>SJYT01012810.1:0-86773 GCA_006410635.1 Cephalophus harveyi
TTCATGGCATATGCCTGCAGGGAGGAAGAACACAACCCCTCCTTGTTACCAAGAGCCACTGGCCTGGCTCAGGGGTGCACGTCTGGGCTGCCTGACAGCTTTCCTTTTCTTACCGAAGACTTGGGGTCTCCAGGCAGAGAGAACAGAGGGCTATTGTGTCCTGTGACCTTTTCCCAGCTTCCATGTAAGTCGTAAGACAAGACGCTGATGAAATCCAGGAGTCTGTAAGGGGCAAGAAGAGGAGGTATGAAGATCATGCTAGCTAGACTTTCACAGCACCAAGCAGCTAGCTAGCTGAACATCGGCCACCCAACACCGCTGCCGTCTCTGCGCATGGGGACTGCCCAAGCTGTGCCCTGCATGTGAGAGGCTGCCCTGGAACACACAGCCAGTGAGGGACAGCGGTGTGTCAGGACCTATGCCCTCCAGAGAGTATCCAAGGGGTCAGGCCAGGAAACAAAGTGGACGGGGTCAGACCAGGAAACAAAGGCGTTCTGGCTGATACAAGTGCAGCAGAGGTCTGCATAAATAACACGTGTAATCAGACAGCATAAAAGGGCATCCATCTTTCTACCATTCCAGGAGCCACTGGAACCCACCTCTTCCAGAAAGCTTTCCAGATGGCGAAGTGCAGTTGAGCCTTATCAGGGCGCAGTGTAGAGGTTAGCATGGATCATCCAATTTAATTTTAATTTAGCCAATTTAGCCACAATTGTCTCTATTTTAAAATGAAGAAATTGAAGGACTTCCCTGGTGGTCAAGTGGTTAAGAATCTGCCTGCCAAGGCAGGAGACATGGATTCAATCCCTGGTCTGGGAAGATTCCACGTGCCACAACCCCATGCGCCACAACTACTGAAGCCCAAGCACCTAGGGCCCGTGTTTTGCAACAGGAGATACCTACTCCAGTGAGAAGCCTGTGCGCTGAAATTAAGGTGTAGCCCCAATCGCCACAACTAGAGAAAAGCCTGCACACAGCAACAAAGACCCAGTGCAGCCGTTAATAAACACATAAAGAAGTTAAAAGTCAGGCAGTTACCTAATTTGTCTAAGGTGACCCAGCCTGGTGAAGATGAACTCCCTCAATCTTGTATGGCTCTAAGACCAACACTAGGCAACTCACTCCACTGGGGTCCACCTTTCCTGCCTAACCACTCTCCATTGAAACACGCTCCCTAAATAAAATCACATTCAGAAACACCCCCATTCACCTCTTGTGTTCTGCATCTAACTCAGCTTTCATATCTGTAAATACCTGATTCTTGAGCTTTGAGAAAATTAGTATAGAACTGGCATTTCCAGAAAGTTATATGCTTTCTTGGAGCTTCCCAGGTGGCATCAGTGGTAAAGAAACTGCCTGCCAGTGTAGGAGACGTAAAAGACATGGGTTCGATCCCTGGGTCAGGAAGATCCCCTGGAGGAGGGTATGGCAACCCACTCCAGTATTATTGTCTGGAGAATCCTATGGACAGAGGGGCCTGGCAGGCTATATAGTCCATAGGGTTGCAAAGAGATGGACACGACTGAAGCGATTTAGCAAGCATGAGCGTTCCTTGACTGATTTTGTGATTTTGGCATGAAGATCTCTGCTCTGAAAACAGGCCCTGACTTGGCATTCCTGTTTTTATTTCAGAGGCAGTAGTTGGTAATTCACAAATATCTCTGATACCAGCCATCTGGTATCAGATGTACTTGGTGTACATCCACAGGGGACTCCAGGAAAACAGAGGCCAGAGCTCCTGGAGCCAGCAGAGCCAGACACAAGGATTCACTCCTTGAGGCCCAGCTACGGGTAATGCAGATCTCTACCCAAGAGGATGCTGTGGTGTAGCCTGATGCTCCATCACTCCCCTCTGATCTCCTCAGGAAGGCCTGGGCTATAAGGAATAATCCTTGTCCCCACCTACGTTCCTGCTAGGCCCACCTCCCACAGGTGCTCTCACAGCAGGGCAGGAAATCGAAGCTCCAGGACAGTGCTGGGCACCTCTGGGTTCTGAGCCCAAAATGCCTTCTTCCCTCCAGTGCCCTCCCCCCAACACCAAAGGAGCACCCACTCACCTGCCCAGAAGGCGTGCATCATACGCTTTCT
Source organism: Cephalophus harveyi (assembly GCA_006410635.1). NCBI lineage: Eukaryota > Metazoa > Chordata > Mammalia > Artiodactyla > Bovidae > Cephalophus > Cephalophus harveyi. The sequence continues at coordinate 2,089 of SJYT01012810.1, forward strand.
GGATGACATGGGGGTCCCCAGAGACGGCAGCAGACAGCAGCAGCCTTGGACGCGTGGTGAGCTGGGCCTCATTCTTAAAGGCCTGCAGGAGCTCCTGGGAAGAGAGAGGCAGTTGAGAGAAATGGACAAAGCAGAGTGGAGTCGGGGAAAGCAGGAGTCATCCAGGAAACAATCTTCTGCAATAACAGAGCCCCTGGAGCCAGGAGAGTCAGACACAGGCCCTGCCCACAGGCTCCTGAGAAACGGGAACGTGAGCCAGTGTGGTAAGGCATAGAGCAGAGGGCTGGCTGCAGGCCCAGAGCAGAGTTCAGACAGCCTGCCTGAGGGAGTCTAGTAGATGCATGGAGAAAGTATCACTCAGGCTGGAGGGCTTGGGCCAGGCCAGTGGTGACAGAGGGAAAGGCCTCCACAGGGCCCCTGCTCAGCAGCCCTCTGTCCACACCACTCTCCTGTCCAACCCTGGTCTTAGGCTCCTCCTGTGCCCGGGGCCCAGACATGGTCAAAATAGAATCACTTCTGGATTCAGGATCTGCCAAGCCAACCTTACCTCAAGTAAGAAGACAAAGGTCCAGCGGTCACGCACGGGGCTGCCTCTGAGTCCAGGGTACAAGAAGAAGAGGTCCAGACCATCGAAGCCATGTGTCCTCAGGAGGGGGATCACTGAATTGACAAACCTTTCCCGGTTGGAAAACGTGGACAGCATCGTGGTGAACCTGCAGGGGGGTCAGGGGTGAGGCCAGGAGTGCTTTCTGCATAACCGTGCTCCCCCAAACCACTCCCCTGCAAGGCTCTTTGGTTCACATGTGACTGAGGAAAGGAAGGCAGAGCTTTGAAACGCTCAAACCCTCTTAAAGCTCTACCAAGTCCTGGACTTCAGGCTCCAGGGAGGATTTGCAAACCACCCCTGCCCCTGCCAGATGGAAACAACACTCAGCCCGGGGTGGAGACAGTGGTTCAGAACAACTCTGTCTTTGAAAACCTGGATACTCCTGGCCAAGCACTGACCCTCTGCCTAAACAGATAAGGGGAGGGAAAATAAGCCAAGGGCAAGTATTTCCAGAAAGATCTCTGAGCTAATGGGCCCATAAGCAAAGAGGGACCTCTGAGCAAAGCGGGCCAGGCTCTGACCAGGGGTTCAAGAGTCTATGCTCTTCTATTCACTGGCTGTTTGACTATTTTCTATTTTTTGTAGTATTTTCTCTTCCATAATGAAGACCCCATTGGAAAATCTTTAGCATAGTAGAGCTGAACTTTAAGTAATTTGGAGCTAGTCCTACACGCACTATTAACCAGATTCAGACTTAGGCAGGCCTGGTTCCATTACCTGATCATCACCCCAGCTGGTCACCTCACAGGGACACCTCGGTGAAATATGGTAAGTTCCCTAAGCTCTCGCTCCTGCTTTTTTCCCTACAAATTTGGAATGCAAACAGCCACTTTAATCCTTTCCCCTAGCAATCATGAGATAAAGAGTGTAAAGCTGGCCTGCTCCCCTGACCCATCACCTCAACCCCATCCCAGAGAGAAGATCTAACAGCAGAGACTCACCTCGAGGTGCCGAAGTTCCACCCCCCGATGGACAGCAGTGTTTTCAGCCCCCTGTTCCTGTGATGAGGGACAGAGTCGGTGAGCTGGGTTCTCATCAGTGATTTGGGGAACAGTGGGAAGTAGTGGGGATGGGAGGAGGGGGAGGGAAAGGGGGCAGCAGGTGCAATAACTTAAGGGAGAAAGGAGCAGAGCCAAGGAAGGGGAAGAAGGAAAAGAGACAACCAGCCCCCATAAAGGTCATCACACCCAGGACCCCAGGCTGTCCAAGCCCCCCAAGCTCCAAAACCGCTGACAGTCCCACAAAAAGGAAAAGAAAAAGCAGCCTAAATTTTCTCTTCACTCACTTTCTTGGTCAACAAACGTTTACTGAACAATTAATATGTAATAACTTAAGGGAGAAAGGAGCAGAGCCAAGGAAGGGGAAGAAGGAAAAGAGACAACGACCAGCCCCCATAAAGGTCATCACACCCAGGACCCCAGGCTGTCCAAGCCCCCCAAGCTCCAAAATCGCTGACAGTCCCACAGAAAGGAAAAGAAAAAGCAGCCTAAATTTTCTCTTCACTCACTTTCTTGGTCAACAAACGTTTACTGAACAATTAATATGTGCCTCTAACTGCTTCGGGCTTCTCTGGTAGCTCAAATGATAAAGAGTCTGCCTGCAGTGCAGGAGACCCAGGTTTGATCCCTGGGTTGGGAAGATCCCCTGATGAAGGAAATGGCAACCCACTCCAGTATTCTTGCTGGGGAAATCCCATGGACAGAGGAACCTGACAGGCCTCAGTCCAGACAGGCCTCAGTCCATGGGGTCGCAAAGAGTCAGAGACAACTGAGCGACTTCACTTTCACTTTTCACTTTCTGACTGCTTTACGTGCTTGAACACAGCAGTGAACAGATGGACAAGCTCCCTGCTCTCCTCTCTGGAGGCTGTGCTCTAGTGACATGGGTTTTCTCTGCCCTTCTACAACCATGCACACAGCGACAGACCACTCCCTGCAGAGGACAGCCCAGGAGGCCTGGGGAGAGAACACTGAGCACCAGCTCTCTGCTGGGCGCTGACCCCGCCACTGGTGTACAAAGATCCCAGACACCAGCCCTTCCCTTGGGGTTCATTTGCAGGTGACAAAGGGAAATGAAACATTAGCATTCGTGAAGCTTTTGTGATACGCAGCTCTCTCCGAAGCATTTGAAAATAGAATCCTGAGCCCTGGGCTTGAAGGGTGAGTTGGGGTGCAAGGCAGAAAAGAGAGAGGAGCATATTCTAGGCAGGGGCACAGCAGCCCCAAGGGCAGGGAGGCAAGGACGAGCTCAAAGTGCTGATCAACAGGGAGCTCCCAGAGCAGGGACACTACAGAGAGCCCTGGACAGGAGGAGGGACCCAAGGATCAGAGGAAAGGTGACGACCAACAGAAGAAAAGACTTACTCCTCTTTACCTGTGAAATACAGCCCCCACAGACACAGTGAACACACCTCTCCTTGAGCTTGTTGAACTCTGGGTAGAGGATTTTCTCATCCTGGGAATCCTTAGGAACAATCTGATTGTTGTTCATCGAAGCAAAGGCAAATACCAGGTGGGTGCAGAGAAAGGGGTTCAGATCCCGGGGCAGGATCGAGGCAGGGCCGGGTCGACTGAATGCCCAGTTGGTGAAATAACACACCAGCTTGTGGGCAGCACCTGGCAGGGGACAGCAGGCATTATTGATAGAAACCAAGTGAGGATGGAGCTCAGCATCCATAGCAGCGTGGACACTTCTCTAGAGGCCAGCCCACTGTAACCCCCACCAAACACATCCCTCTCAAAGCTACACTGAGGGGAGGTCCACCCCCCACTGTCGGGGTCCCCCAGGGAAAGAACGCCTCATGAAACCCTGGTCAGAATGGATCCGAGAGTCTGGGTCCTGGCAGAGAAGACCCAACAGTGACTGAGAATTTGCTGCTGAGCCGCACTGGGTCAGTGATCCCCGACGCAGAGCCAGGGCGGGCACAGGGGACACTGGATCTGGAGCAGTTCTCAGTGGACACTCTCCCCAGCTCTGGAGGGGACCAGTTTCCTCACCATCATGGTGTTTCAGCACAAGGAGCAGCCCTGCAGGAGACAAAGGAAGAAACACACGCAGATTCACACGCACACCCCAGCTCACCCTCCAGCTCCCACAAATGCAGACACACACACCCTTCCCTCCTTCCTCTTCTCTACACGGAGTGGGTGAAGCCAGCTCTATCTAAGCTCCTTTCCACATAGCTACTGTAACTGCTCCCTCACACACACACACTCCAGAGCTACAAGGAGGGCAGGTCCATTCCCCACTGCTGGGGTCCCCCGGGGAAAGAACGCCTCATGAAACCCTGGTCAGAATGGATCCGAGAGTCTGGATCCTGGCACAGAGAAGACCCAACAGTGACTGAGAATCCGCTGTTGAGCCAAATTGGGTCAGTGATCCCCGACGCAGAGCCAGGGCGGGCACAGGGGACACTGGATCTGGAGCAGTTCTCAGTGGACGCTCTCCCCGGCTCTGGAGAGGACCAGTTTCCTCACCATCATGGTGTTTCAGCACAAGGAGCAGCCCTGCAGGAGACAAAGGAAGAAACACACGCAGATTCACACGCACACCCCAGCTCACCCTCCAGCTCCCACAAATGCAGACACACACACCCTTCCCTCCTTCCTCTTCTCTACACGGAGTGGGTGAAGCCAGCTCTATCTAAGCTCCTTTCCACCCCAATATACTCTACATGTAGACACACGGGCTTTGCATAGGGCCAACCATGACACTGAGAAATCCCAGCAAAGTTTCCGGACCAGTGGTTCTCAACCTTGGAAGATAATGTAAACATAGTGATTTCCTGGCTTCTCCCACAGACATTCTGATCAACGGGCCTGAAGTGGAGGCCAGGCATAAAAATACTTAATGTGCAGCCTACACTGCACTACACACTACACTACACACACTACACTGTGAGAACCACTGCACTGATCACTTTTCTTTTCACTGTGTCCTGTCCACCTCCACCTAATCCAGGCCCCTGAGGCCCAGGATGCTCCTTGGGTACCACAAGAGACAACAAGCTGATGAAGCCCAGCACCTCCTGAACAAAGAGACATTTGGGGGCTGGGACCCACCACACTCACCAACCCACTGTAGCAGCTTCCCCATCTCTGTGGTCTGACAGCTGCAGGCCTAAGGCTGGAGCCCCTTTATATGAGATAGCCCAGGTACAACCATGGGACAACCCATTCACATACATGCAAAACCAGGGACAGTGATTAATGCATGGCTGCCCCAGAGTCACAGTGACCCCAGCATCTTCTGTCCTCCCACCCAGCAGAGCCATGGCTCTGAGATCCAACAAAGCAACAACTCCCTCTGACACTGGCACAGAGGAGGTGTCCACAACCAGCCCTAGCGAGGGCAGGGCCGTGCTCAGCCCCTCTTCCTGGAATTCAGCCCCACATGGACTGAGTACAAGGAAGAAACACTGAAGGGCAGCAGTGATTCTGTTGTTATATTAGTGGTTAGAAAAATTATGTAATGTAAAGCTAAAAATTCCTAACTATGGACTCAGGAAGGGGAAAGTTTGAATCGCAGTGTCAAAAATTAGAAGTTTTCGCATCTTGGGCCAGTTACTTGGCTCTTTGAGCTTTAGTTTCTACACTTGTAAAATGGAGATAACACTTGAAATTAGCTCATAGCATTTTATACTGATTAAAGACATAGCATGCAAAAAACTTAGTTCAGTGCTTTGAATTGTGGTGCTGGAGAAGACTCTTGAGAGTCCCTTGGACTGCAAGGAGACCAAACCAGTCAATCCTAAAGGAAATCAACCCTGAATGTTCATTGGAAGGACTAATGCTGAAGCTGAAACTCCAATACTTTGGCCACTTGAAGAGAAGATACTACTCATTGGAAAAGACCCTGATGCTGGGAAAGTTGAGGACAGGAGGAGAAGAGGGTGAAAGAAGATGAGATGGTTGGATGGCCTCACCGACTCAATGGACTTAAGTTTAAGCAAACTCCAGGACATAGTGAAGGACAGGGAAGCTTGGTGTCCTGAAGTCCATGGGGTCACAAAGAGTCAGACACAACAGAGCAACTGAACAACAACAACAAGGGCTCAGTGAAAGATAGCAGTTATTAGAGATGCCACAAAAGTTTGCCCCCAGAGCAGGGTTCTCAAACTCAAATGCTGACAGGCAGGTAATGTAAATTGGTGAAGTGGACACAATAGAATAGCTCATGCTCCAACTGATTAGAAGAATAACAGTGCTCCTACTGTATAGGCCAGGGAACTGCTCAATGTTATGTGACAGCCTGGATGGGAAGGGCATTTAGGGGACAATGGATACATGATATGTATGGCTGAGTCCCTTTACTTTGCACTTGAAACTATCACAACATTGTTAATCAGCTATACTCCAGTATAAAATGAAAAGTTTACAAAAAAGAATAACAATCCAAGCCCAGTGATACACTTCAGCCAACATGAAGTCTCTCAGTTGGGAAACATCAAAGATCAGTATTAACAGGGACAGCACTCTGAGTAGCCACTAATGTTTGCCTTGCAGTGAAATAGAATCAATACTTTGGAGGATTCTTCAATTTCTCAAGAGAAGACAAAATTTAAATTCAAAATCTGAATTTTTGAATGAGTCAATAATGTTTGAGCCAATATATGAGCCAATGGTGACACTATCCTGAGAGGTATCATAAACCTAAGAAATATAATGAATGCAGTTCTGGACACCTAAGAGTCAATTTTTTAAAAACACAATAATAATATGAAGGATAAATAAAATAAGTATATCAGCAAATGTTTTCATGATCCACCAGTTTTCTTTTCTGCTACCAAGGTTCTCAAACCTTGAGTAGGTCCCATATTTCAGAGTGTGACCCTCCATCACAGGGACAAAAATTTTGTTATCTGTGTATCCAATACACCTGTCTTCTTAGAGATTCATACTGCTCACTTAATCCACACACAATGGAGGGACTAATCAGATGTCGATATAATAAATGCCACTGGGAAATAACAATGACTAGTGGTTTCATTTATAGTATGAAGACCAGGAAAGTGTAACTTGTATCAGTGGGTTGCTTGGTATCATGGAACAAAAACCATAAGTGGTATAGAATGTTTAGGGTGAGAATATTTCACTGAAACCTGGGGAAGCCTGAGGGAATACTCTACCCAGCAGAGGCTGTGTCTCCATTTGTTCATCCCTCTTTGTCTTACTTTACATATTCAATGAATATTTTATTGAGCATAGGCCAGGCCCTAGTGGGCTTCCCACATAGCGCAAGTCATAAAGAATCCATCTGCCAATTCAGGAGATGAAAGAGATGAGGGTTTGATCCGTGGATCAGGAAGATCCCCTGGAGAAAGAAATGGCAACCCACTCTAGTATTTCTTGCCTGGAGAATCCCATGGACAGAGGAGCCTGGAGGGCTACAGCCCATGGGTCACAAAGAGTCAGACATGACTAAGCACATGCACACAGGCCCTGATACACACCCTAGGTATGTGCTGATCAAGAAACCTTGATCAGCACAAGGAACTGCTGCTCAAGGAACCTCTAGTCTAGTGAACACATGGATCACATCTCCCAGAGCTAAAGCGTGTCTCTATCTTAGTCTCTTGGATTAAGTGCAGTGGGAGATACATGAGTTTTATTTCCAAAAAAACCTCGAGATCCAATACCTGCTCTGTAGCATCATTAGGTCCACCTGCATGCTCAATGCCACCTTCCATACCTTGGGTTAATGTGAACCTGAAGCAAGAGATTCCTGAATGCAACACTGGATCGTGTTTGGCAACAACTCACACCATTGGTTAGATGGCCCCTAGTGTGGTTCCTAACTCTAATGACCAATCTCTTATTTGCTTCCCAGTTCCTAGCCCTTGTGCCCTAAGTCTTGTTTCTAGGTCTCTGCTTTGATTTCTCTTCCTGGTTTATAAACTGTAGGTACCTCACTTGGTTTCTAGGGCCTGGGTCCTGACTCATTCTTGCCAAGCTCCTGGGGCTTAACTGCCTGCCTTTTAAGACCTCCCTGATGTGAAAGCTTGCCTGTCTCTGCTTCTGGGTCTTCTCTCACCCATCTCCTGCCACCCAGACTCTGTATCACTGAGATTTCCCACAAGGTTTGTTCTCTTCCACCTAAACTCCTGCCAAGGGGGCTGGTTGTTAATGCTGTGCCCATCACAGAGACAAATCTGTTGGTCAGCTGAACCTCCTTCATCTGCACCTGGGTCAGTGCTCTGGACTCCTATCCCAGACCTGCCTGTCCCATACCTTCAAAAGTGACTGATGATGCTGAGAAGAATGGCAAAATTTAACAATGGATGCCCAGGAGTGACCCTTGCTTCATTCAGGGGTGACTGTGCCAAAGAGTGGGCAACTAAAGCTCTGTGTGTAGGAGACGATGAACAGTGAAACGCTGGGCTATGTTGAAAACCAGTGTGCCGTGTCGCTCCGGTCACTCCCGATCCTCCTCCTTGAGTTCTTGCTGGCAAAAGACAACCACTGCTTTGTATCTTTACACACCCACCAGGTACTTAGAGAATACTCCTTCCCAATACTTAGCCTGTTCTCATGAAATCAGAAAAGACACGTACAGATGTCTTTTAGTTGACCTGCTGAAGAAATTCCACAGCAAACAGCCTCTCCCATATTCTACAGCACTCCACTAGATGAGGGCAAGACCACAGATGCGAAGGGCTTTGGGTTTAACAAATCATTTGACCAAATTTTTCATGATTCTCTTGTGGAAGAAATGGAGAAGTTTGATTTGAACAAAAGCAACTAATTGACTAATATAAGAACACAAAGACTATCGACTACAGATCAGTATAAACTTGGAGAGCTTTACCATGTCTCTAAAATGAAGGAGATAGAATAGAGTGTTGGTTCCTAGTAGCCTGGAGGGCTACAGTTAATATAAAAGATGATTTTTGGCTGTGTATTATGATTTTTTATTTTCATATTTGTGCATTTATTTTAATGTATATTAGAAAATGTATACTACCTCCAAATCCCATGATTTCATACATTACAGTGTAAAAATTGAGGCAACTCAAAAAGAAATATTTTAATAAAGTAGTAAAGGTAAAAACTATTCAATTGCCTTAGAAGTCATTTTGAGAACACCACAATCCTATAACCCAGCAACTTCCCTTTTAGAAATTTGCCATGCAGAGATATCTGCCCAATTATACAAAGAAAGTATGTTCACTGCAGGTTTATTTGTAACAACAATAGCAACAAAAAACAACGGGCAAATCTCAGCTGACTAAATGACCATTATTGACAGATATATAAACATGTTATTACACATGGCCATGGAATGGCCTCTTTCTTTACCTTTTAAGCCAGAGATTCTCAACTGGGCAATACTCTGCCCCCCATCAGACATATGGCAATGTCTGGAGACATTTTTCATTGTCACAGTGGAGGCAGGGGTGGTACTAGTACATGATGGATAAAAGCCAGGGATGCTGCTGAACATCCTACAGCACAAGACAGACCCTCATAACAAAGAATTATCCAGTATTGATAATAAATAATCCAAAGGGTGAAATATCCTGGTTAAAGTTGAGTTATTTTAATTGTTGTTCTTTTAATTCTATCACAAACCTGAGATAGTGTATATACTTACCTCTTATTACCTTAGATTTAAAATTAAACAACTGCTTATTTATTTATTTATTTTAATTGGAGGCTAATTACTTTACAATATTGTAGTGGGTTTTGCCATACTTTGACAGGAATCAGCCATGGGTGTATATGTGTTCTCCATCCTGAGCCCCCCTCCAACCTCCCTCCTCATCCCATCCCTCTGAATCATCTCAGTGCACCAGCCCTGAGCACCCTGTCTCATGCATCGAACCTGGACTGGCAATCTGTTTCACATATGATAATATACATGTTTCAGTGCTATTCTCTCAGATCAACCCACCCTCGCCTTCTCCCACAGAGTCCAAAAGACTGTTCAATACATCTGTATTTCTTTTGCTGTCTTGCATACAGGGTTATAATTACCATCTTTCTAAATTCCATATATACGTATTAGTATACTGTATTGATGTTTTTCTTTCTGGCTTACTTTACTCTGTATAATAGGCTCCAGTTTCATCCACCTCATTACAACTAATTCAAATGTATTCTTTTTAATGGCTGAGTAGGTTCCAAATAGGAAAAGGAGTACATCAAGGATGTATATTGTCACCCTGCTTATTTAACTTATATGCAGAGTACAGCATGAGAAACACTGGGCTGGAAGAAGCACAAGGTGGAATCAAGATTGCCAGAGAAATATCAGTAATTTCAGATATGCAGATGACACCACCCTAATGGCAGAAAATGAAGAGGAACTAAAAAGCCTCTTGATGAAAGTGAAAGAGGAGAGTGAAAAAGTTGACTTAAAGCTCAACATTCAGAAAACGAAGATGATGGCATCTGGTCCCATCATTTCATGGGAAATAGATGGGGAAACAGTGTTAGATTTATTTGGGGGGGGGGGGCTCCAAAATCACTGCAGATGGTGACTGCAGCCATGAAATTAAAAGACGCTTACTCCTTGGAAGGAAAGTTACGACCAATCTAGATAGCATATTCAAAAGCAGAGATACTACCTTGCCAACAAAGGTTCATCTAGTCAAGGCAATGATTTTTCCAGTGGTCATGTGTGGATGTGAGAGTTGGACTGTGAAGAAAGCTGAGCACTGAAGAATTGATGCTTTTGAACTGTGGTGTTGGAAAAGTCTCTTGAGAGTCCCTTGGACTGCAAAGAGATCCAACCAGTCCATCCTAAAGATCAGTCCTGGGTGTTCATTGGAAGGACTGAAGCTGAAACTCCAATACTTTGGCCACCTCATGCGAAGAGCTGACTCATTGGAAAAGACTCTGATGCTGGGAGGGATTGGGGGCAGGAGGAGAAGGGGACAACAGAGGATGATGGCTGGATGGCATCACCCACTCAATGGACATGAGTTTGAGTGAACTCCGGGAGTTGGTGATGGACAGGGAGGCCTGGCGTGCTGCAATTCATGGGGTCGCCTAAAGAGTCAGACACAACTGTGTGACTGAACTGAATATTCCATTGTGTATATGTACCACAGCTTTCTTATCCATTCATCTGCTGATGGCCATCTAGACTCCTTCCGTGTCCTGGCTATTATAAATAGTGCTGTGATGAACATTGGGTTACACGTGTCTTTCAATTCTGGTTTCCTCAGTGTGTATGCCCAGCAGTGAGATTGCTGGGTCATATGGCAGTTCTATCTCCAGTTATTTAAGGAATCTCCACACTGTTCTCCATAGTGTCTGTACTAGTTTACATTCCCACCAACAGTGTAAGAGGAATCCCTTTTCTCCACACCTTCTACAGCATTTATTGTTTGTAGACTTTTTTATAGCAGCCATTCTGACCGGTGTGAGATGGTACCTTATTGTGGTTTTGATTTACATTTCTCTGATAATGAGTGATGTTGAGCATCTTTCCATGTGTTTGCTAGCCATCTGTATGTCTTCTTTGGGGAAATGTCTGTTTAGTTCTTTGGCCCATTTTTTGATTGGGTAGTTTATTTTTCTGGAGTTGAGCTGCAGGAGTTGCTTGTATATTTTGGAGATTAATTCTTTGTCAGTTGCTTCATTTGCTATTATTTTCTCCCATTCTGAAGGCTGTCTTTTTACCTTGCTTATAGTTTCCTTCATTGTGCAAAAGCTTTTAAGTTTAATTAGGTCCCATTTGTTTATTTTTGCTTTTATTTCCATTACTCTGGGAGGTGGGTCATAGAGGATCCTGCTGTGATTGTCGGAGAGTGTTTTGCCTATGTTTTCCTCTAGGAGTTTTATAGTTTCTGGTCTTACATTTAGATATTTAATCCATTTTGAGTTTATTTTTGTGTATGGTGTTAGAAAGTGTTCTAGTTTCATTCTTTTACAAGTGGTTGACCAGTTTTCCCAGCACCACTTGTTAAAGAGACTGTCTTCTCCATTGTATATTCTTGGCTCCTTTATCAAAGATAAGGTGTCCATAGGTGTGTGGATTTATCTCTGGGCTTTCTATTTTGTTCCATTGATCTATATCTCTGTCTTTGTGCCAGTACCATACTGTCTTGATGGCCAGTTGCTTCGTAGTATAGCCTGAAGTCAGGAAGGTCAATTCCTCCAGTTCCATTCTTCTTTCTCAAGATTGCTTCGGATATTCTAGGTTTTTTGTATTTCCATACAACTTGTGAAATTTTTTGTTCTAGTTCTGTGAAAAATACCATTGGTAGCTTGATAGGGATCGCATTGAATCTGTAGATTGCTTTGGGTAGTATACTCATTTTCACTATACTGATTCTTCCGATCCATGAACATGGTATATTTCTCCATCTATTAGTGTCCTCTTTGATTTCTTTCATCAGTGTTTTATAGTTTTCCATATATAGATCTTTAGTTTCTTTAGGTAGATATATATCTGTAGATTGCTTTGGGTAGTATACTCATTTTCACTATACTGATTCTTCCGATCCATGAACATGGTATATTTCTCCATCTATTTGTGTCATCTTTGATTTCTTTCATGAGGGTTTTATAGTTTTCTATATATAGGTCTTTTGTTTCTTTAGGTAGATTTATTCCTAAGTATTTTAGTCTTTTCGTTGCAGTGGTGAATGGAATTGTTTCCTTAATTTCTCTTTCTGTTTTCACATTGTGAGTGCATAGGAATGCAGGGGATTTCTGTGTGTTAATTTTATATCCTGTAACTTTACTGTATTCATTAATTAGCTCTAGCAATTTTCTGGTGGAGTCTTCAGGGTTTTCTATGTAGAGGGTCATGTTATCTGCAAACAGTGAGAGTTTTACTTCTTTTCCAATCTGGATTCCTTTTATTTCTTTTTCTTCTCTGATTGCTGTGGCCAAAACTTCCAAAACTATGTTAAATAGTAGTGGTGAGAGTGGGCACCCTTGTCTTGTTCCTGACTTTAGGGGAAATGCTTTCGATTTTTCACAATTGAGGATAATGTTTGTTGTGGGTTTGTTATATATAGCTTTTATTATGTTGAGGTATGTTCCTTCTATCCCTGATTTCTGGAGGGTTTTTATCATAAATCGATGTTGAATTTTGCCTAAGGCTTTCTCTGCATCTATTGAGATAATCGAATGGTTTTTATCTTTCAACTTGTTATTGTGGTGTATTACATTGATTCATTTGTGGATTTTGAAGAATCCTTGCATCCCTGGGATAAAGCCCACTTGGTCATGATGGATCATCTTTTTAATATGTTGTTGGATTCTGTTTGCTAGAATTTTGTTAAGGATTTTTGCATCTATGTTCATCAGTGATATTGGCTTGTAGTTTTCTTTTTTTGTGGCATCTTTGTCAGGTTTTGGTATTAGGGTGATGGTGGCCTCATAGAATGAATTTTGAAGTTACCTTCCTCTGCAATTTTCTGGAAGAGTTTGAGTAGGATAAGTGTTAGTGCTTCTCTAAATTTTTGGTAGAATTCAGCTGTGAAGCCATCTGGACCTGGGCTTTTGTTTGCTGGAAGATTTCTGATTACAATTTCGATTTCCTTGCTTGTGATGGGTCTGTTAAGATTTTCTATTTCTTCATGGTTCAGTTTTGGAAAGTTATACTTTTCTAAGAATTTGTCCATTTCCTCCAAGTTGTCCATTTTATTGGCATATAGTTGCTGATAGTAGTCTCTTATGATACTTTGTATTTCTGTGTTGTCTGTTGTGATTTCTCCATTTTCATTTCTAATTTTGTTGATTTGATTCTTCTCCCTTTGTTTCTTGATGAGTCTGGCTGATGGTCTGTCAATTTTATTTATCTTCTCAAAGAACCAGCTTTTAGCTTTGTTGATTTTGGCTATGGTCTCTTTTGTTTCTTTGCATTTATTTCTGGCCTAATTTTTAAGATTCCTTTCCTTCTACTAACCCTGGGGTTCTCCATTTCTTCCTTTTCTAGTTGCTTTAGGTGTAGAGTTAGGTTATTTATTTGACTTTTTTCTTGTTTCTTGAGGTAAGCCTGTATTGCTATGAACCTCCCCCTTAGCACTGCTTTTACTGAACCCCATAGGTTTTGGGTTGCTGTGTTTTCATTTCCATTCACTTCTAGGCATATTTTTATTTCTTTTTTGATTTATTCTGTGATTTGTTGGTTATTCAGCAGCGTATTTTTCAGCCTCCATATGTTGGAATTTTTAATAGTTTTTCCCCTGTAATTGACATCTAATCTTACTGCATTGTGGTCAGAAGAGATGCTTGGAATGATTTCATTTTTTTTGAATTTACCAAGGCTAGATTTATGGCCCAGGATGTGATCTATCCTGGAGAAGGTTCCGTGTGCACTTGAGAAAAAGGTGAAATTCATTGTTTTGAGATGAAATGTCCTATAGATATCAATTAGGTCTAACCGGTCCGTTGTATCATTTAAAGTTTGTGTTTCCTTGTTAAATTTCTGTTTAGTTGATCTATCCATAGATGTGAGTGGAGTATTAAAGTCTCCCACTGTTATTGTGTTATTGTTAATTTCCCCTATCATACTTGTTAGCACTTGCCTTACATATTGCAGTGCTCCTATGTTGGGTGCATATATATTTATAATTGTTATATCTTCTTCTTGGATTGATCCTTTGATAATTATGTAGTGTCCTTCTTGGTCTCTTTTCACAGCCTTTATTTTAAAGTCTATTTTATCTAATATGAGTATTGCTACTCCTGCTTTCTTTTGGTCTCTCTTTGTGTGGAATATCTTTTTCCAGCCCTTCACTTTCAGTCTGTATTTGTCCCTTGTTTTGAGATGGGTGTCTTGTAGACAACATATATAAAGGTCTTGTTTTTGTATCCATTCAACCAGTCTTTGTCTTTTGGTTGGGGCATTCAACCCATTTACACTTAAGGTAATTATTGATAAGTATGATCCCATTGCCATTTACTTTGTTGTTTTGGGTTCAAGTTTATATCCCCTTTCTGTGTTTCCTGTCTAGAGAAGATCCTTTGGCATTTGTTGAAGAGCTGGTTTGGTGGTGCTGAATTCTCTGAGCTTTTGCTTATCTGTAAAGCTTTTGATTTCTCCTTCATATTTGAATGAGATCCTTGCTGAGTACAGTAATCTCTTTCATCACTTTAAGTATGTCCTGCCATTCCCTTCTGGCCTGAAGAGTTTCCATTGAAAGATCAGCTGTTATCCTTATGGGAATCCCCTTGTGTGTTATTTGTTGTTTTTCCCTTGCTGCTTTTAATATTTGTTCTTTGTGTTTGATCTTTGTTAATTTGATTAATAAGTGTCTTGGGGTGTTTTGCCTTGAGTTTATCCTGTTTCAGACTCTCTGGGTTTCTTGGACTTGGATGACTATTTCCTTCCCTATTTTAGGGAAGTTTGCAACTATTATCTCCTCACGTATTTTCTCATGGCCTTTCTTTTTGTCTTCTTCTTCTGGGGCTCCTATGACTCGAATGTTGGAGCATTTAACACTGTCCCAGAGGTCTCTGAGGTTGTCCTCATTTCTTTTAATTCTTTTTTCTTTTTTCCTCTCTGCTTCATTTATTTCTACCATTTTATCTTCTCCCTCACTTATCCTATCTTCTGCCTCCATTGTTCTACTGTTGGCTCCCTCTAGAGTGTTTTTTATCTCATTTATTGCATTATTCATCATTCATTGACTCTTTTTTATTTTTTCTAGGTCCTTGTTAAACACTCCTTGCATCTTCTTAGTCCTTGTCTCCAAGCTATGTATGTGTAACTCCATTTTGTTTTCAAGATGTTGGATCATTTTTACTACCATTATTCTGCATTATTCTTCAGGTAGACTCGCTATTTCCTCCTCTTTTGTTTGGTTTGGTGGGCATTTATCATGTTCCTTTGCCCGCTGAGTATTTCTCTGCCTTTCATCTTGTTTAGATTGCTGTGATTGGGGTGGCCTTTCTGTATTCTGGCAGTTTGTGGTTACTCTTTATTGTGGAGGTTCCTCACTGTGAGTGGGGTTGGATGGGTAGCTTGTCAAGGTTTCCTGGTTAGGGAAGCTTGCATCGGTGTTCTGGTGGGTGGACCTGGATTTCTTCTCTCTGGAGTGCAATGAAATGTCCAATAGTGAGTTTTGAGATATCTATGGGTTTGGTGTGACTTTGGCCAGCCTGTATATTGAAGCTCAGGGTACGTTCTTGCATTGCTGGAGAATTTGCGTGGTATGTCTTGCTCTGGAACTTGTTGGCTCTTGGATGGTGCTTGGTTTCAGTGTATGTATGGAGGCTTTTGGATGAGCTCTTATCGATTAATGTTTCCTGGAGTCAGGAATTCTCTGGTGTTCTCAGGTTTTTTAAGCCTTCTGCCTCTGGTTTTCAGTCTTATTCTTACAGTAGCCTCAAGACTTCTCCATCCATACAGCACCAATGATAAAACATCTAGGTTAATGATGAAAAGATTCTCCACAATGAGGGATACCCAGAAAGGTTCACCGAGTTACATCAAGAAGAGAAGAGGGAGGAGGGAGATAGAGGTGACCAGGAGAAGAAGAGGAGAGAGCAAACTAGCCAGTAATCAATTTCCTATGTGCTCTCCACAGTCTGGACCCCTCAGAGAGGTTCATGGAGTTACACAGAGAAGAGAAAAGGGAGGAAGGAGATAGAGGTGACCAGGAGGAGAAAAGGGGGGATCAAAAGGAGAGAGAGAGATCTAGCCAGTAATCAGTTCCCTAAGTGTTCTCCACAGCCTGGAACACACAAAGAGATTCACAGAGTTGGGTAGAGAAGAGAAGGGGAAGGAAGGAGATAGAGGGGACCTGGGGGAGAAAAAGGAGACTCAAAGGGAGAGAGAGTAATCAACCCAGGAATCACACTCCTAAGTAAAAATGGGTACTGAAGATTGTATTCTTAAAGGTACAGAATTGATAACAAATACCAAAGAGACCTGGGTTCGATCCCTGGGTCGGGAAGATCCCCTGGAGAAGGAAATGGCAATCCACTCCAGTATTCTTGCCTGGAGAATCCCATGGGTGGAGAAGCCTAGGAGGTTACAGTCCACGGGGTCGCAAAGAGTCGGACACGACTGAGCGACTTCACCTCACCTCACCTCACCTCACCAAAAAGCAAAGATTAAAAATCTAGAGTAGAGGTTAGACTCTCAAAAATACAATCTTAAAAAAACCAAAGTCACAAAAATTATAAAATATATATATGAAGTTTGCTTTAAAAATAGGGTCTATTTTTTGCAAGGTGATAATAGGTTATAAAAATGAAAATTAGAGGAATAATAGAGGACTTAAAAATTTTTTTAATTTAAAAAATGATAATAGTAAAAATATATCTAGGAATTTCTCTGGAGCTGTTGTGGGCAGTGTGGGGTCAGTTCAGTTTCAGATAGTTCCTTGATCTGGCTTATGCTTCTCAAGATCTATAGGCCCCTTCCAATGTAGTCGGTGCTACCTACGGGCTTTAATCTGTTGCACCTGTCACTTCCAAAGTGGTTCCCTCTGTTTATTTTAGACTGGTCTCTTAGTCTCTAATTTCTGCCCTGACACAGGGGGCGAAGGTGGTCACTTATTTAGGCTCACTTGTTCAGTCTTGCTGGGGGAGGCAGGAACACTGCAAACAGATATCACTGGCGTGTGTGGGGAGTGCTCGCAGTGTCTCAGCCACACTGGGTTTGCCCTCGCTCACGGCATGTGTTCTTTCCCAGTCTACACTGCTCAGGCTCTAGGTTGCTCTGCCAGGGAACTATCTGAGATGGGCGCTGGGTTGTGTGCACTTCCCAGGTCTAAACTGCTCAGGTTCAGGTTCTCAAGTACTCCACAAAGGCACAGACTCGGTTGGGCGTGTGTTTTGTGTCCTTCCCAGGTCCAAGCGGCTTAGGTGACCAGGTGCTTGGCAAGAGCAGTCTCCCCAGGTGGGGGGTGCATCTTATCACCTCCCCGATCCCAGCCGTTCAGTCTTCTGGGTGGCAGAGGGCGTGTCTGTCTCAGGTGTGCCGTGTGGTTCTTTTGGGGAGCTGATCTCTGGCTGTGACCCTCCCAGCAGATGTCAACCGTCCAGAATCCCAAGAAGTTTTGGTTAGCAACTGGGAGCCAGTTGCAGTTTGGTAGAGGATGCCATCTCTGGGGCTGAGAGTGCCCATTTCTGGCTCTGGCTGTCCCCCTCCTGCCTCCCTGCCTCCGGCGGAAGATGGGCCAGTCCACAGCTGGCTAGCTCTCCTCTGGTATTCGCTCAGTCCTTTGTTCTGTGAGTGGGCCTGGCAGTGCCTTAGGTTAGGGCTTTTTGCAGGATAGTTCTCTCTCTCTCTCTCTCTCTCTCTCTTTTTTTTTCCTCTCTCTTTCTGGTTGTCCCATAGTTTGGGTTGCTATCTCCCTCAGATTGCCCTCAGGGCATTCAGGCCCTCTCCTTACCCTAAGCAATGCCGCCTGCGCCTCCCTGTTCAGCCCCCACTTGCTGGTGGCGGATGCAAGCGTCTGGGCTACTTCTCTGCTGGGAGTTGCCATTAGGCACATAACAAATATTTATTTATTTATTTGTTTGTTTGTTTGTTTGTTTGTTTGTTTATCCTCCTGGTTATGTTGCCCTCTGGGATTCCAAAACTCCCCACAGATCCGCCAGTGAGAGGCTTTCCTGGTGTTTGGAAACTTTTCCTCTTTTAAGACTTCTTTCCTGGGATGGGTCTCCGTTGGGTCTCCAACTCTTTTGTCTCTCTTTTTATCTTTTATATTTTGTCCTACCTCTTTTCAAAGACAATGGGCTGCCTTTCTGGATGCCTGGTGTCCTCTGCCAGCATTCAGAAGTTGTTTTGTGGAATTTGCTCAGCGTTCAAATGTTCTTTTGATGAATTTGTGGGGGAGAAAGTGGTCTCCCCATCCTATTCCTCTGCCATCTTAGGACCGCCTTCCTAAAAAACTGTTTCATCTATTGCAAACTGAGCTCTTTTAGTGAGGACACATGATTAGTTAGCCCCAGAACAATTAAGTAGTCTGCCTTTGGAATGCATGAGATAAGAAAATACACAGCCAAGAGTACACTCTGGCTTAGAAAGAGGCAACTGGCGTTGTTACAGAAGCAGGGGTTGTAACAGGTATATTTTACATTGCTTGTTTTTACCTTCCCATTTCCCTTCTGCTACTTTATCTGTTTTTGGACAGCTGTTTAGTTTAATGTGATTGTGAACAAATGAACACTGTCCCATGATGATAAGTAGTTGAGGAAACTTTGAGCATCTCCTGTGTTGAGGACATGAAATTTTACCTGCATTTCAGACAAGAGAGGACACTAGAGGCAAACAGGGTGGATCATAACAGATATTTTCCAATTGTCCCGCTACCCCCCCATCCTTCTCCACCTTTCTCTCTGACCCTGGAAGTCTGTTTGGACTACATTCAACAGCTCAGTAGGCTCTGCTTGAAAGAAGGGTAGAGTGAGGAGGAGAATGAGGTCAGGGTGTTTACTCCCCTGATCTCTCCCTATGAAGTCACATCAAGGTGACTATATCCCTTCATCAAGGGTCACTGCTCCTCTCAAGGAGGATTGCTCTACCTGACTCTTTCTTCTTCCACCTTCTAGAAACCTCTCCCTGTACCAGCTCCACTGTTCTAGCCCTGGCTTCATGGACTAACCCCGTGGTTCCCCTACAACACTAATCTTTGTAGTTAGTCTCTTTGCAAATAAATCCCCCTCAAATTATCTTGAGTGTACTATCTATTTTCCTTAGGATGCTGACTGATAGACTGTATAACCTTGGATCATGTTGCTTAATATTCATGAGCCTGTTTTCCCATCTATAACATTAATATATTGATAATTATCTTACAGAGTGTTTAGATTATTAAAAGTCTTACTTTAAAGGCTAAGTACTCAAAAATATCATGCACTATTAACTACTTGCATTTGTTAGGTGCAATAGAAAACTCAACTAGAAGCAATTTAACTAAAATAAAAACTTATTAACATTCACTACAAGAAATCCAGAAGAGGTGGCTTAATCAGCATTGCTTAATTCAGGTGTTCAGCAGAATCATCCAGGACTCAAGTTCTTGATATGTATCTTCTCTGAAGGACATGAATACCTGTGGATGAACAAAATCAAAGTCCATCAGTAAAGTTGGAGGAAGGAAGGAGAATAGATGTTATACATCCAACTGCACCTGCTACACTATGACTAAGTCCTTCTCTGATGTTTCAGGTGGTAAAGAATCTTCCTGCAATGTGTGAGACCCAGGTTTGATCCCTGGGTTGTTAAGATCCCCTGGAGGAGGAAATGGCAACCCATTACAGTATTCTTGCCTGGAGAATCCCATGGACAGAGGAGCCTGGTGGGCTACAGTCTATGGTGTTACAGCCCGTGGGGTTGCAAAAAGTCAGACACGACTGAGCAACTAACACTAACTAGCCTCTCTGACAGCACATCCATCAGAGTGGATGGGCCCCAGAAAGAATATTGGGAGGGGGGGGACTGGAGTAAGCAGAGCAGGGTCAGAACGAGATAGAAAATATCCCTAATAGAAACCAACAAAGAGGGGCTCTTATTCCTGATGACAGTGATGAGGTCACAGAAAGTTTCCCATAATTCTGACAACAGCTTCTACTTCACTTCCAACTGTATGGAACACACAACATTTTCAGCACTGGCCAAGACAATCGTTATCAGGGTAGTGTGGATGCAAACAACAGACAGCAACTCTGGCTAAATCTATCCAAACAGAAAACCAAAGGAAAGCCTGTAAAGCAATGTGGAATCAATGGACACGTTGTGGAATAGTCTTAAAACACAGACAGGAAGCAAGAAAGACTATTTATAAAAGATACTGCCAGAGTCCTGCCATGGGAAGTCTGGTTGGGAGGCTCCAATGATGGTGCTGGTGCTGCTGCTACTGAGCTGTCCTCATCATTGTCAGATACCCATTCTTTAAATCTTTGCAGCTCTGCCTCCAGATTTAAGTTCCAGATGTGAGTAGCCAAATTACCAAGCCTAGTTCAGCTGCCTACACCTTAGCAGCTCAGGTTAAAGGAAAAAACAAAAACCTAGTATCTTTTATGTTTTCACAGTCTCCCCTCTAAAGTCCAGCACTGAAATTCATTTCGAAAGCATAACCAACAGGTCAATCACCTAGAGCCAGACATCCGGGAATGTGAAGTCATGTGGGCCTTAGGAAGCATCACCAAGAACAAAGCTGGTGGAAGTGATGGAATTCCAGTTGAGCTATCTCAAATCCTAAAAGATGATGCTGTGAAAGTGTTGCACTCCATATGCCAGCAAATTTGGAAAACTCAGCAGTGGCCACAGGACTGGAAAAGGTCAGTTTTCATTCCAATCCCAAAGAAAGGCAATGCCAAAGAATGTTCAAACTACCACACAACTGCACTCATCTCACATGCTAGTAAAGTAATGCTCAAAATTCTCCAAGCCAGGCTTCAACAGTATGTCAACCGTGAACTTCCAGATGTTCAAGCTGGATTTAGAAAAGGCAGAAGAACCAGAGATCAAAATCCAACATCTGCTAGATCGTTGAAAAATCAAGAGAGTTCCAGAAAATAAAAACATCTATTTCTGCTTTACTGACTATGCCAAAGCCTTTGTGTGGATCACAATAAACTGTGGAAAATTCTGAAAGAGATAGAAATACCAGTCCACCTGACCTGCCTCTTGAGAAACCTATATGCAGGTCAGGAAGCAACAGTTAGAACTGGACATGGAACAACAGACTGGTTCCAAATAGGAAAAGGAGTACATCAAGGATGTATATTGTCTCCCTGTTAACTTATATGCATCCTGTTAACTTATATGCAGAGTACATCATGAGAAAGGCTGGGTTGGATGAACCACAAGCTGGAATCAAGATTCTAAGAGAATCAAGATTCTCCAATAACCTCAGATATGCAGGTGACACCACCCTTATGGCAGAAGGTGAAGAAGAACTAATGAGCCTCTTGATGAAAGTGAAAGAGGAGAGTGAAAAAGTTGACTTAAAGCTCAACATTCAGAAAACTAAGATATGGCATCTGGTCCCAACACTTCATGAAAAATAGATGGGGAAACAGTGGAAACAGTGACAGACTTTATTTTGGGAGGCTCCAAAATCACTGCTGATGGAGACTGCAGCCATGAAATTAAAAGACGCTTACTCCTTGGAAGGAAAGCTATGACCAACCTAGACAGCATATTCAAAAGTAGAGACATTACTTTGCCAACAAAGGTCTGTCTAGTCAAGGCTATGGTTTTTCCAGTAGTCATGTGTGGATGTGAGAGCTGGACTATGAAGAAAGCTGAGCGCCAAAGAATTGATGCTTTTGAACTGTGGTGTTGGAGAAGACTCTTGAGAGTCCCTTGGACTGCAAGGAGATCCAACCAGTCCATCCTAAAGGAGATCAGTCCTGGGTGTTCATTGGAAGGACTGATGTTGAAGCCGAAACTCCAATATTTTGACTACCTGATGCAAAGAACTGACTCCTTGGAAAAGACCCTGATGCTGGGAAAGACTGAAGGTGGGAGGAGAAAGGGACGACAGAGGATGAGATGATTGGATGGGATCACCGACTCAATGGACATGAGTTTGAGTAAACTCCGGGAGTTGGTAATGGACAAGGAGGCCTGGCATGCTGCAGTCCATGGTGTTGCAAAGAGTAAGACATGACTGAACGACTGAACTGAACTGAATTGAACAGGTTACTTGACTGTTTTGAGATCCTCACTGTAACTCATAGCACCACCACCAGCAGCAACTAGCCTCATCTTTTATCCTGCACCCCCACCTCCATTTAACCCTAGCTGCAGTGATCTCCTTCTCTAGGGAGCTCTGAGCTCCTTCCACAGCAGAACTCTGTTCACACTGCCACTTCCATCTGGAATTCTTCCTCAGCCCCAATCATCAGCTACTCCACATTCAACCTTTAGGACTCAATCCAAATGTCACTTCATCAGGGAAGATTTACCACTTCTTCATTACTGGCTACGATCTCTCCATTTTCTAACAGTCTTCATTTCTTTTGGCTAGCACTAAAACAATAATTCCATCCTATCTCTTTCTCTCTAAACTAAGCTGCTGGAGGCTGGGCTGATCACATCTATCTTACTCACTACCACACATCACAATGCCCAAAAGCTCCTGACACATCAGAGTGGCTTACTGTGAATGGCTGGACACTTCCCTGCCTGGTTCCTGAGCCAATTAGAATTCTCAAAGGATAACCAAAGACAGTGCTTCTCAACTTTCAACAGGCACTAGTCACTGGGAAAGTATAAATTATGATTTAAGAGACCTGAACATTCTGCCCTTCTCACAAGTTCCAGGTGATGCCAATGCTGCTGGTCCCACATTTTGAGGAGCAAGGCAGTACCTTATAGAATCAAATGACAATCCAGTCACAAAGGACAAACACAGTATGATCCTACTCATATGAGGTACCTAGAATAGTCAAACCCACAAACCTGAAAGTAGAAGGGTGGTTGCCAAGATCTGGGAGGAGAGAGTTATTGTTTAATGATTAGAGTTCCAATTTGGGATGATGGATGGTACTGATTGTTGCACAATAATGTGAAAGTACTTAATGCCACTGAATTGCACACTTAAAAATTATTAAAATGGTAAATTGTATATTACATCTTACTATAATTTTTAAAAATAACTATACAAATTAAACCCAACTTGGTCTTGCTGTGAGGAATCTACCATGGGCCCACGGATGGTGCTGGGCAGAGTCTGTGTCTCAGGTGCCAAGGTCAAAGGCAGAATTAAGGCTAACTCTGTCAGGCAAGTTGACATTGAATAATGGTCACAGGCCTGTACTATCAGGCAGTTTCTGACCTAATCAGAGGGCTTTTGTGAGAGACAAATTGCTTGTTAAAGATCTGGCAAAACCTGAAGCTGATTTGCTTGTACATGTAAAGCACATTTTCTGATCTAAACAAGTTTCATTTTTTCAACCAAGATCCCAGACAAAAGTTACTATTGGTGTGGAAAATTTTAGCTTGAAACTGAGGTTCCTAATGCATATAACATGGTGCCTCCCAAAGTAAAATGCTTTACTAGAATCTGACCCTCAACATTATGGTGATATTGAAATATGACTATATTTACTGAGGGAACTTGCAGCAAGTGGCATTGGCTGGGCTCCCACCAGAAAGTTAAAAGGTTGGTGTAAACTCTATCTACTCTTTCTTTGATTTATTTTTTTATTGGAGTATAATTGCTTTACGATGTTGTGTTAGTTTCTGCTGTACAACGAAGTGATCAGCTGTGTTGTGTTGTATTGTGTTGTACTAAGTCGCTTCAGTCATGTCTGACTCTGCATGACCCTATGGACTGTAGCTCGTCAGGCTCCTCTGTATATCCCCTCCCTCTTGGACTTTTCTTACACCCCTCCCATGCCACCCATCTAGGTAATCACAGAGCACCAGCAAGCTCCCTGTACTATATAGCAGATTCCCACCAGCTGTCTATTTTACACATGGTAGAGTATATATGTCAATCCCAATCTCCCATTAAAAGGAATGAAATTGCATCACTTGTAGATACGTGAATGGGCCTAGAGACTGTCACTCTTTTAGAATGAAGTAAGTTAGAAGGAGAAAAAAACAAATATTGAATATTAACACATATTTGCAGGGCAGAAATAGAGATCAGATGATCTTTTGGATTTTGATGATATATTATATATTGAAACTATGGCATATCACGTACAAGATAAGGAAATTTTCCACAATAAGTTGAGAAGGGTATTAAACCTTACACAAGATGACAAAAGATTTTAGGATCATAGATTATGTGTCATATGCCTCTGTAACTTAAAGTAAGTTAAGTTTCTCTCCCCATCTCTGTACCTGCTTGAGTCTTTCTGGATTGAATGAGTCTTGTGACCATATAATGAAGATGAAAAATTCCATAGATGCCCATTTTTGATGGAGAATGCAACAAAACAATGTGTTTTGGGTCCAAGACTGTTCTGCTTATTTTATTTTCCCAAAATTGATCTATATAGGTTAATGATGCTCTAGGGAAGCTTTAACTCAAAATTGAGACTAGAGCTTGCTTATCCTTTATCCAAACAAAACCAGTTTCTGCACAAGTGATTCTAATAATGTTAAGTGTGACCCAGAGATTAACCCTAAGAAACCCTCTGCAAAGGGTGATTGGATATAAATTCTTTCAGTTTCTTCCATGTTTGCTGGCTCTCTTTATATGCTCTAAAGCTTCCTCAGAATGCATAGAAGCACTAAGTGTGTGACTTACTGAAAGAAAGGTTTATGTAAATATAATAATTTGGAACAAACCTCATACTTGCAAAACTTGTTGACAATGAGTGGCTTGTTCTCATCCAGCTCCCACAATTCAACAGCACCTGTTGGTGGTGGGGAGGAGGCTGAGTGAAACAAGCTTGGTTTACACCAAGACAGTAATTCACTTCTAGGATTCAAGTAGTCTATTGTCACTAAACTAACAAAATTATTTCTGTAAAAGGAAAGTCCACATCTTTAGAGGGTTTAACTAACAAGCCATTTAGCTTTATTCTGGCATTATTGTTGTCCTACTAACAGTCCAGAAAACTATTTGGAGAAAGCTTCCAGAAAAAGACAGGGGAAGATGGGATGGCTAGTAAAATCTATCATTCTGCTTCCAGTGAGAAAACATTGGAAATTAACTTCTTAGGAGACAAAGATGAATCTCCAAAACTATCTAAGTAGCACACAGTCCAGTATGGTTAAATCTTTACCATTATTTGGACACTAATAAATATTTGTTGAATACTAGTCATAAAAAAAATACGTTGAATAATTCAGTGTTTTTTCAGTGACTGGCTAAGTAGGAAAAAACCTCTAAATAACTTTCCCAACAACGTATCTTTCTTATCTCATTCAAGATCCAATCTAGGAACATATGTTGCGTTAGATTTTCATGCTTCATCAATATGCCTGAATCTGAAGTAACTCTTCAGCCTTTTTATGTCCCTCATTTCTTTCGTACACATACACTTATTTTGTTTTTGTTAGTTCACACCCTCCTGGGCTCCTGGCCCTAGCGGTGCAGGTTCCCACCCAACGTGGCCCAACGTGGCTCTGCGGCAGGCCCCCTTGCCACGCAGGCGCACCAGAGCTGGGGTTGCCTACCGGCCTGTTCCCTAGGCAACGCGGTTCAAAACGCCCGCCCTAGAGGCCCTGGCGCGATGTGCTTCAGCAAAGCAGGTGAGGGGGCTGAGTCAGAGTAGAGGCAGAAGGAAGATGGGGAGACTGGGAAAGACCAAGCGGGAAAGGAGGGAAATGTAGCTTCCCCGTCTCCTTGGATTGGTCACGCTTTCGTTAAGAGTGCAGTCTGCTCAGGTCTCGACCACCTTTCCCCACACCGCCGCTGCCCCCAACCCTCCTTTGGACCACATGGACTTCCTTCATGTGGAGTTTCTCCTCTTTCTCGCTCTCCAGAGATGCTGGTTAACTACTCCTTTGGAACATGTCAACATAGGAAGATCTTTCCTCACTTCCATCCCCCAAACTTGTTGGGAAACAAGTTTCTCCCTATTAGGGGAGTGCCCCACAGAGGGCCTGGATGTTATATAGCAGAAGAAGTGAGTATTCACCTTACCTCAGCGGGGTGTCAGTTCCCAGACTATCTAAGGATACCCACGTTTCCTGGAAGAAAAGCCCTGTGCGATTTGTGACCTTCCGGGTCCCCGCATGAGAAAGTGCTCTCTGGTCCTCTCTCTGCAACCAGCTGTCAGGGCCAACATCAGAAAGTAAAGGGCCATTACTCGCATTTGCCATCCCCACCAAATGCAAGCCTTGGCCTCATGCCACCCCCAGTAAGTGTTCCTTCATCATTCATACCTACGAAGGGCGGTGACTAAATATTTCCTCTTAGTCCAAACCTACTGTGCCTGTGCTGATAGGTAGTTTACGAAATCATAGTCAGATTCAGCTGAAACCATATAAAGCTGATTCAGCTCTGTGGGGCTCAGAAAAGTAGATTCACTGGATTCAAATGTCATTCACTCTACCTATCCAGCCACATTTCTTTGTAGGGAAGCCTGTGTTACATATGTAATTGTCTGGTCTTGATTCAGAGGAATCAAGAAAGAAAGGGCAACTTGAAGAGAGAAGATTCAGGGATACTCTTGAGATCACTCCGTTTTAATGACTATAATGTTCTCTATGCATGTTTTGTCTTTGTTTGTTTTTTACATAACACATGAAGAGTAAAGACTTGGCATACAACCTCGCTAAGATCCCAACCAGTATAAAAGGATATGGTTTTGGAGCCAGAACAGCTGTGAGGTTTAAGCCAAAGAATAAGGTTAGAAATGGCTGTACGTGCTTAGATTTCAGTGTGATTCATGTTGCTGCATGCATTTGCATTGGGGAGCACGGTTGGAGGTTACCTAAAGTATGTCCTGAAATTCAAGATGAAATTCTGGACAAAAGCTACTAAGGAGTCTACATAAAAACTTGCGTGTTAAAGTGGGAAATGTGTGTGTGAGTGTCCTGGGAGAGTGGAAAATAATTCTCAGAAGAAATGGTACCAAGGCAGGGCTTCAGTCCTGAGACACCTACTAATAAAATACTGGAAGCTTTGTTTATATGCATCATATAATTATATGTAATATATAGTATAATATCTTACTAGTTAAAAAACCAGTTCTAATTTCTTAACCTTTTTGTGTGATTCGATTTCAAGTCTTCAGTATAGGTTCCTAATCTCTTTTAGGACATTTTCTTGACACTTACGCTCAGGGAGAGGGATACTGGCTCCAAAAGAAAATCTGAGTGGGGTGGGATGGTGGGGATATTAGCTACAATAGGTTACCTTGGCTCTCTGCCCCCATAGGTTTATTTTTTTTAATATAAATTTATTTATTTTAATTGGGGGTTAATTACTTTACAATATTGTATTGGTTTTGCCATACATCAACATGAATCTGCCACAGGTATACATATGTTCCCCATTCTGAACCCCCCTCCCTTGGTTTATTTCTATAGCCAAAACATTAGGTACCTTTAGGTAGCTGAACCATACTCTTATCTTAGTTTTCTACCTACTGTAGGCCTAATTCTATAGCTTGAGATAGTTAAACCATAGCTGATACATGAAGAGGGGGAGGATGACTTTGTTTTTTCTACTTAGAAGTCTTTACATATATGTACATCACCCTCTGACATATTGATCTTTTTCTTGGAAACAGGATATGACACCTTACCCAGGCATGTACCAGACAGTCAATCTTCAGGAGCAAACACACAAACCAAATTTTGCTCCATTTAATACCTTGTCACCTCGCTTTTGGACATATTCAAAGGACCCTTGTTATCCTGGGTATGTGCCCCTTCTTCTGGTGCACTTCAACAAAGAGCAATAGGAAAGGAAGTACAAAAAGGGGTTACATCCAAACCATGCCCTCTAAATAAGAAACCATCTATCTTTAAAGATTCAACCTCTTGCCTTCCAGGTCTCTAGAATTATAAAACTTTAGAGTGTGGTGATTCATTCAATAAATATTTATAAAAGGCCAAGAAGTTGTGTAGGTTCCAAAGATTTTGGGTGTAAAGATTCAACCTCTTGCCTTCCAGGTCTCTAGAATTATAAAACTGTAGAGTGTGGTGATTCATTCAATAAATATTTATAAAAGGCCAAGAAGTTGTGTAGGTTCCAAAGATTTTGCATTACACCCATCACCATTTCTTGGAGCTTACATTCTAGAGTCCAGACAGATGAGAAGCCAATAAACAAGAAAGTAATCAGTGGTGATAGAGAGTGACCATATAATTTATTAGTCAGCATGTGACACTTCTGAGACTTTAAGGGGGTCTTATTAATAATTATACCAAGATAGTAGCCGTGAGCTGGAGCTACCACAGGCATACTAGGAAGTATGGTGACCTGGCGGAATGCTGAATAACACCAAACAAAATGATATAATAGGGCCCGGGGGGGCGGGGAGATGTGTATAAGAGACAGGAGTTATTGTTTAATGATTAGAGTTCCAATTTGGGATGATGGATGGTACTGATTGTTGCACAATAATGTGAAAGTACTTAATGCCACTGAATTGCACACTTAAAAATTATTAAAATGGTAAATTGTATATTACATCTTACTATAATTTTTAAAAATAACTAACTGAGCCTGTGCTCTAGAGCCTGGGAGCCACAGCTAGTGAGGCCGGCACTCCCTAGAGCCCATGCTTCACAGCAAGAGGCACTGCCGCAATGAGAATCCCACATACTGCAGCTGGAGAGTAGCCCCTGCTCATTGCACCTAGAGAGAAAGCTTGTGAACCAACAAAGACCCAGGACAGCCTAAGATAAATAAATAAATAAATATAGTAATATTTTTTACAAAGATGATATGACATAGAGTGATGGCTGGAATCTACTTTGGCAAAGATTGGTCTTTCTGGGAAATGATACTTCATCTGAAAGCACAATGACAAGACTGAACTGACCCTGTGAAGATCTAAGCCGAGAGCTTCCCAGCCAGAAGGAACTGCAAGTACAAAGGCTGTAGTTGGGAGGTGTGTGGAGAAAAAAAAGAAGGCTAGTGTGGCTACAGTGTAGTGGGCAAGGAGAAAATGAGAACAGAGGAGGAAGAAGAGCTAGAGTCCATAAACCTCATCGACCAAGGGATGGGGTCTCAGTGCTTTAGGAAGCCATTGAAAATTATAGGGCATCGTCAAGGTCTTTCTTTTACTGGTGAGAACTTCAAGGATCAAAGAGGAAATATAACTTTCTTAAGGCTGTAGTAAAGAAGTGGAGATGATGAAGCTGGTTTCCCATGTCCACTCTACATCTTATTTCCACAGTTAAGCATCTACACCAAAAGACAAAATGATATGAACAAAGGCAATACAAAATACCCTATTGTTGAGAAATTTCACATCATGGTACTAATTAGCATCACTGTGGCAAATCTCTGTTATCATCCACCTCTTCTGGGATTTCTTGGTCTCAGTTAAGAAGAGTGAGCTTGCAGAAATAGCTTAGAGTTGATTTTTACCTTCACTGCATGTCAGGACTAAAAATCTTGAACACTAACACCTATTTAGAAGCACATTAGCAGGCAAAGGAACCCTATGCTTGCCTAACATTAAGATCTAATCTGTCTGTTGCCTTTTCCAAGAGAGTTAGGACGAGTTCAGGTACACAGGTAGTACTGATGAAGTTTGTGGTCACTACAACCCACTTCAGTATTCTCGCCTGGAGAATCCCATGGACAGAGGAACCTGGCGGGCTACAGTCCATGAGGTCACAGAGAGTCAGACATGACTGAAGTGGCTAACACTTTCACATCTGACTCCGCAACCCCATGGACTGTAGCCTGCCAGGCCCCTCTGTGGGATTTCTCCAAACTAGAATTGTGGTGGTCACTAACTCTTCAACATAAGGTTTTATATTTTTATTTCTAGCCCTGGCACATATAAAGTAGAGAAAAAGGCACCCCAGAAAGTCACCTGGCCAATGAAATTTGGATCTCCAGACTGGGCTCAGGTTCCATGTCTACAGAAAAGAACCCTGAAAACTGAGGTAATATGATTGGACTTCTGTGGAACCTTTACCTAATACTTCCACATGTATCTGTGATTCTTAACCAGGGGTCTGTGAATAAGCTTCAAGAAATCCTTGATCCCCTGAAATTACTTGCACAATTTTGTGTAATATATACATATGGGAAATTTTGGAGAGTTACACAATTTCACTAGATTTCTAAAGGTGTATGTGACTGAACAAAAGTCACAGTTTCTTATTGAGTCCTCAAATAATCTTTGTGGTAGTCTGAGATAATTATCCTCTATGATTGAGGAGGAAACTGAGGATTGTGTTGTGTTGTGCTGTGCTTAGTCACCCAATTGCATCCGACTCTTTTAGAGAAGGGAATGGCAACCCACTCCAGTATTCTCGCCTGGAGGATACCATGGACAGAGGAACCTGGCGGGCTACAGACCATGGGGTCACAAAGAGTCAGACACGACTGAAGTGACTAACACTTTCACATCTGACTCTGCAGCCCCATGGGCTGTAGTCTGCCAGGCTCCTCCATCTGTGGGAATTCTTCAGACCAGAATATTGGAGTGGGTTGCCACACCCTCCTCCAGGGGCTCTTCGCAACCCAAGGATCAAACCCAGGTCTCCCACATTGCAGGCGGATTCTTGACCAGCTGAGTTACCAGGGAAGTCCAAACTGAAATTCTCGCCTGGAGGATACCATGGACAGAGGAACCTGGCGGCTACAGACCATGGGGTCACAAAGAGTCAGACACGACTGAAGTGACTAACACTTTCACATCTGACTCTGCAACCCCATGGGCTGTAGCCTGCCAGGCTCCTCCATCTGTGGGAATTCTCCTGACCAGAATATTGGAGTGGGTTGCCACACCCTCCTCCAGGGGCTCTTCACAACCCAAGGATCAAACCCAGGTCTCCCACATTGCAGGCGGATTCTTGACCAGCTGAGTTACCAGGGAAGTCCAAACTGAGGCTTAGATGGATTAAATGGCTGTTGAAGTTGCTCAGCTAGAATATAGATCATGTGACTTTTAAGCCAGTGCTCTTCCCATCACATCACTTAGTGTTAAATCATCAAGGTGCAGTGGATCATTCTGGCAAGAACATGGATTTTAGGAACAGACTGCCTGAGTTCAAACACTAGTTCCATATTTGTGTGCTATGTATCCTCTAACTTTTCTAAGCCTCAATTTGCTTATCTTTAAAATGGATATAAACTAGACTTGATCTGATGAAGTTGTAGAGATTGAGATATTATAGCACCAGACCTGTAGCATAATAAATGGTCAGCCCATGTCACTTGTAATAAATCCAGAGGTGTCCTTTTCCCCCCTGGTGGAACTTTGGATTAATTCTGCAAGTGTTTATTAATTGCCAAATGTAGTAACATCATTGTACTAGGGCCTACAGGTAACATCCAAGAATTAAACACATAATCTTTGTTTTCAAGAAATTTACCAGCTATACTTGATGATTTGCCAAGTAGAAAATAATTCCTAGCATGATATATTCCAGAAAAAGATGACAAAGAGTAGATATACAGATATATATACCTAGTTGAGAGATTCACTAGGTTAGGTTACTGTGTGGTTGGGGCTCAGGTAGGCTAAAACAGCTCTAACATACGGGTCTATTTCACACATCCAGGAAGACCAGAGGCAGTGAGTTCTCATGTGAATATTGACTTTGACAGTATTTTTCATTGCAGCTGTCCACAGACAAGGACTTTAGAAAGCATCGGAACCGTTTGGCCTACCTAAGCTTGTACTACAACTGAAAAGCTGTGACTCCCTTCACATGCTCCTCCTGACCACAGACTCTCCAGGGCTGAGGACAGAGCTGCTCTTGTCCTTCTACATTGTTCTGACCCTCCTGTCTGCCAGCATGGGGTGCAAGGAGGGGCAAAGGGCTCATAATTACTATATGACTGCATAAAGACTCATTGTACAGAGGGTGCTCTCTCCACGTGCTGGTTTGTTCTGTAAAAATGTAGAAGGGTCCGAGGGTTTCCTAACTGAGTGCTCAGTAGAGTGGCTTCACTTTACCAAAATATTATACTTGTGCATCCCCACCCTCTAGCTATAAGTCCCAGGAATGAGTTTTTTGTTTTCTACTGCTAGCTCTGGAGATAGGAGACTGTTGGTCTATACATATCAAGGATTTGGATGGCTTGCTTGACTTTGTATTTGGGCTTGCTAGATGTAGAGGATACTTAAGGCAGAGTAAATGTTTTAGGGGCTCTTCCAATTCCTAGACAAGGTAGCAGAGTAGAAAAAACTTTGTGAGCTCACCTCTTCTCACAAGCACACCAAAATCATAACTCACTGCTAAACAACTATCCGGCATCCAAAGACATAAAGAAGTAACCAGAATGGGACACTGGGAAGGATACACTTGTGATATGATCAGAGCTCACAAACTGAAGAATAATATGACAGAAGTTCTTCCACGGGTGTGAAAGTTCTGAGCTCCATGTCAGCCTTATATTTGACATCGAGAAGAATAGCCTCCAGAGCCTTTGGCTTTGAAGACCAGTGGGGCTTAATGGCAGGAGCTTCACAGAACTGGGGGAAATAGAGACTCCACTCTTAAAAGCTACACACAAAATCTCATGCACACCAACACTCCGGGCAAAAGCAGTAACTTCAGAGAAGCCTGAGCAAGACCTATCTGTTGGGGTTTTGAGGGTCTCCTGGGAAGGTGAGGAGAGTGGTGGCTCATCTTGGGGACAAAGATATTGGTGGTAAAAATATTGGGGGTGGGGGGTTCATCTGCATGAACTCTGACTGGAGGTAGACATCTTGCTTGGGTCATTAGCAGCAAGCCCTGGCCCCATCCAACAGACTCTAGGCTCCAGAGCTGGGATGTCTCAGGCCAAACAACAAACTGGGTGGGGATGCAGCCCCATCCTTCAGCAGACAGCCTGTCAAAAGACTTCCTGAGCCCACAGCCACCTTTAAACGTGCCCCTTGACATGGCCCTGCCTGCTGGAGGACCAAGACCTCCAGCTCCACTCACCACTGGGCAGGCACTGGCCCCTCCAGGGGCCAGACAAACCAGGAAGCCTGACAAACCTCTAGTCTAGCCTCACCCACCAGAGGGCAAGCGTCCTAAGGCAGAAAACTATAATCCTGCAGCCTGAGGAACTGAGTCTGTAAACAGATCAGAACTTACCCGGAGACCACTGGTCCCTAGTCCTTGGGAGATGAATGGGGAGTGTACTCCTAGGTTACATAAGACATACCCTACAGAGAGCCACTTCTCCAAGGCTGAGAAATATAACTAATAACTAACATTCCACCTACACAAAAATACAAATAGTTTAGACAAAATGAGATGGCAGAGAAATACGCTTCGCTTGAAATAAGATAAAACCCCAGAACAACTAAATGAAGTAGAAAGAGCCAGTCTACCTGAGAAAGAGTTCAAAGTAATGATTATAAAAAAAGATCCAAGAACTTGGGAAAAGAATGGATGCACAGAGTGAGAAGTAACAAGTTTTTTAACAAAGAGAAAATATAGAGAACAGAGTTGAAGAATACAATACCTGAAAAGGAGCTCTTCCAAGTGTCCGAGTTCCCTGGTGTGGAGTGGGAATGTCCCAATTTGATAGCCTGTCCTAAATTCATGTAAAACCAAGTCAAAAATCCTCCTTTTCCCATTACATCATCTATTTAGTCTGTCAGTCATCATCATACTGAGTTCCTACCATGCAAATCAGGCAGAGTGGAAATCAGACCCCAGAGTGACTGGGGTCACAAAAAGAATTAAAATAAACTCATCTACTGACACCCTGGGCCTGGACTGAAGTGCGAGAAGGACTCTCCGGGCAGGTTAGTGGATTGGCTACCCTCCTCTCCCCATTTTAGTGATGTCCTGAAGTCTCACAAGTTACTCTAGGTGTGCCAAGGTCAGACCTCATAGAAGCTGCATTCAAAGTATTTATCTAGACACTGCCTGGTGGGTATCCCACTCTGTGAATATTTAAAACTTTCAAACCATAGATCTTGGTGAAATGGGCTCCTGATAAGCTTAGGATTCAAAGCTAGAATTGTAATTTTTTTTTTTACATTGTTCACAACATATCTATCTTAATATTGTCACAACCAAACCACTCAGTGTTTTTATAAGCATATAGGACTTTTTGGTCTTCAATTGTGGCTTTACTTAGAAATGTACAGCTCTATGGAGGAAAGAGGAAGACAACACTGAACATGTCAGATTATGTCATGTGTTGGAGAAGAAAGGACTTTAACTGGGAGAAAAAATAGTAAGAAATGGGAAGGGGATGGAAAAGGGGACATTGTGAAATATCTACATTAATTTCACATATGTATCCCAAAAGTGATTTTGTTTCATAAAATAAACACAAGTCTCTATGAAAACAGGCAGCAAGCAAGTGAAATTTTTATTCTGTACATAGGAGAGATTGAGAAATGGTGAGCATGACCATATGTGCTAAGATCATTCTTCCACAAACACTTGAGTAACAAACACTGCTAATCATTCTGTGTATTTTCAGCATAAATTTTTAGTAAATTCATTCAATTCAGGTTGGTGGAGAAATCATAATATTTGCCCTCCCCAGGCTAGTCTGTTGAAATCCTTCTTCACCTATTTACATGGATGTCATGAAATTCAGTATAGCTTTGGGCTGTGGGAAAGATGGTACCATACACTTCAAAACTGGATGCTTGGGGCTGGTGCACTGAGACGACCCAGAGGTATGGTACGGGGAGGAAGGAGGGAGGGGGGTTCAGGATGGGGAACACGTGTATACCTGTGGCAGATTCATGTTGATGTATGGCAAAACCAATATAATATTGTAAAGTAATTAACCTCCAATTAAAATAAATACATCTATATTTAAAAGAAAAAAACCCAAAAGACAATTCAGATAATTTTCTTAAGTGAAAAGTATTCCACAGCCATCAACCTGCCTTTCCACAGATCTGTGAAAGCCAGGGTATAAAAATCTCAAGAATATAAGAATAGCAAGATGACTTGGAGGGTTGAATTTTCCCCAGGGCATTTTAGCCTGAATTAGCCACGGTGGTTACCTCATAGTAAGCCCAGAAGCCAGTCGCATGTGTGTAAGGACCAGATGACCCTGCTCCAGAGACTGGGGCACAGACTGAGGTGTCAGCAGTGCTGAGCCGGAAGGTCCTCCCATAGGTGGCGAACTCCATGAGTTTCTCCAAAGGGATGCCGTTGTCTCTCCAGAACTTCACAGCATATCCCTGCAGAAGCAACACAGACTTTATTCTTCACCATTGTTTGTCCCACATGATTAACAAAGTCTAGCTAATTGTCCCCCAAAGAGAAAGCCTGTTTTCCCACAACCAAGGCTCCAAATCCCTTCCCCATCTTCCTTCTGCATATTCGAGTCTTCTCTTTCTTACACAGTTGAAGTAACCCATGTCACATCAGTCCTTGGTTCCTACACACAGGAGACTATTGTGCCTGCATGTGTCCCAGCTACCGTGGAAGTCATAGGTCATCAGGCTTATGAAATCAAGGTGCCTGGAACACGAGATGTGAGCCATCAAGATCCTGGGAGCTTTTTCTTGTAGACAATTTCAGAGCAAGAAAAGATAGCACTGAAAATTCATGATGGCAGGTAGCTATCCACATGGACCCACTAATGTGGCTTCCTGCGTGCTTTCCTGTTATCTTCTGTGACTCCCATGGGCCTAGACAGAAAGTCTCCTTTACTTCCTTAAAAGACTAAAGGCAAACCCAAAAAGAAGTCAAGCAAATGTTTTTTGAAGGGTATGTGTTTCAGAAATACACATCTCCAGGATCATGGCAATCATAAGTGAGTCGCTTTGTCAATAATAGTTTTCCATATTTCACAACCTTTTCTAAAAGGAACTGCCAATGAGGATTTCTATTATATATATATCAATTTGACAAGGTCTTGAACCTTGTTCCTCTTTTCCCCAAGATCCATCATAGTGGCAATTTAAACAAGTCAGCACTTTATTCCAGAGCCACTCATTACCCAAATTTCTTTGGCAATTGAAGGTATCAACTTTTTAAACATTACATAACTACTTGGGGTGCTCGCCACCAAAAAGTTTAGGAATCTCTGCTCTAGGATTTGGGGGCCCTGGGAGGCTCATCACACTCACTTCCCAGTCATTGCAATTTTATATCCTGTGTCAGAAGTCCCTTGCCAGCAGAATCAGCTGCTTGATCAGCAGTCTGCGATATCCTGTTTCTTTAGCTGCTTCTTCCAAGTGAAAGTGAAAGTCGCTCAGTTGTGTCCGACTCTTTGCTACCCCATGGACTATACAGTCCATTGAATTCGCCAAGGCCAGAATACTGGCATGGGTGGCCTATCCCTTCTCCAGTGGATCTTCCCAACCCAGTAATCAAACCAGGGTATCCTGCATTGCTTGGGGCTACTTTCCAACTTATAGCAATTCCCTTATTTCTGGAAATAGCTCATGAAATACAAGGATAGCTCCTGGTAAGGTGTAACCTTCACCAAAGACATACAGGACAATAATATTCCTTGAATCTAAGTCATATTTAATGACAATTCTGATGAAAAAGCCCAGGAACTCGTGGTAGAGGGTCTGGGAGCTTACTGTGACTTCACTCTCCTTTTTAAAGCCATAGTGTCTCATTTTTTTAAAACAGCTATGCTAAACTCCTCTAGTCAATAAACTCTGCTTTATTGACTCTGCCAAAGCCTTTGACTGTGTGGATCACAATAAACTGTGGAAAATTCTGAAAGAGATGGGAATACCAGACCACCTGACCTGCTTCTTGAGAAATCTCTATGCAGGTCAGGAAGCAACAGTTAGATCTGGACATGGAACAACAGACTGGTTCCAGATAGCAAAAGGAGTATGTCAAGGCTGTATATTGTCACCCTGCTTATTTAACTTATATGCAGAGTACATCAAGAGAAATGCTGGGTTGGAGGAAGCACAAGCTGGAATCAAGATTGCTAGGAGAAATATCAATAACCTCAGATATGCAGATGATACCACCCTTATGGCAGAAACTGAAGAACTAAAGAGCCTCTTGATGAAAGTGAAAGAGGAGAGTGAAATAGTTGGCTTAAAGCTCAACATTCAGGAAACTAAGATCATGGCATCTGGTCCTATCACTTCATGGGAAATAGATGGGGAAACAGTGGAAACAGTGGCTGACTTTATTTTGGGGGGTTCCAAAATCACTGCAGATGGTGATTGCAGCCATGAAATTAAAAGACGCTTACTCCTTGGAAGAGCTTTTGAACTGTGGTGTTGGAGAAGACTCTTGAGAGTCCCTTGGACTGCAAGGAGATCCAACCAGTCCATCCTAAAGGAGATCAGTCCTGGGTGTTCATTGGAAGGACTGATGTTGAAGCCGAAACTCCAATACTTTGGCCACCTGATGTGAAGAGCTGACCGACCCATTTGAAAAGACCCTAATGCTTGGAAAGATTGAGGGAGGGAGGGAGGGAGGGAAAAGGGGATGACAGAGGATGAGATGGTTGGATGGCCAGGGAGGCCTGGTGTGCTATAGCCAATGGGGTTGCGAAGAGTCGGACACAACTGAGTGACTGAACTGAACTGAATTGAAACTCTTCTCAGTAAAGAATCTGCCTGCAATGCAAGAGACCTGGGTTCAATTCCTGGGTCAGGAAGATGCCCTGCAGAAGGGAATGGTAACCCAATACAGTATTCTTGCCTGGAGAATCCCATGGACAGAGGAGCCTGATGGGCCACAGTCCACTGGGTCTCAAAGAGTCAGACATGACTGAGTGACTTTCACTTTCACTTTCAA
The DNA here is from genome assembly GCA_006410635.1 of Cephalophus harveyi. Lineage (NCBI taxonomy): Eukaryota > Metazoa > Chordata > Mammalia > Artiodactyla > Bovidae > Cephalophus > Cephalophus harveyi. Next base: position 39,869 of record SJYT01012810.1, read on the forward strand.
ACTCTTTCTTGCCTTCAACCCTTTTCTAATGCTGTTACCACTTCTTTAGAAAATCATTCTTCCTAACTTTTGCTTGCCTGGCTCCTTTCAACTCTTCATTGTTGTTGTTATTGCTCAGTTACTAAGTCTTGTCCAACTTTTTGTGACCCCATGGACTGCAGCATGCCAGGTTTCCCTGTCTTTCACTTACTTCCAGTGTTTGCTCAGATTCATGTCCATTGAGTCAGTGATGCTATCCAACCATGTCATCCTCTGTTGCCCCCTTCTTCTCCTTCCCTCAATCTTTCTGTGCATCAGGGTCTTTTCCAATAAGTCAGCTCTTCACATTGATTGATCAAAGTGTTGGAGCTTCAACATCAGTCCTTCCAATGAATATTCAGGGTTGATTTCCTTTAGGATTGACTGGTTTGATCTCTTTGAGTCCAAGGAACTCTCCAGAATCTTCTCCAGCACCACAGTTCAAAAGCATCAATTCTTCTGGATTCAGCCTTCTTCATGGTCCAACTCTCACATCCATACATGACTACTAGAAAAACCATAGCTTTGACCATATGGACATTATTTGAAAAATGATGTCTTTGCTTTTAATATACTGACTAGGTTTGTCATGGGCTTCCCTTGTGGCTCAGATGGTAAAAGAATCTATCTGCAATGCAGGAGACCTAGGTTCAATCCCTGGGTCAGAAAGATTCCCTGGAGGAGGGCATGGAAACCTGCTCCAATATGCTTGCCTGGAGAATCCCCATGGACAGAGGAGTCTGGCAGGCTGCAGTCTATGGGGTCACAAAGAGTCGGACATGACTAAGCGACTAAGCACAGGTTTGTCATAGCTTTTCTTCCAAGAAGCAAGTGTCTTTTAATTTCTTGGCTGCAGTGACTGTCTGCAGTGATTTTGGAGCCCAAGAAAATAAAATATGTCACTGCTTCCACTTTTTCCCCATCTATCTGTCATGAAGTGATGGGACCAGATGCCATGATCTTAGTGTTTTGAATATTGAGTTTTAAGCACACTCTCCTCCTCTAACTTCATCAAAAGGCTCTTTAATTCCTCTTCATTTTTTGCCATTAGAGTGGTATCATTTGCATATCTGAGGTTGTTGATATTTCTCCTGGCAATCTTGATTCCAGCTTGGGATTCATTCAGCTTGGCATTTTGCATTATGTACTATGCATAGAAGTTAAATAAGCATGTGACAATATATTGCCTTGATGTACTCCTTTCCCAATTTTGAGCCAGTCCATTGTTTCATGTCTGGTTCTAACTGTTGCTTCTTAACCTGTATACAGGTTTCTCAGGAGGCAGGTAAGGTGGTCTGCTATTCCCATTTCTTGAAGAATTTTCCACAGTTTGTTGTGATCCACACAGTTAAAGGTTTTAGTGCAGTCAATGAAGCAGAAGTAGATGTTTTCTGGAATTCCTTGCCTTCTCTCTGATCCAACGGACATTGGCAATTTGCTATCTGATTCCTCCGCCTTTTCTAAATCCAGTTTGTACATCTGGAAGTTCTTGGTTCACATACTTCAGAATCCTAGCTTGGAGGATTTTTAACATTACCTTGCTAGCATGTGAGATGAGTGCAATTGTGTGGTAGTTTGAATATTCTTTGGCATTTCCTTTCTTTGAGATTGGAATGAAAACTGACCTTTTCCAATCCTGTGGCCACTGCTGAGTTTTCCAAATTTGCTAACATATTGACTGAAACACTTCAACAGCATCATCTTTTAGGATTTAAAATAGCTCAGCTGAAATTCCATCACTTCCTCTAGCTTTGTTTGTAGTAATGCGTCTTAAGGCCCACTTGACTTCACACTCCAGGATGTCTGGCTCTAGGTGAGTGACCACACCATCGTGCTTATCTGGGTCATTAAGACCTTTTTTGTATGATTCTTTTGTGTATTCTTGCCACATCCTTTTAATCTCTCCTGCTTTTATTAGGTCCTTACTGTTTCTGTCCTTTATTGTGCCTGTTCTTGCATGAAATATTCCCATGATGTCTCCAATTTTCTTGAAGAGATTTCTGCTAAGTCGCTTCAGTCGTGTCTGACTCTGTGCAATCCCATAGATGGCAGTCCACCAGGCTCTGCCATCCCTGGGATTCTCCAGGGAAGGACATTGGAGTGTGTTGCCATTTCCTTCTCCAGAAGAGATCTCTAGTCTTCCCCGTTCTATTGCTTTGTTCTATTTCTTTGCATTGTTCATTTAAGAAGGCCTTCTTATCTCTCCTTGCTCTTCTCTGGAACTCTGCCATCAGTTGGGTAAATCTTTCCCTTTCTTTTTGGGTATATCTTTCCTTGCTTTTTGCTTCTCTTCTTTCCTCAGCTATGTTAAAAGTCTCCTCAGATAACCACTTCGTCTCCTTGCATATCTTTTTCTTTGGGATGGTTTTTGTCATTGACTCCTGTACAATGTCACAAACCTCTGTCCATAGTTCTTCAGACACTCTGTCTACAAGGTCTAATCCCTTGAATCTATTTGTTACCTCCACTGTATAATCATAGGGGATTTGATTTAGGTCATACATGAATGGTCTCGTGGTTTTCTCTACTTTCTTCAATTTAAGACTAAATTTTGCAATAAGGAGCTGATGATATGAACCACAGTTGGCTCCAGGTCTTGTTTGGCCTACTGTATAGAGCTTCTTCATCTTTGACTACAAAGAATATAATCAGTCTGATTCTGGTATTGACTATCTGGTGACGTCCATGTGTGGAATTGCTTCATGTGTTCTTGGAAGTATGTGTTTGCTATAACCAGTGTGTTCTCTTGGCAAAACTCTGTTAGCCTTTGCCCTCCTTCATTTTGTACTCTAAGGCCAAATTTGCCTGTTACTCCAGGTATCTCTTGACTTCCTACTTTTGCATTCCAGTCCCCTGTGATGAAAAGGGTATCATTTTTTGGTGTTAAGTTTTAGAAGGTCTTGTAGGTCTTCAACTTCATAGAACCATTCAACTTCAGCTTCTTTGGCATCAGTGGTTGGGACATAGAGTTGGATTACTGTGATGTTGAATGGTTTACCTTGGAAATGAAACGAAACCATCATGTCATTTTTGACTGCACCCAAGTACTGTCTTTCAGACTCTTCTGTTGACTATAAGGACTTCACTTCTTCTAAGTGATTCCTGCCTTCAGTAGTAGATACAATTCAACTGAATTAAATTTGCCCATTCCTGTTCATTGTAGTTCAGTTCAGTCGCTCAGTCGTGTCCGACTCTTTGCAACCCCATGAATCACAGCACGCCAGGCCTCCCTGTCCATCACCAAAACTGTTTCCACTGTTTCCCCATCTATTTCCCATGAAGTGATAGGACCAGATGCCACGATCTTCGTTTCTTGAATGCTGAGCTTTAAGCCAAGTTTTTCACTCTCCTCTTTGACTTTCATCAAGAGGCTTTTTAGTTCCTCTTCACTTTCTGCCATAATGTTGATGTTCACTCTTGCCATCTCCTGCTTGACCATGTCTAATTTACCTTGATTCATGGATGTAACATTCCAGGTTCCTATGCAATATTGTTCTTTATAGCCTCGAGCTTTACTTTCACCACCAGACACATTCACAACTGAGCTTCATTTCTGCTTTGGCGCAGCTGCTTCATTCTTTCTGGAGCTGTTAGTAATTGCCCCCCATTCTTCCCTGGTAGTGTATTGGACACCTTCCAACCTGCGGGTCTCATCTTCTGGTGTCATATCTTTTTGACTTTTCGTACTGTGTCTGGTGCTCTCCTGATTCAAGTGGTTTGCCATTCCCTCCTCCAGTGAATTGCATTTTCTCAGAACTCTCCACAATGATCCATCCATCATGGGTGGCCCTGCACAACATGGCTCATAGCTTCATTGAGTTATGTAAGCCCCTTTGCCACAACAGGGCTGTGATCTATGAAGGCATGTGATCCATGTCCTTTGTGTTTTTGCTTCCTGTTGTTGTTTAGCCACTAAATCATGTTCAACTCTTTTGTGACTCCATGGACTGTAGTCCACCAGGCTCCTCTGTCCATGGGATTTCCCAGGCAAGAATACTAGAGTGGGTTGCCATTTCCTTCTGCAAGTGGTCTTCCCAACCCAGGGATTGAACCCAAGTCTCCTGCTTTGGCAGGTGAACTCTTTACCACTGAGCCACCAGGGAGTTTGGTTCCTACACTTGGACTATGAAGTCCATGAGAGGAGAAATTGTCTTACCTAATTATGTTGCTAGTGTCCAGCACACTGCCTGACATATACAAGTGCCCTATAAGTTGTATTAGACATAGTTATTAAGCAGAAGTATCTTGAGTATTACATTGAGCTTACAAAAGAGTTGCTATTTCCATGAAAGCTGTTTTATTCTAAAAATAAAGAAGCAGCTATTTAAAAAACTTTGCATTTTTACTTGGATTTAAACAAGAATTCCAGGGACGGGGGAGCCTGGTGGGTTGCCCGTCTATGGGGTCGCACAGAGTTGGACACGACTGAAGCGACTTAGCAGCAGCAGCAAACTCTTACTATTAAAAGGGCTTCCTTGGTGGCTCAGATGATAAAGCATCTGTTTGCAGTGCAGGAGACCCAGGTTCAATCCTGGGTTTGGAAGATCCCCTGGAGAAGGAAATGGCAGCCAACTCCAGTACGCTTGCCTGGAAAACCCCATGGACGAAGGAGTCTGGTAGTCTACAGTTCATGGGATCACAAAGAGTTGGACACGACTGAGCGACTTCACTTCACGTCACTTCACCTCTCATATAAGTCAAACTAAGGTCATGTTATACATGTTAGAGCAAGACCTTTTCAATTCCCAAGATGATTTATCTCTTCCTGGGGAATGTTTCTATCTCATGGGCAATGACACAAGAGTTATCTTATAACTGAAAAGAACCCAAAGATTATCTAACCCCACTCCCCAACTGACCAGAATCTCCACTGCAGCCTCTCCTGAGGGGAGTTACCTCATGGTAGACCTGAAGTCAGCCTCCTGGTTGTGGGTCCAAATAGACCTTGTTCTAAGGTGGGTGCTGCCACAGACACAGCTGAAGAAGTGAGGTGCTTAGTCTGTCCATATGTGGGGAACCCCATGATGAGCTTCTCATCAGGAACCCCCTCATCTCACTGATATTCTTATGGCAAGTTCCTGGGGAAATATTCAACTTAACGCTCAAAGCCAGTTCCTCTCCACCTTCTTCCCCATTTCTGCTTCCCAGTCCTAACCAACGGTTCCTACCTCACAGTGTTCAAGTAGGCAAACTCTCCATGATCAGTGGGACCCTGGTGCAGGTGGCTGTTGTGTCCTTTACTGGTGTGCCAACCTCCAAGCATAGTGTAGGTCAGCACATGATGAAGCCCAGGAGCCTAGGAGGGAAGTGGCACAGGAGGGGCAAACCGCAGCTGAAGCTGGCCACTGCCATGATGGGGAGACTGAGGCCATGGCCATGGCTATGCTGCAACTGAGACGTTTCTCAGAGACCCAAGGACTTATCTGGCACTGTGGGATTTTCTTTTGTTTTTCAGTGATGATCCACTGAATCCTAGAAATCTGGATATGGATACATGACATAGAACTTTCTCTAACTTTCCTTTTCTGCTCACTAGTGGCATGCCTTCAGTGGTGGTGACAAGCCTTCCTCTCCCTGGATTGGTATAGTAGGTGGGTCAAGTGCATTTATGCAAGCCCACTAGAGAACCTCAGACACTTAGAATACATGGAACACTCTCTAGGCCCTAAGGAGGAGGCAAGAGTGTTTAACATACAGTAGTAGCTTCCAGGCAAGAGCCTTGAGGAAGAGAAAGTAGAGGGGAACTCCAAAAACACCATGAAGATATACTATGTTGGGTTTATGTTAAGACTTTGTTAATTAGTTTGACTGCAGCTCCATGGGTCTCTCAGGTTTAAGCTTCGCCTTGGAATGAGACATGCTGTTCAGGCCTTTGGGTATTGCTGCCTGACTCACACTCCACTTCTGGCCATTTCATAACCCAAAACAACAGTTCCTTTGCCTGCAGACATGGCTCCCAAGATCAGTAGACAGGGATGGCCTGTGGCTTGGGCCTCAGCTTCAAAAGCTGCTAATATTTCTTGTTGGAAAAGATAAGATAGTATTGGTGATTATAGTAGTGATAATTTTAGGGAAAATACATGACTCATATGTGATCCAGACTTTAATTTAAGTATATGAAAATTTATATTTAATTACATACATTTATATAAATAAAAATAAGTAAACAAAATATAAATATATAAAAATTTATGTAAAATAAAATTATATTTCTATAAAAATATACCAACATTTTGTGGGAAGAAAATATCCTGTGTGGACTGAAATGTATGTGTTTACCAGGTGTGTGTGTATGTACATGTATGTGTGGGTGTAAGTGAGCTAAGGCTTGACACCAAAGTGTCTGGAATATTTTCCCCTGCCCTAGGGCTCCAGGAAATCAAAGCCAAGGCCAATGCCATCAAACATACAGCCAGACATATGTGATCACTGGGTCAATGAATACCATACAATTGCCAGCCTTGGTTACCATGGAGGTAAACTTGGAGAAGGCATGATCCTGAGTGACACTCAGATGCCATCATGTGTTTCCCTTTATTCTTTCTCTCACATGGACTTGGTATGGCCCAAGCTCCAAGAAATATCAGAAGAAGCAGCACCAGCCCATGCAACCCTGTCCTTAGCAATACACCTCCATCTCCAGCATTGGCTCCTGGTGATCTGATATAATAAAAATCCTCCCATAGAGACTTTAAGGCAGTCAATATAGCTAAACCAGCCTTTTGGTGTTGGCAGGTGAATAAGCCCTTAGTTATTTCAGGGTCTTCTTCAAGCTACTTACCAGTCACACTCCATGTCTTCTCATTAACTCCCCAGTCCCTTCAGGAAGGGCATCATAATACAGAAACAGGGAAAGAAAATGATATAAGTCTTCACAAACATTTATCGTCACTCACCACCACCCACCCACCTTTCTCTTTTCTTCTCTTTAGGAAGTGGTTGTACAGCTACTTGACCACTCAGAGTTCACTCAAACACCCCTTTATATTCTCACCCTTCCATGCCTTTGCTCATGGAGTTCCCTTCTCTTATAATACAGAGCCCTTCCCATTCTCCTCTGACAAACTTCTACTTATCAGTCACTGCCCTTTTTAAATGTTACCTACCTTTAAGTCCTTCACTGAAGCAGAATTTACCATTGCTTTATCATCATTTTTTTATGATATTGTGCATATTCCCTCATGGCACAGTTTTCATATTTCATCATTGCAGTTTTCAGGTGGATGTGTACTTGTTTCTCCATTAAACAAAAAGCTTCTTAAGACTCTTTCATTCATCTTTTCTCTCCTACAGTGCCTTGAAAGGCTCCAGCTCTATGCTAATTAACAAATATCTAATATCCTTGGGGCTTCCCTGGTAGCTCAGATGATAAAGAATCTGCCTGCAACCCAGGTTCAATCCTTGGGTTGGGAAGATCCCCTGGAGAAGGGAATAGCAACCCACTTTAGTATTCTTGCCTGGGGAATTCCATGGACAGAGGAACCTGGTGGGCTACAGTCTGTAGGGTCTCAAAGAGTCGGACACGACAGAGCAAATCTCTGTCTGTCTGGGGTATCCCAACAATGTTGAATATCCTTCATGAATTCCCCAGACTGCAATATTTATTTTCTTTGCTCTAGTTGAGATGGTAGAAGACATTGTGTTCAGAAGATCTGTTGTCTTACAGTATAACCAATCAGGACCCTGTGGGTTCTGTCAAGTTTATGATTAATCTCATCTGAACCTTTATTTCTTTTCTCGTTCAAAACTTGTTCTCCTCAAGATTGAGGATTATCAAAGAAAACAGGGAATTGTAATTGATCAGAACCCTGTGGGGCCTTCCTGGGACAGGCCTTCCTCCCTATCCTCTGCTTTAGCTCCTCACTGAAGTACCTAGATAATAGTATCTGATGCACATTTCCTGAGTTGTTTTGCAGATGTAAAAAACCCCAGTGAAAGTGAAAGTCGCTCAGTCATGTCCAACTCTTTGCGACCAACTCTATACAGTCCAACTCTATACAGTCCATGGAATTCTCCAGGCCAGAATACTGGAGTGGGTAGCCTTTCCCTTCTTTAGGGGATCTTCCCAACCCAGGGATCGAACCCAGGTGTCCTTCACTGCTTGCAATTCTTCACCAGCTGAGCTACAAGGGAAACCCATTAAAAAAAAAAAAAAAAAAACTCTGACAAAAGGAGGATGTTAACTACTTGATGACCATAAGCCTGTAGCCCCAGGCCTTCTGGAGCCTAAGGACTGATAATATACCTTCGTGACACCACCCTGCTAACTCACTATCAGCCAATCAGAAAATTGTGCACAAGCTGATCACATACACTACACTGGGACCCCACCTCCCTCACTTGGCTTTGCCTAAACCCTCAGGGAGCTAGAGGCTTTTTTGGGGTTTGAGCCACCCTCTTCTTGCATGTTTATTGCATGCCTCCTGCAATAAATGTTTCTCTGCTCCAAACTCTGAAGTTTCAGTTTGTTTGGCCTCACTGTGCATGAGGCACACAAACTTGTATTAACAACAGTTCCTTCTTCCTTGACTATCTAGTATCTTGTCCTTAGTACCTACCATGATAATTTAGCACATAATTGCCAACAAAGGTCCATCTATCTAGTCAAGGCTATGATTTTTCCAGTAGTCATGTATGGATGTGAGAGTTGGACTGTGAAGAAGGCTGAGCGCCGAAGAATTGATGCTTTTGAACTGTGGTATTGGAGAAGACTCTTGAGAGTCCCTTGGACTGCAAGGAGATCCAACCAGTCCATTCTGAAGGAGATCAGCCCTGGGTGTTCTTTGGAAGGAATGATGCTAAAGCTGAAACTCCAATACTTTGACCACCTCATGAGAAGAGTTGATTCATTGGAAAAGAGCCTGATGCTGGGAGGGATTGGGGGCAGGAGAAGGGGACGAAAGACGATGAGATGGCTGGATGGCATCACCGACTTGATGGAGTTTGAGTGAACTCCAGGAGTTGGTGATGGACAGGGAGGCCTGGGGTGCTGCAATTCATGGTATTGCAAAGAGTCAGACACGACTGAGTGGCTGAATTGGCTGAACTGACTGACAGACTCAATAAATACTTCTTGAAATAAATATAGAAAGTGAAAGAAAGTGTTAGTCACACAGTTGTGTCTGACTCTTTGTGACCCCATGGACCGTAGCCCACCAGGCTTCCTTGTCCATGAAATTCTCCAGTTAAGAATACCGGAGTGGATTGCCATTCCCTTCTCCAGAGGATCTTCCCAACCCAGGGATTGAAACCAGGTTTCCTGCATTGCAGGCAGATTCTTTACCATCTGAGCCACCAGGAAAGCCAAGGAAATAAACAGAAGCACAAATAAACTTTATCATATACTATATGTAGGTTATATGCTTCATATGACCAGAGTGGGTTGCCATTCCCTTCTCCAGGGGATCTTCCTGACCCAGATGAACCTGGGTCTCCTGCATTGGTAGGCAGATTCTTTACCATAACCGGCTATAGCAAAAGCCAAAGAAAATCCAGCAAACAACGGAGAGGAACACTATCATATAGAGTAAAAAGGAGGAAGTTGGGAGGGGTTGTTTTTGAATGAAAGGAGGAAAGCAAGAATTTGGGATGATGATGGTTTGTCATAGGCCTAGTAGCTAAGGGAGTTGGTTTCCTGCAGGAGATGCAAGTATATCTTTCATGGTGAACCCTGTAATTGACAATCGTTTCCTGATGATGATCCTTCCTGTTGGGGTCTGTAATGGACTGTCCTTCCTGTTATTGACCTTGATGATGCTATGCAAGAGCTTCCCCTTCTAGCATCTCAATTCCATTTTAAATGAGATTTCCCTGTATTAATTTTCACAGGGTAAGGAAAGGGAAAGAAAAGATTAGAGCAATGAAGATAGTCACTGTGATAAGTAAAATCACTGCTGAGGAAAGGGAAGTCATTTTGATTTGTGTCAGGGTGGCTTTTCACTTTCATTCCCCTCTCCTCCAGAGTCAGCCAGTCTATACCATGTACTTTAGCCCTGAGTGGGGAGATGGCTCCCTAAACTAGCTTTGAGCTTCAAGTCCATCCAGAACATGTGTCCATGACTTTCTCAGATATACCAGTACAGCATACTGACTGCTGCTTGAGGGCCTGAAACCCAGAGTAGATGACATCATCCTTTGCTTGTAGGGCATCATCTTGATCTTGACCATTCTTGGGGAGGGGGAATTTTCCCTCTTCAGTTCAGTTCAGTTCAGTCACTCAGTCGTATCTGACTCTTTAAGACCCCATAGGCTGCAGCACACCAGGCTTCCCTGCCCATCACCAACTCCTGGAGCTTGCTCAAACTCATGTCCACTGAGTCAATGATGCCAACCAACCATCTCGAGAGGTGGTCCTAAGATGGTGGAGGAATAGGATGGGGAGACCACTTTCTCCCCCACAAATTCATTGAAAGAACATTTGAACGCCGAGCAAATTCCACAGAACAACTTCTGAATGCTGGCAGAGGACATCAGGCACCCAGAAAGGCAGCCCATTGTCTTTGAAAAGAGGTAGGACAAAATATAAAAGATAAAAAGAGAGACAAAGAGGTAGGGACAGAGATCCATCCTGGGAAGGGAGTCTTAAAAAAGAGAGAAGTTTCCCAACACCAGGAAACACTCTCTCCGGCAGGTCTGTGGTGAGCCTTGGAATCTCAGAGGGCAAAATAAATGGGAGGAAAAATAAATAATTAATTAAACCCCACAGATTACATGCCATCCAACCATCTCATCCTCTGTGGTCCCCTTCTCCTCCCACTTTCAATCTTTCCCAGCATCAGGGTCTTTTCAAATGAGTTAGTTCTTCGCATCAGGTGGCCAAAATACTGGAGTTTCAGCTTCAACATCAGTCCTTCCAATGAATATTCAGGACTGATTTCCTTTAGGATGGACTGGTTGGATCTCCTTGCTCTCCAAGGGACATTCAAGAGTCTTCTCCAACACCACAGCTCAAAAGCATCTATTCTTCAGTGCTCAGCTTTCTTTATAGTCCAACTCTCACATCCATACATGACCACTGGCAAAATAGCTTTGACTAGATAGACCTTTATTGGCAAAGTAATATCTCTGCTTTTTAATATCCTGTCTAGGTTGGTCATAACTTTTCTTCCAAGGAGCAAGCATCTTTTAATTTCATGGCTGCAATCACCATCTGCAGTGATTTTGGAGCCCCCAAAAATAAAGTCTGTCACTGTTTCCATTGTTTCCCCATCTATTTGCCATGAAGTGATAGGGTCAGATGCCATGATCTTAGCTTTCTGAATGTTGAGCTTTAAGCCAAGTTTTTCACTCTCCTCTTTCACTTTCAGCAAGAGGCCCTTTAGTTCTTCTTCACTTTCTGCCATAAGTGTGGTGTCATCTGTGTATCAGAGGTTATTGATATTTCTCCCAGCAATCTTGATTCCAGCTTGTGCTTCATCCAGTCCAGCATTTCTCATGAGTTCTTTTTGGCTGGCCTAATAATTAAATTGGCACAATGCAGATTAACAGAAGGAAAAAATTAATTCATAAACTTGGAAGTTTCATAAAGATTGGACCTCAGAATTGAGCATAGCAGAAAATTTATATAGCATTTTTAGATAAAGAAACAATTATTTGTGAAGATTTAACAAAACAAAGGGGCTGGCACTTGGGGTAGCAGAGTAATGAAGAGGTAACATGGTTTGTTTCTGCAAACTTCTTGGCCCTGAGTTCCCTGTCTCTGGAAACAAGGGTGACCTTCTACCTCCAGATACGGGGTTAGGGGGGCACACCTTTCACCTGCAAGATTTATTTCCTGCCTCCTGGGAGACAGGAAGGAGAATCCAAGTGTTCTTCTCACATGAGCCATTTCTTAAGTCATTTTATTTAAAAACAGTCCATTATCCCTTGGAGGTATATTTCAGGGTGGCCTGCCCTGGATCCAAACACCATAGTGGTGAAGACATAGATGAGCTGTGTACACTAGGGATGTGAGGAGGCATCAGAAAGGCTTAGATTGCTCAGGTAAGGCTAAAAGCTAAACTCCCCTCTCAAGGACCTGGGAGTGGAGTCACAGCAGGTATAGGATAAAAGTGGACCATTTCCCACTGAAGATTTCTAATTTCTATGGAATTAATGACTGATCCTCTCTAAACTAATACATTCAAGTGCTGTCTTCTTTACTTGGATAAGGGTCATCATTATCCTTAGCAAGCTCATTCTTATTTCTACTTCAAAGGAATGTGGATACAGTGGTGCAGGAGGTGAGGTTAAAGAAGCTCTCTTTCACGTTTCCTTTCTTTTCTCCTTTCTGCCTTCCTTCCCTCATATCTTTCTTTCTCTTTTTCCCTCTTTCTTGTAACAATTTTGACTGTGCTATAGGAGGTGGAGACTCTGCCTTTCTTAGATTTTCAAAGGACTCCTCTTGATGCTTAACAAGCTGCAACTGCTGTAACACAACCAGACCTGTAACAAGGCAAGAAACAAACCCATGACTCAGCTCGGGCTTCCCTGGGAAGCTACAGACCTGTTGCACTGCTGGGTACCTAACGATGAGCAGTCAGCTCCTGGTAAGTCCTGTGGTGGGTCCTGCACAGGTCCTCCTCTTTACTGCTGTGCCAAAGCCACCCTGGAGAGGAGGGGGGCCTGGAGCTGGGTCCCCACCACCTAGTGAGTGGTGAGTGGAAGGAGCCTGGGCTCTGAGCAGCCACTGTTGTGCTTGAAGGTAGGCTCTTCTCCTTCCAGCTTCAGGATCCTGAATACCTTGTCACATGACTCCTAACCTCAATTTGCTTCCTGACAAGTGGGGAGAGTAAAACCTACTTTAAATTTTTGTTGTAAGGATTAGATGGGATAACTGAAGTGACATTACCTAATATATGTGTGTGCGTGCGTGCTCAGTCGCTCAGTTATGTCCAACTCTTTGTGATCCCATGGACAGTAGCCCGCCAGACTTCTGTTTCATGGAATTCTCTAGGGAAGAGTACTGGAGTGGGTTGCCATTTCCTTCTCCAGGGGATCTTCCCAACTCAGGGATCAAATATGCATGTTTTGCATCTCCACATTGCCAGGCAGATTCTTTACCATTGCACCACTTGGGAAGCTCCACCTAATTAATGTACAGTCAGAATCAAATAAATACATGTTAATTAAACCATTGGCCCATCTACCTGTTGCAGTCATCAAGGCTCCAATGGACTGGATTCTCACCTTTCAACAATTACCTCAAACCAGGGTCCAGTTTATCTGGTTTTGCCTTAACTTGGCTGCATGTTCAGTGAGGGCAACATCTGAACAGCTCCGTATTCTTGCTGAGGCCCAGGATGCCCCAGAGCCTCTTGTATGAGCTGCCCTCATGGGTGGTGATCAGCATCCTCTCATGGACCACAGACTCTCAAGGCTGTTTAGGAGTGGGGTGGTGCCAGATTTCAGATCTGAGCACTGAGGACAGTGTTAGTTTTTCATTACAAAGTGTGGCACTGGGAAAGTTATGAGTGGTGAGAAAGGTGATGGATGAAGGAGTAGAATCATTGTGAAAGTCATTCTATTAAGTGGGATATTGCAGAAAGAGACAGTGAGATTTGGATTGGAAACTACAGAAGCAGCGTTTGGGCTTTTTAGATGAATTCAGAGAATGCCTGAGTTGCTAGGACACACCTGCTAAGCCCTTGAAATGCTGAGCTGAGAAGGACCTCGTTATTTCCGTGACTGGAGAGCTGCACAGGGCTTTGTAGCAGCATCCAGCTGCAGGGCCTGCATCCAGCTCCACATTCGTCACATTCCCCAGGGCCGTGGGCAGCCCCCTGAGGCAGGTGTTGTCAGACCTCTCACATGCTGTGGCCAAGTTCAGAGAACTCATTACACGCCAAATCTTCTCAAGATAAAAATCCCTTTGCCATGTCTTTGACCATGACAGGGAAAAGGAAGGAAGCCTTGTCAAAATGTTCCACCAGAACTGTGGGGAGTTCTTTTTGTGGTTCCTGTGACTTTGGGGTAGTAAAGAGGAGAATCAGGGTGGAACTAAGACAGGAAGGGAAGTCAGTGCTCCCCATTTCGGGTTGGCTGTAAATTCTAGGTTTGGGGTCCTTCAATTCTGTCTAGGGTTCTCAGTCATGGTCTCTCCTGGCTTGGAAAGTGGCCAAGGTCCTAGGGCAGAGCTCTACCAGGAATGAAGCATATGCAGCTATCTGGAGCTGTGTCTCCCACAGGAGTAGGAACCCGAGGAATCCCGACTGAGGTTGTGGAGCAGATGGGGCTCTGCCAGCAGACCTCTCTTCCTAAAACAAAGATCTGATCATGTCTCTCTCTTCCTCTAAACCCACCGTGGTTCCCACTGATTAGATAATAAACTCCAAACTTTATCAAGGCTCATCTGATCCAAGCCACCTGGCAGCCTCATTCCCTGCCATCATTTCCAAGTCCTGGGTGTTGCAGTCAGTTCAGATTCCTTGCTGGTCTGCAATGGTACAAACTCTTCTGAGCCTCTGTACTGTTTTTTGCTTTTTTTTCCTGCATGAGATGCCTTTAAATTTTCCTACCGGATGAATTCCTACTAACAAGTATATTCAAACTATTGGCTAGGGTCCCACATGGCCACTGTCTGAATGAATTCAGTTTTAAAAGCACATTACAGCTGCCAATGATAATTAAAGAGGATTCCAATCTTATATCACTTGAAGATCAGTAAAAATAGAATTTGTAAGCATAAGCAACATTTCTCAAAATCTCCATCATACATCCCCCTTCAGAGATGTTGCTCTGCAACATTTTCCCCGACAGATTCCGGATCTCTATCTTCTCCTCCACCTTCCACAATTACCACCATTTTCACTTCCACATTCTCTGTCAGCTCTTTCAGCTGAATACTTTCCTCTATCTTCCTACCTCTTAGACAAGTTCTCTCTCTCCTTTCACTCCTCTAATTCTCTATAGCAGAAAATACGATAATTGGTTAGTCAAGATCTTATTTAGCATGGCAGAGACAAAGGGGTGCTAGTGAAGTATGAAGGAATAGTCACATATTAGTAAATCGAGTCCACATCCCACAGCGATAGTCAAGGCAGAACAGAGCTTAACCTGTGGAGCAGTTTCTGTTGGGTGTTATTTTCTAGAATCCAGAAGCAAATAGAATTCTCTAGCTCTGGCTTTACCAATACTATCCTATGTTGTTCCAGCAGGTTTGTGCTTGCTGATGAATTTCAGGTGACTCATGATAGCTTGCATCTGGCTGTATCTAGGTATTAAGAAATTCCCAGAAATTACATCTCTAACTCAAGATCTTTGTTCTATGTAGTTGAGCCCAGAGGCCAGAGCATGAATAAAGGAGAAACTGAGGCAGGGACAGTGGCTGACAGGCCAGGAGATGAGGATGGAGGTGAACTGGGGCTCACCTGCAGCTCCCTTCCCTTTGACACAAAGACTCTATTTCTTTCATCAGAGAAATGCAACAGAAAAGAAATAAGGAATGGCTCAAGTGTAGACACAACTCAGTTCAATGAAATCAATGCATTATGTGTTATGTAGCCTGCCAGACCCCTCTGTCTATAACACTCTCCAGGCGAGAATACTGGAGTGGGTAGCCTATCCCTTCTCCAGGGGATCTTCCCGACCCAGGAATCGAAACAGGGTCTCCTGCATTGCAGGCAGATTCTTTACCAGCTGAGCTACCAGAGAAGCCCCTAGAAAAATACATACCTACCTCCACCATCAACAACTTACATATATCTGGATTGATAATACTTTACATCTTTCTTTCCAGATATGTCCTAATTACATTGGTTGAATTAGTTTTGAGGTCCTAGAGCAATAACTGTTTTTAATTTCCTGGAGGCAGCATTTCTGCATGAGAAGAACCTCTCCAGATGATCACTGATAATGAGGTAATGCAAATTCAGCTAGTGGGCTTACTTCAAACAGAAAAAATGCCCAGAAAGTAAAATGTCCTATCAAGGGGAGTGGCCAAAATGGCAGAGTAGGAAGACCCTCAGCTCACCTCATCCTATGGACACACCAAAATTACAATTATTTACAGGGTAACTACTGATGAGAATGACCTGAAAACTAGTTGAAAAGATTTCCCACAGTTAACAATATAAAGAAGGAATCACAATGAGATGGGTAGGAAGAACAAAGATGTGGTATAGTCTAGACTCACACACCCAGGTAAGTGACCCACAAACAGAAAGATAATCACAAATGTAGAAATCCTCCCCCAAAAGTGAGGGATTCAAGCTCCACATTGAGCTCCCCAGCCTGGGGTTCCTGTAACTAGGATGACAAGAATGTCTGACTTTAAAAGTGAGTGGGACTTGCCTACAGGAGAACAAAAGGGCTGTAGGAAACAGAGACTCCACTCCTAAAAGACACATGCAAAATCTCACCCACTCTGAGACCCAGTGCAGAGGCAATAATTTGAAGGGATTCCAGTCTGACACACTTGCTGATCTTGGAGACCTCTTGTAGAGGCAGGAGGGAACTGGGACGTTCCCTGTGGACACAGACACTGGCAATAGCCATCAGGGGAACTCCTTCCCAGCATGAGAACTCTAGTACTGGAAAGTGACCCTTTGGAGGCCTTACTCAAGTCTACTAGAGCTGGCAGTCTACCTGCCCATCAGCCAGTCACATCAAATCACTATGTTGTGCACCAGGAACTAACACAGTGTTGTAGGTCCATTATACTTCAAAAACAAATGAACAGACAAAAATTCATTAGGAAAAGAGGTCAGATACGTGGTTACCAGAGACAAGGTGTGGAGGGATGGGGGAATTGGATGAAGGTGGCCAAAAGATATACTTTTAGTTATAAGTAAGTACTAGGGATGTAATGTACAACATGATAAATATGATTAACACTGCTTTATGTTATATAGTTGTGTTGCAAAGAGTTGGACATGACTGAGTGACTAAACAACTATATATGAAAGTTGTTAAGGAAATAAATCCTAAAGAGTTCTCATCACAAGGAAAAAAATTTTTTTTATTTTTCTTTTGTATCTGTATGAGATGACTGGATGTTCACTAAACTTATTGTGGTAATCATTTCATAATGTAAATCAAATCATTATGAAAGTGTTAGTTGCTAGGTTGTATCCACCTCTTTGCAACCCTATGGACTGTAGCTCGTCAGACTCCTTCTGTCCATGAAACTCCCCAAGCAAGAATACTGGAGTGGGGTGCCATTCCCTTCTCTAGGGGATCTTCCTGACCCAGGGATCAAACCCGGGTCTCTTGCATTGTAGGCATATTCTTTACCATCTGAGCCATCAGGGAAGCCCTTAATCTCAGATGATGCTGTGTGTCAATTGTATCTCAATAAAACTGGAAGAGAAAAATAAATAAACAACTTTAAAAATTTTAAATACAAAATTAAAAATTTTTTTAAAAAGAAAACAAGCAATATGTTCCACTTAACTGAAAATTCCTAGAGGGCCAGAGCCAAGCCTCACCTATATTTACATGCCCCAGTAACTTGCACACAATCAGCTTCATTACATAGCAACATGATAAATATGTCTGGATCTGATTTTAACACTAACTACGTAATTGTCATTCGATGCCTCAGTTCTTTCCACTGTAAAATAAGATTGAGGTGTTAAACTCAAATGCTTTCAGGCCCAGGCAGGTAAAGTGAATCTGTGAGGCAGCCTGAGAGTACATGTAGGGTATAATGGCAAAAAAGTCAGAGAGTATTCAGAGTCATTAAAACTGTACTGCTCTTCTCAATAACAAACACACGCAAAAACTGTTTCCTGATCAGAGTTGGCCATCGGAGCAGCTGCTTAAAAAGCTCTCTTAGGTTTCTGTTTACTTAAAGATTCTTGAGTCATCAATTGCTCTGGTTCACACTCTTTTTTAAGAACGGAGAGAAAATAGTGATGGAGAAGAGAGTGCTAGGAGTGGTGAAAACTTCCAACCAGGGACTCTCATGCAGAAACCACCATGTTCTTGATACCCATGCTACATGCAGCCAGATACCATGCCTCCTGTTCTCATCCATCAATTAACAGATCCCCCAACAGCTGTTGCTAACTTTCAAATTAGAAACAAATACTAAGTTGCTTATTGGAAGGAACCTCAAAGACGTTTGACGATTTCTGAGTATATTAGTTTCATGAAGAAAGGCTCTTGTGAGCTGAAGG
This sequence comes from Cephalophus harveyi, assembly GCA_006410635.1. Taxonomy (NCBI): domain Eukaryota; kingdom Metazoa; phylum Chordata; class Mammalia; order Artiodactyla; family Bovidae; genus Cephalophus; species Cephalophus harveyi. Next base: position 57,985 of record SJYT01012810.1, read on the forward strand.
AATCGGGGTTGTTTGAAACATTGCCCTCACCCCCGAGGCATCAGAGCAACCGCAGAGTCCTCAGGGAGAGTGGAGATGGCTGCCTCGCACTCCTCTAGGCGGAGAGCGCAAAGCCCACCTAGTTGTTGGCCATGTCGAAAACAGTAAAACTCCTTGAGAAAGACATCACCCAGAATCCACAGGGGCTCCCTGCTGGAGGAGGACAGGTAAGTGGCCTCAGTCCCCAGCATGCAGTAGTCACCGTTCCGAAGAGACAGCAGACAGGCCATCACCAGCGGCATTGCAGAGGCCTTGCCCCATGGAAATGTCTCCCACCCTATGTCCCATGACACCTGGGTGCCCTTGACTTCTTGTTCACCCTCAGTGCTCCCCCTGGGAATTGCCCATAGGTGCCCAGATGTGAGCTGGGACACAGAACAGCCTCTGGGCCCATCCGAGCACATATGCAGGGACCCTGGGGTGAATATGTACATTGAAGACATAGGTGGAGGGCGGCAGTGGGAGCTGGGGCCTGCCGACGGTGACGGTGATGGTAGGCAGGCTCTCCAGAGTCGCAGCTCACCACAAACTGAGAAAAGAGGCAGTGCTGCAGAACGCCTGGGGCTATGGGCCCAGTAAAGGGCCCAAGGCCCTGTTTTCCTGTGGGACTCTCTTCTCTACCATCCAGCAGAGACTGTTGCAGAGACAGGAAGGCCAGGCCTGACTCCCAGGCGCAACACTGACCAACCCTCTGGCTTCTTGACTCCTCCCTTAAACACACCTCAGCTCTTAGATTTTGGGAGTACAGATATGGTCATAAGGAGTTAGGCTTTTCCAGGACCAAATTCTAACCTCAAATCATAGAGAAAAGGCACACATTTGTACAAGTACAGTCACACCCTCTCATGTCCACGTGTGTATGCACCAGTCCATGTATTCATCTCTCTCTCTCTCTCTCTCTCTCTTTCACACACACACACACACACACACATACACACACACACAGATATTTGCATCCAAGGAAAAGCAAACCAGATATGGGTACCAAGGGGAGCAGACATGGGGACAGAAGGCTATTCAGAGTAAAGCCCAAAGGTGCATTCCTAGTGAAGGAAGAAAACCAAGTGGAATGGAGAAGTACATTGTGCCCTGACTCTATTTCATGCAAATGACAGCAGACAGACTGAGCTGAAATGTGCTCCTAGAACCTACAGTGGACAAGCAGCACCTCCTGACAACCACTCAGCACAACCTCACAGTCTAGATGGAGTTAGTATTACTCCCTCCCCTTTCCCTTCTTTGCATTGGAGGTTCAAGCTTTGTTTCCACTGGTTCTGTCCTGCCAGGGGTTGGGTCCCCCACAACGCTTCCTCCTCCCTCTCATGAACTCATACTGTGGGCTCCTGTCCTGAGGCTACCCGCATATGCAGAGAAACCCTTGGCTTCTGGTTATTCACATCACCATTCTCATTATCCTGGGCTCCCATTGCCTGCAGGAAGGAGGTCATGAACTGCTGGGGAACAGACAGCAGGAAAGTCCCTGTATCCACAATGGCCTGGCTGCCTTCGGAACACCAACCAGTGGCCTGGTCACAATTGCCAACCTGACAGAGACACCAGTACAAAGAAAAAGTCAGGTGCCTCTTCTGCAATCATGAGCCTTGTCCTCCTTTTATCATCCACCAGTTCAGGAGCTCTAACATTCTGCATCTTCCAGGAAGCAGGACCACTCTATGACACATCCGCCCACGTGATGCCCCTGGGCCTTTGTGATTACTGGAATAACAGCCTCAGTCTTGGACTGGTGACCTCTCCAGTCCTTGGAAAGCAAAAACTGTGCATGTCTTCTTTAATCCACTTGTGCCAGGTTTTTCCAGTGCTTACCCAGTGATTAAGACATACAACCTGTGATACAAGCACAGGTAAATATTATTGGATTCAAAGAGAGATCACCATAGACTGGGCCTGCAGGAGAGGTTTTGGAGGAGATAGGAATTAATCCAGGCTCTGAAGTTTGCCTAAAGTTCAAATAAGCACAGAGGAGAAGAGGGGTACACCAGGTGATACAAACAAAAGAAGCCAGAAAGTTATGACAAGGTGCAAGGACTTGATGACATCTATGCTTCAGATCAGGAAGTAGTGGGAAGGCTGTATTGATAGGTAAGGCCTAGGTTTTGTATGGTCTTGAATACAAGGCCAAGGCATTTTGTCTTTAAACTTGCATGTGATGGAAAATACTTGGCGGGTTTAAGTGTAGAAGTAACAGACTCACAGTCATGAATTTGGAGATCTGATAAGCTTGCGCTCAAATTTTAAAATTCGTGAAATGTGTGACTTTGGATAACTTACTAACCTCCCAGCCTTGATTTCTTTTTATCTATAGAATGCAATATGATGCTGACATCCTTATAGTGTTGTATATTCTTATATGCAATAGTATAGTAAAATATTTAGCATATCTGGAATGTGAAAAATACCAGTGACCCCATTCAATTCAGTTCGGTTCAGTTGCTCAGTCATGTCCGACTCTTTGCAACCCCGTGGACCACAGCACACCAGGCTTCCCTGTCTATCACCAACTCCCAGAGCTTACTCAAACTCATGTCCATCAAGTCGGTGATACCATCCAACCACCTCATCTTCTGTTGTCCCCTTCTCCTCCCACCTTCGATCTTTCCCAGCATCAGGGTGTTTTCCAAAAAGTCAGTTCTTCACGTCAGGTGGCCAAAGTGTTGGAGTTTCAGCTTCATCATCAGTCCTTCCAATGAATAGTCAGGACTGATTTCCTTTAGGATGGACTGGTTTGATCTCCTTGCAGTCCAAGAAACTCTCAAGAGTCTTCTCCAATGCCACAGTTCAAAAGCCAGATGGTCAATACTAAAATCAGATTAATTATATTCTTTGAAGCCAAAGATGGAGAACCTCTATACAGTCAGGAAAACAAGACTGGGAGCTGACTGTGTCTCAGATCATGAATTCCTTATTGCAAAATTCAGACTTAAATTGAAGAAAGTAGGGAAAACCACTAAACCATTCAGGTATGACCTAAATCAAATCCCTTACAATTATACAGTAGAAGTGACGATCTGATTCAAGGAATTAGATCTGATAGACAGAGTGCCAGAGAAGGCAATGGCATCCCACTCCAGTACTCTTGCCTGGAAACTCCCATGGATGGAGGAGCCTGGTAGGCTGCAGTCCATGGGGTCACTGAGTCAGGCACGATTGAGCAACTTCACTTTCACTTTTCTCTTTCATGCATTGGAGAAGGAAATAGCAACCCACTCCAGTGTTCTTGTCTGGAGAATCCCAGGGATGGGGGAGCCTGGTGGGCTGCCGTCTGTGGGGTCGCACAGAGTTGGACATGACTGAAGCGACTTAGCAGCAGCAGCAGCAGACAGAGTGCCTAAAGAAATATGGACAGAGGTTCATGACATTGTACAAGAGGTGGTGATCAAGACCATCTCCAAGAAAAAGTGACAGCATGGACTCTTACTGATGATGGAAGTGGGTAGAGATTATGCTGGTGGTATAATGAAGTTTTAAGAACAAAGTTGTGAATTCACAGGGCTTAGAAATGACCAACCTGTGCAAAGCTCAGTGGCCAGTTCTAAAGGTTCAGTCAAGAGCTAGACACCAGCATCTACTGGGCTCCAGGACCACCTCAGCCTGGGGGTTTGGTGATTCTTTAAGAAATTCGGGTCTTGAGAGGAACAGGCAATACTGTCGTGCTGGGGGACTATGGGAGTGCCCATAATCCCTAGGAACTGTCCACTCTACTTACTTCTGGATGACAATCTGCCAGTACAGCTCCCAGGTGACAGGGGTCCTGACGATCTCACCAGAATAGAGCTGAGTGTCCTCGTCTCCCAGGATAAGCTCTCCACCATACCGATTAGTCGGCTGGCTGGGGAGAAAGGCCAAGTGCCTGAGTCTTGCAGCACAGATGGGTCAGGCAGTTCCTCTCTCTCCTCCCCCCTTTCCTCTCTCCTTCAGACACAGAGGAACTGCAGAACAAGGGTGTGCTGTCCTCTCAGCTGCTCCTCAGACTCCACCTGGCTCAAGGTACAATAGAGAATTCTCAGAGAAACACCCAAAACGTCAGAGACTTGGAAACACAGACTGCATCATAAAGGAGAGGACGGGCACCTGAAAACAGACCATAAGCTTATCCCAGAGAGGCCTTCCCCAGACAGGGAGAGGATAAGAAGAAACCCCACTGAGAGTGCCTGGGATGGGGCCTGACAGAGACCCCAAGCGGGCCATGATAGGGACGCTCCTATCAGGGTCAATTTGATAACTAGATAATCTAAAGAGATTCTAGGCCTCCTGTGTTTACTATCTTGGCCTGCCAGTCATCAGAGTAAGCCATTTGGATCAGGTACCCTGAGGACCATGTGTTTAGGAATAAAGGATCAGGGAGTAAAGTTTGTCATGAAGTTTGAGTCCAGATGAAAAGTACTGGATTTCTGATCAAGATTTTTGAGCTGGAGTCTTGGCTTCATGCCTACCAAAGACTGAACCTGTTTCACATTCACAACATGTTTAAGCCTCCATTTCCTCACTGGCAAAATGGGGCTAATAGGATTTTTCAGATGTCACTTGAAGTTATTTCTACAAGCATATTACATAAAGCCAGTTCAGTTCAGTCACTCAGTCGTGTCCAACTCTTGTGTATCGAGTCGGTGATGCAATCCAGCCATCTCATCCTCTGTCATCCCCTTCTCCTCCTGCCCCCAATCCCTCCCAGCATCAGGGTCTTTTCCAATGAGTCAACTCTTCGCATGAGTTGGCCAAAGTATTGGAGTTTCAGCTTCAGCATCAGTCCTTCCAATGAACACCCAGAAGTGATCTCCTTTAGGATGGACTGCTTGGATCTCCTTGCAGTCCAAGGGACTCTCAAGAGTCTTCTCCAACACCACAGTTCAAAAGCATCAATTCTTCAGTGCTCACCTTTCTTCACAGTCCAACTCTCACATCCATACATGACTACTGGAAAAACCATAGCCTTGACTAGACGGACCTTTGTTGGCAAAGTAATGTCTCTGCTTTTTAATATGCTATCCAAGTTGGTCATAACTTTTCTTCCAAGGAGTAAGCATCTTTTAATTTCATGGCTGCAATCACCATCTGCAGTGATTTTGGAGCCCAAAGAAATAAAGTGTGACACTGTTTCCAATGTTTCCCCATCTATCTCCCATGAAGTGATGGGACCAGATGCCATGATCTTAGTTTCCTGAATGTTGAGCTTTAAGCCAACTTTTTCACTCTCCTCTTTCAGTTTCATCAAGAGGCTTTTTAGTTCCTCTTCACTTTCTGCCATAAGGGTGGTGTAATCTGCATATCTGAGGTTATTGATATTTCTCCTGGCAATCTTGATTCCAGCTTGTGCTTCTTCCAGCCCAGCGTGTCTCATGATGTACTCTGCACAGAAGTTAAATAAGCAGGGTGACAGTATACAGCCTTGACGTACTCCTTTTCCTATTTGGAACCAGTCTGTTGTTCCATGTCCTGTTCTAACTGTTGCTTCATGACCTGCATACAGGTTTCTCAAGAGGCAGGTCAAGTGGTCTGGTATGCCCAAATCTTTCAGAATTTTCCACAGTTTATTGTGATCCACACAGTCAAAGGCTTTGGCATAGTCAAAAAAGCAGAAATAGATGTTTTTCTGGAACTCTCTTGCTTTTTCGATGATCCAGCAGATGTTGGCAATTTGATCTCTGGTTCCCCTGCCTTTTCTAAAACCAGCTTGAATATCTGGAAGTTCACGGTTCACATATTACTGAAGCCTGACTTGGAGAATTTTGAGCATTACTTTACTAGCGTGTGAGATGAGTGTAATTGTGCGGTAGTTTGAGCATTCTTTGGCATTGCCTTTCTTTGGGATTGGAATGAAAACTGACCTTTTCCAAAGCTAGTGGAGGTGATGGAATTCCAGTTGAGCTATTTCAAATCCTGAAAGATGATGCTGTGAAAGTGCTACACTCAATATAAAGCCAGAGGTGTTATTATAGTTATCACTTCACTTCTGTTCTCTTTATAGTAAATGCTCATGGAGCTTATTTAATCACTCTACAGCTGTGCAAATCTAACCCAGCAATCTAGATTTACTGAACAAATATTGAAGGAGCATTGTCCATTTTTAAGAAGAGAGTCATCATATGAATAGTATGGCCATTATTAAAAATTCTTCCAGTGCATTTAAAATAAAATTCCCCCCAAAATGTAATTAAAACTTTCAGAAATATATGTGGGGTTGTACATAGCACATTATACTCATTGTATCAGGAAACTTTTTTTACTTGGGCTCTCTCTGATGTTGAGTTGTCCAAAGCCCCCACAGAGCCTCATTTGATGGGTCCGTCCCTGGACAAGAGTTCTTACCAAGAGAAGTAGAAGCTGAAGAAGGGTTGGGTCAGCTTGTCCTGCTGCAGCATGTTCTGCAAGAATGCTGGGGTGCCCCAACCACCAAGCTGGGGTAGGCCATTTCTATAATCCCATCAATGTTTGAATAGTAGAAGGGGTCACTGGGCTCATTCTCACTCAGGCCAAATTCATGGTTATCAATGACAATGTTCTGAACCTGGAGTGAGCAGACAGAGAGCTTCACAGTTCAGGTGGGTAAATTCTTCCAGACTTAGGTGCCCAGGGTCTGGGATGTAGAACCCCTCCTAGGAGAGGAAGTTGGCTTTTTTCATGCTGAGCTCAAACATGAGGACAAGGGTGGAAGGGGAAAGGGCAACAGTATCAGTCAACCATGTGTATCACAGAAAAAAAAAATAGGTAGGTGTTGGGGAAGCAGAGGTAATCATTTTCTGGAGTTATAGTTTCCATATCCATTTACAGTAGAAGAGTAGTTTTGTTTTTTGTTTTTTTCTATTCTTCTATTTATTTTTCTATTTATAAAACCATAAAATTGGTTTTATGCTCAACAATCCATGTGCAAGAACAACAGAGAACTTTGAGAAATAGGCATGAGGAAATAAGAAAATAGTGAAAGGACAAGTCATCAAATATCCAAAGTGAAACTGTGTGGAGGAGAGAGAGGATTTATTCTAGGTGGTTCCAGGGGGCAGAGTTAAGACTAGAAAACAAAGTCACAAGACACAGCAACCTTAGCATCACATAAAGAGCTTTCTGCAGTCAAGACTGCTGTGGAAGCCTGTCTTGGGAGGAAGATTGAATTACATGGCCTTTGACATTCTTTCCAACTCTTAGCTTCTGGAGAGGTTGTACTAAATTAGTAATTATGGATTTTTCTGGAAGCTTGAAGCTCTAGAAACTAAGAGGCAGACCACAGAGCCTCCACAGTTATGAGAATATCACTCACAGTCACAGTGTCATATCTCAGGCTTCCACTCCCATAAGACAGCATATAGGTTTGTCCATTGAGACTCAAAGTGGAGGACTTGCTGGGGTTGAACCTATTGTGAGTAGCTATAGGAAGATGAAATATTAGTGTCAATCATTAATTCCCCAAATACCTGGAGACAACTTACCCTTGACAACCTGGGGTCATCAGACCACGGATGTGATAGGGCCTCAGCCTCAGCAATTTTGTGCTGTAGACACACTATCTTGGCCACAGCAAAGCCTGTCCCCTTGGATAACATACATTGCCAAAATTCTCTCCAACCCACCATCCCTGAAGTATGGATCTCTTCAAAAATGCCAGGAATTCTAGCCCATGGGAGAGAGCTGAGGGAAAGACAAAGTAGAAAGGAATGGAAGCCTCAGTCTGTGTCAGCTATCTCTTCCCAGAACTGTCAGCACTTCTGAAACGTAGACCAAAGGCAAGACATCCAGATGTTCCCAACTTTATCAGGAAGAGATAATGTTTATGCAGCAAGAATTCTGGACTTGGCAGTATAAGCCTGTGCTCAATTTGGATGCTGCCCCTCCCACTCAGGGGTGGTAGTGATGGTGATGTACTCACAATAGGCCTCTGTCTGGTAGTAAGCAGACAGCACCCACAGGTTGGAGGACCCTGTGTCAAAGAGGATCAGGAAATTTTGGGGTGGTGTCCCAATGCTGATCTCCCCAAAGTAGAAAGACTGCAAAGAAAGGTTTGTCACCCTCATTAAGCAGCCAAGCCTTGTCCAAAGGATGGGGAAGCAGTTGGCTCACTGGAAGTCACATTTTGCCCAGATGATTTCCTTGGGGAATAAGAGGCTTCTCCCACCAATTCTCCTTTCCACCTGGAGTCAAATGTTCTCAGTATTCTACTTTTTTTCCCTAATTGCAAACCTTTGACCAGCTAAGACCTAGTCTGGAAAGACAATATCCTCTTCCAAAAGTGTTTTTTGCTTTGTAATATTAGACTACTCAAAGAAGGAGAAGAATCACTTTTTTCTCTTTTCCCAGTGTCTATCCACTGTCCAGCTTTACAGACATATGCCTACATTCACACATGCACACATACACACTAGTCTCCCTTTCTCTTCCAGTGTTAGATACTTCTACCACCATTCTCCTCCTTCCTGGTCACATACTTGCAAAGGGAGCTAGAGAGTCTAGAGTGAAAGGTAGCATGGAAAGAAGAGAATTTTATTACGAGATAGTTTTAGTTATAGGTGAGTTGGGGTCAGCTGTGTCATTTACCTGCCTCTAGTTCCTCTATCTGTAAAATGTGGGATTTGAAATAGGAGATCTATTAAAGTACCTTCCAGCTCTGAGACTCTATGTACATTAAGATGCCTATGCAGATACTGTAGCCTCAAGAACATTCAAACAATTGCTCTAGGTTCCTGTGAATCTTTTCAGAAAAGGGAGATTACATACAGTGAGTGGAGCCACTGGATATTTTGCCTGGTGGACTTGCATGTGTTTTCCTTCTTTCCCCTGCAGCTCATTGTTAGGATGTTCTTTCAGTCTCTTAATTGACTTGAACACTCCCACTATGAATCACTTGACTACATAGACAAGGCTGTAGAGAGATGAGCCAGTAATAAGAGAAAAGGAAGGAGGAGAGGAGGAAGAAAGATGAGAGGAAAGAAAGAAAGGGAGCTTCTATACTATTAGCAGCCCTGCATGCGAGCTCAGTTGCATCTGACTCTTTGTGACCCCATGGACTGTAGTCAATCAGCTCCTCTGTCCATGGGATTTTCCAGGCAAGAATATTGGAGTGGGTTGCCATTTCATTTTCTATGTCTCCTGCAGTTCCTGCACTGGCAGGCAAATTTTTTTACCACTGAGTCACCTGAGAAGCCCATACTATTAGCACCAACTTGTAACTTTCAGATANGGACTGTAGTCCATCAGCTCCTCTGTCCATGGGATTTTCCAGGCAAGAATATTGGAGTGGGTTGCCATTTCATTTTCTATGTCTCCTGCAGTTCCTGCACTGGCAGGCAGATTTTTTTACCACTGAGTCACCTGAGAAGCCCATACTATTAGCACCAACTTGTAACTTTCAGATACTTCCACAGGAATATGAAACTTAGGTTCAATAACTAGTACAAAATCGAAGCTAATGAGAGGCACAAGTAAGTATTTAACAACATTCAGAAAACTAAGATCATGGCATCTAGTCCCATCACTTCATGGGAAATAGATGGGGAAACAGTGGAAAACAGTCTCAGACTTTATATTTTTGGGCTCCAAAATCACTGCAGATGGTGATTGCAGCCATGAAATGAGAAGATGCTTACTCCGTGGAAGGAAAGTTATGACCAACCTAGATAGTATATTGAAAAGCAGAGATGTTACTTTGCCAACAAAGCTCCGTCTAGTCAAGGCTATGGTTTTTCCAGTAGTCATGTATGGTTGTGAGAGTTGGACTGTGAAGAAAGCTGAGCATCAAAGAATTGAAGCTTTTGAACCGTGGTGTTGGAAAAGACTCTTGAGAGTCCCTTGGACTGCAAGGAGATCCAACCAGTCCACCCTAAAGGTAATCAGTCCTGGATGTTCACTGGAAGGACTGATGCTGAAGCTGAAACTCCAATACTTTGGCCATCTCATGTGAAGAGTTGACTCATTGGAAAAAAACCTGATGCTGGGAGGGATTGGGGGCAGGAGGAGAAGGAGACAACAGAGGATGCGATGGCTGGATGGCATCACTGATTCGATGGACCTGAGTTTGAGTGAACTCCGGGAGTTGGTGATGGACAGGGAGGCCTGGTGTGCTGTGATTCATAGGGTCGCAAAGAGTTGGACACGATTGAGCAACTGAACTGAACTGACTGAACTGAATGGTCATTAGCTGAGGGTCATAAACACCACATCTCACTTCACTTACATCCAGGTAGTTGGTGGAGGGCTTGTAAGCAAGAGCATTAATACCAAAATGATACTTGGCAACTGGATCAACATTTGGGCAGTTCTTTAGGAATTTCTCCAGTATACCCTATTCCTCCTTTGCCTCTCGGATAGATTTGCCCTTCCTCAGGATGATTCTGCAGAAGGTAGGGTAAACCAAATGAATGAGCTTCACACATCCCATCACAGCAATCCCTTCAAGGACCTAACCTAGGGCTTCCAAACTTCTTCAGTTCTCTACTCAAAAGAGCCTCTTTTAGGAAATGCTCCCAGACTTTAGCAATTTCTGACCACCACAGTCACTCAAGCATTTCCAGCATGGAAATACACTGCACCATATATTTGGGTTTGTACTTATAAATTGTTTCCAGAGAAGAAATGCCTATTTCTCCCCAGTCCCTCCTGTAAGCTGAGGCAGGGATCATGCATCCTTTCTTCTTAAGCAACAAAACACCCAACACACAATCTCTCTCTCTCTCTCTCTCTCTCTCTCTCTCTCTCTCACACACACACACACACACACACACACCATTCATTTAAGTCTTGACCCACAGAAGTGGCCCAACACCAGTTCATGATATCAAGGAACAATCTGACTGCCTTTCCAAGAGACTTGTGGGAGGAGTCCTTTGCTCTTCTCTAGGTTGTCATGCTCATTCACACAAATTCATGATGAAACGAAATCCCAATACACACCTTACCATGCCCTCTGAGAACTGTAGACAAACCAAGACCAAGACCAGGATCTTCATGGTGCTGATTTTCCACTGTCTACCAGCACACAGAACACAGTGGCAGACCCAAGGGTTGGGACGCACAGGAAGAGGTTGGGTCTCTGTCTCATGCCTTGATTTACCTTGTACTTTTCATTTCTGGGCACATGGGCTTTCCTATCTTTGTGCCAGCTTGTGCCCCTGCACATTCATGGATCCTGTTTGTTTTTCCCTCTGGCAAATATCAAGGACTTTAATATCCACTTTGTAGCCAACTTAAAAAGCGATTAATGGCTTTGCTGAGGGAATCTAAAGATTGGGATGTGATAACTAATATAAAATGCATGGTGAACAAAGGATCCTGGTACTCTTGTCCACTAGGAAATGGCTGCTGACAACTTCAGTTGGAACAATGGAACAGTTTGCTCTTTGGCTCCAAGTGACGTGCTTTTTTGAGATTTACAGCCTACTCTCTACTTCTGCTCCTTTTCCTTCCTCTTCCCTTGATCAGTCTCATATATAGCCTTCCATGTGAGATTCTAATAGTCCATGACACAATATGCTCTTTATTTTTTTAGTTCATGAATTTACTGAATGCCTATTCTTGTCACTTCTCACTGAGTTCTGGGAGTACAAAGATAATTAAGCAATGGTCCTTGTATGTAAACATCCGCATTCCTGCTGGAATGACTGACAGACATTCAAATCATGAAGCTATGTGGCTTGAATGTTATCACTCCAGGCATTCAAATGGATGTTGAATGAATGAGAATGAAAATAACAGTATTCATAAAACAAGCAGAGAGGAAGTGATAGATCCTGGTAGGATTAAAAGGCTTCACAGAAGAGGTAACATTTGAGTAACAATCTAGGAAGCTAGATGAAGAAGTAAGAGAAGTGGAAAAGCCATCGGAGGCAGAAGAAAAGCTTGAGCAGTAGCAAAGACGAATGAAGTTGTGCAAGGAGTTCAAAGAACATTAGGATGAATGAATGTAGCCAAGAAGGGCAATTCGTTCCTCACCAGCCAAGACACAGCTAAAGGACCTGCACTGGATCTGCACAGTTCTCATCATGCTGATTGTAGCTCAGAAAATTATTTTCTACTCAAGAAACCATTTTTGAAATGAAAAGGACTATAGAGGTAAAATAGGAATAGTCTATACTTATATTAAAGTAGTACTTTCAGTATTTTAACTATTATTCTATCAAATTATTTATGATATGCCTCATAACTGATTACACCACACCAGAGTACTGTGAGTGGAACTACTAGACTACAGTACTTGGTACCAATATAAGCATGATTTTAAGGCATGGTGATGCATATTTATTTAAAGCATTCTGTTATTGCCTCAGCTGTTAATAAATGACTATCTGGAGGACGGCTAAAATACTTATTTTCAGAATTCTAAAGGTATTTTTTTCTACATGTTCTACATATTTTTATGTATAATTGGACAGACTATGTTAATTTTCTTCATAGATCAGCATGATTGTTTAACCTTAGCCTTTGTATTTTTATAATTCATATATTTTTCATATATTAAGTGTAGTTAAAAAGTATTTAATTGATTGTTCTCCATAATTCTTTACTTTTTAAATTTTTAAAGTATTTTTAAGTTGTTTATACAATCTTTAAAGGTTACTTTCCACTTACAGTTATTGCAAAATACTGGCTGTATTTCCCCCCTTATATAAATACATCCTCAAGCCAATAGTTTGTATCTCTACTCTCCCACCCCTAAATTGCCCCTCACCCCCAACTGGTAACCACTGGTTTGTTCTCTAAAACTGTGACTCTGCTTCTTTTTTGTTATATTATTATATTTTATTCTTTTAAATTCCACATATGAATGATATCTTATTTACCTCCACATCCATCTATATTGCTGTAGATGGCAACATTTTATTCTTTTTCATGGCCGAGTAGTATTCCACTGTGTGGGTTTGTGTGTGTGTGTGTGTGTGTGTGTGTGTATACATACATATATATAGCACATCATCTTTATCCATTAATCTGTTGATGGACATTTACATTGTTTTCATATCTAGGCAATTGTAAATGATGCTATGAACATTGGGATACATGTTTATAATTCTTTTCAAATTAGTGGGGTTTTCCCAGATAAATACCCAGGAGTGGAATTGATGCGTCATATGGTAGTTCTATTTTAGTTTTTTGAGAAATCTCCATTCTATTTTCCAGAGTGGCTACGCAAATTTACATTCTCCTCAACAGTGTATAACAGGTCCTTTTTCTCCATATCTTCTTGCCTACATTTGTTATTTGGGTTCTTTTTGATGGTAGCCATTCTGAGACATGTGAGGTAATATCTCACTGAGGTCTTGATTTGCATTTCCCTGATGATTAGCAATGTCGAGCATCTTTTCCTATGCCTGTTGGCTATCTGCATTTACTCTTTGAAAAAATGTCTATTTAGTTCTTCTGTCCATTTTTTAAATCTTCTTTTTTTTATGCTGAGTTGTATGAGCTGTTTCAATAGTTTGGATATTAATTCCTTATCTGTCCATCATTTGCAAATATTTTCTCCAATTCAATAGGTTGTCTTTCCGTTTTGTCAATGGTTTACTTTGTTGTGCAAAAGCTTTTAAGTGTAATTAGTTCCCACTTGCTTATCTTTGTTTTTTATTTCCTTTATTTAGGAGACAGATCCAGAAACTATTTCCATGATTTGTGTCAAAGAGTGTTCTATGTTTTCTTCTAATATCCAGTATAGTATAGTGTCCAGTCTTACATTTAAGTCTTCAATCCATTTTTAGTTTATTTTTATATATGGTATTGGAAAAGTTCTAATTTCATTCTTTTACATGAAGCTATCCAGTTTTCCCCAGCACCATATATTAAAGAAATTGTCTTTTCTCCACTGCATAGTCTTGCCTCCTTTGTCATAGGTTAACTGACCATAGGTGCGTGGGTTTATTTCTGGGCTCTATCCTGTTCCAAAGATTTATGTGTCTATTTTTGTGCCAGAACCATCCTGTTTTGATTACTGTAGCTTTGTAGATAGTCTGAAGTCAGGCAGTCTGATTCCTCCAGCTCTGTTCTTTTTTCTCAAGATCGCTTTGGCTATTTGGAGTCTTTTGTGTTTCCATAGAAATTTTTAAATTATTTTTTCTAATTTTGGAAAAAATACCATTGGTATTTTGATAGTGATTGCATTGAATCCTTAGATAGCCGTGTTGCAAGAAGGTGGACCCCTTCCAGGGCCCGAAACTGGGATCTTGTCTAACACTCGGAAATGAATTGTCCGAAGAGACAAATGTGTTGACAAAGCAAGAGATTTTATTGGGAAAGGGCACCCGGGTGGAGAGCAGTAGGGTAAGGGAACCCAGGAGAACTGCTCTGCCCGTGGCTCGCAGTCTCGGGTTTCATGGTGATGGGATTAGTTTCCAGGTGGTCTTTGGCCAATCTTTCTAATTCAGAGTCTTTCCTGGTGGTGCACGCATCGCTCAGCCAAGATGGATGCTAGCAAGAGGGATTTGGGGAAGTGGACGGATATGCAGTGTCTCCTTTCGACCTTTCCCAAATTCTTCTGGTTGGTGGTGGCTTATTAGTTTCCTATTCCTTATCATGATCACCTGTCATAAAACAACTCATGCAAATGGTTACTATGGTGCCTGGCCAGGGTGGGCAGTTTCAATCAGTGTGCTTCCCCTAACAGCCTTCGGTGTTATGGTCATTTTAACAATACTGATTCTTCCAACCCAAGAACATGGTATATCTTTCCATCTGTGTAATCGTCGATTTCTTCAACAGCATCTTCTATTTTTCAGAGTACATGTCTTTAGTCTCCTTAGGTAGATTTATTCCTAGGAGTTTTATTCTTTTTATTGAAATGGTAAATAAGATTTCTTGCTTAATTTTTCTTTCTGATGTTTCATTGTTAATGTATAGAAATGCAACAGATTTTTGTGTATTAATTTTGTATCTGCAACTTAACCAAGTTCATTGATGAGCTCTAGCAGTTTTCTGGTAGCATCTTTAGGATTTTCTATGTGCAGTATCAGGCCATCTGCAAACAGTGACAGTTTTACTTCTGCTTTTCCAGTTTGATTACTTTTCTTTTTCTTCTCTGACTGCTGGGCTTCCAAAAGTATGTTGAATAAAACTGGCGAGAGAGGGTAATCTTATCTTGTTCCTGATCTTAGAGGAAATGCTTTCAGTTTTCACTATTGAGTATGACATTAGCTATGGGTTTGTCATAGATGACCTTTATTACATTGAGGTCATTCCTCTATGCCTACTCTTTGGAGAGTCTTTATCAAAAAATGTATGTTGAATTTTGTCAAAAGCTTTTTCTATATCTTTTGACATGATCATATGATTTTTTATTCTTCAATTTGTTAATATGATATATCACATTGATTGGTTTGCAGATAATTAAAAACCCTTATATCCTTGGGATAAATCCTCCTTGATCATGGTATCTGATCCTTTTAAAGTATTACTGGATTTGGTTTACTAGTACTTTGTTGAGAATTTTTGTGTTTGTGTTCATCAGTGATATTGACCTGTAATTTTCTTTTTTTATGGTATCTTTGTCTGGCTTTGGTATCAGTGTAACACTAGCCTCATAGAATGAGTTTGGAAGCATTCTTTGCTCTCAATTTTTTGAAATAGTTTGAACAGAATAAGCATTAACTCTTCTCTAAATATTTGGTAGAGTCACCTATGAAGCCAACTGGTCCTGGGCTTTTTTTGTTGGGTGTTTTTTCTTATGGATGCAATTTCATTACTGTTAATTGATTTATTCATAGTTTCTGTTTATTTCCAGTTCAGTCTTGGAAGACTGCACCTTTCTAAAAATTTGTCCATTTCTACCAGGTTGTCCATTTTATTGGCATACAATTGTTCATGGTCATCTTTTATAAGCCTTTGTATTTCTGTGGCGTTGGTTGTAACACCTCCTTTTTCATTTCTGATTCTATTGGTTTGGGGCTTCTCCATTCTTTTCTTGATGAACCAGGCTAAAGGTTTATCCATTTTCCTTATCTTTTCAAAGAATCCGTTTTTAGTTTCATTTATCTTTTCTATTGTTATTTTAAATTATAGTTGATTTCTAGTCCAAAGTTATTTACTTTTTTAAAAGTATGTGAAAATTTAATGAATTGACTCAGTTCAGTTCAGTCGCTCAGTCGTGTCCAACTCTTTGTGACACCATGGACCACAGCACGCCAGGCTTCCCTGTCCATCACCAACTCCCAGAGCCTACTCATACTCATGTCCAGCACATCGGTGATGCCATCCAACCATCTCATCCTCTGTTGTCCCCTTCTCCTCCCACCTTCAGTCTTTCCCAGCATCAGGGTCTTTTCCAATGAGTTGGTTCTTTGCATCAGGTGGCCAAAGTATTGGAGTTTCAGCTTCAACATCAGTCCTTCCAATGAATATTCAGGACTGATTTCCTTTCGGATTGACTGGTTGGACCTCCTTGCAGGCCAAGGGACTCTCAAGAGTCTTCTCCAACACCACAGTTCAAAAGCATCAATTCTTTGCTGCTCAGCTTTCTTTATAGTCCAACTCTCACATCCATACATGACTGCAGGAAAAACCATAGCTTTGACTAGATGGGCCTTTGTTAGCGAAGTAATATCTCTGCTTTTTAATATGCTGTCTAGGTTGGTCATAGCTTTTCTTCCAAGGAGCAAGCGTCTTTTAACTTCATGGCTATAGTCACCATCTGCAGTGATTTTGGAGCCCAAAAAAATAAAGTCTCTCACTGTTTCCATTGTTTCCCCATCTATTTCCCATGAAGTGATGGGACTAGATGCCATGATCTTAGTTTTCTGAATGTTGAGCTTTAAGCCAACTTTTTCAGTCTCCTCTTTCACTTTCATCATGAGACTCTTTAATTCTTTTTCACTTTCTGCTATAAGGGTGGTGTCATCTGCATATCTGAGGTTATTGATATTTCTCCTGGCAATCTTGATTCCAGCTTGTGCTTCATCCAGCCTGGCATTTTGCATGATGTACTCTGTATATAAGTTAAATAAGCAGGGTGACAATATACAGCCTTGATGTACTCCTTTCCTGATTTGGAACCAGTCTGTTGTTCCATGTCCAGTTCTAACTGTTGCTTCTTGACCTGAATTGACCAAACAATAATATAGCAAGTGTATTATAACTGGAAAATGTAAATATATGCATTATTCACCATGTATTTTTGCTACAAACATTTTTTTGTCTTTACATACCTTGGTTCTGAGTTTGAAAAAAATTTTTTAATGCCTTTATGCCACGTGAAGCAGTACTAACTTTATTCTGCACATGGAAAGAGGACATTAAAGTTTTATTAACCTAGAGTATAATACATGTAATACATTCTATATGTCACTTATGCATATTTTTTTGTTTTTATTTTTTTAATGTATTTTTATTTCTTTTCTTCTTCATTTATGTATTTGGCTGTGTCAGGTCTTAGTTGTAACATGCAGGATTTTTGTTGTAGCAAGCAGGTTTCTCTCTAGTTGTGGCATGTGGGTTCAGTAGTTGTAGCATATGGGTTTAGTTGCTCTGAAGCATGTGGGATCTTAGTTCCCCAAACAAGGATGAAACCCTCGTCCCCTGCATTAAGAGGCAGATTCTTAAACACCAGACCACCAGGGAAGTCCCTATAAATTCCCTATAGTTTTTTAGATTGTAGCCTTTTGGAAGGATTTAGTGAAAGAGGCCAGTTACTAAAATGATTCTTTAGTGAAGTTGCAGTTGGCAGAGGAAAGTTGCTGGAACTTTGTCATGCTTCTACCGTAAAGCTTTTCACCTATGCACAAACCCAAAGAAGTTTCCAATTTCACTTGTATGATTTAATGTTTCTTTATAGAAATAAATTCTTAAAGGAAAACTCAAGAGCTATAGAAGTTATGCTTATAGTAATAGCTCTCAGTGAACATTAACTTTATACCAAGCAAATATTTCCTCTAACCATTATAACAACTTTATGAGGTTAATTTAGTTTCCCCATGATCATATAGTCAATAAAAGGCAAAGCTAAGATTTCAACCAACAAAGGTCCGTCTAGTCAAAGCTATGGTTTTTCCAGCAGTAATGTATGGATGTGAGAGTTGGACTATAAAGAAAGCTGAGCACCAAAGAATTGATGCTTTTGAACTGTGGTGTTGGAGAAGACTCTTGAGAGTCCCTTGGACTGCAAGGAGATCCAACCAGTCAATCCTAATGGAAATCAGTCCTGAATATTCATTGGAAGGACTGATGTTGAAGCTGAAACTCTAATACTTTGGCCACCTGATGCAAAGAATCAACTCATTGGAAAAGACCCTGATGCTGGAAAAGATTGAAGGCGGGAGGAGAAGGTGACAACAGAGGATGAGATGGTTGGATGGCATCACCGACGTGCTAGACATGAGTTTGAGTAGGCTCTGGAAGTTGGTGATGGACAGGGAAGCCTGGCATGCTGCAGTCCATGGGGTCACAAAGAGTCAGACACGACTGAGTGGCTGAACTGAACTGAGGAAGTCTGGTTTGTCTGAACTCAACTTCTGTCTAACCATGACTTCCTTTCATAGGGCCTCTGTGTGCAGTCTCTTTGCTTCAGTGTGCCTGTAAGCATCAACTTGAATGATAATAACAAAAATATTTATATTTGATTTAATAGTCTAATTTTTTTCTCATACTCTCCTAGTTTTCTTCTTGCCTCCATTAAAAAAAAAATAAAATACAATCATGGACTGCAAGGAGATCCAACCAGTCCATTCTAAAGGAGATCAGTCCTGAGTGTTCTTTGGAAGGAATGATGCTAAAGCTGAAACTCCAGTACTTTGGCCACCTCATGCGAAGAGTTGACTCGTTGGAAAAGTCTCTGATGCTGGGAGATATTGGGGGCAGGAGGAAAAGGGGACAACAGAGGATGAGATGGCTGGATGCATCACTGACTCGATGGACGTGAGTCTGAGTGAACTCCGGGAGTTGGTGATGGACAGGGAGGCCTGGCGTGCTGCGATTCATGGGGTCGCAAAGAGTCGGACACGACTGAGCGACTGAACTGAACTGAACTGATGCTGCTGCCACCTAGTGGCAATATTTCTAACCTAGAAAAATTTTTAGAAATCTTGAAAGGAACCTTTTATGTGACTTCAAAATTCAAATTAGAAAGTGAGCAAAGTACATAGCACCCACAGGTCACTTTCCTAGGTAGATACAACTGATACCTGCTTATTAGCCATGCCCCTGTTAGCCTGCACCCTGCCCCCTTCCTACCCACGTTAGACAGACAAACTATCTGCTTGCCAGCAGTTCCTAAGACTTCTCCCACAACGCATCTCTGTCTCTGGCTTCTTGTCAACCCACACACTCCAGGCTCTACTATTGCACTTCAAAAATCTTTGCTGAATAATATTAGTACCTAAGCTGTCTGCTTTCTCACACAAGTAAAACAATGTCTGCAAAGCACAGTGTGATCTCTTGAGTTCTCTCAGATAATCATTTGCATGATGGTCTTGTCTCTCTCACTGGTGTTAAAGTCTTGTAGGGACCTGATTCCCGACATACCACCTACTGCCTATACCACAGTGGCTTCCACTCAGGAAAATCACTCCGAATTTTCCACCAAAGAGGGGAACATTACACAGGTTTCTGTCCCCTTTTAGGCAAAGGTTGCACATCATCTTCTCTTCATGGCAATGGGTCTGATAGGAGACAAGCACTTACAATGCTCCTTGACAACTGCAGCTCTTTCAGACTTAAGTAAATTTGTACGATGTGCCATATCCCTGTGGGAACTGATCACAGTGTCTAAAAAGACCACGGGCATGGCCAGTTGTTCTTATCAAAATAAGTATGAAGAGTTTGAAGAGTCAGGTGGGGCATATTCAGCAGGCGCTACAATTCTTATGAAGCATCATTCAAGAACTGAAAAATTCCTCCATTTCTCAGCTCAGGTTTATCCAGTCTGAGTGACAGCACCCATCTGGAAAAGTGCAAAGAAGACAAGGAATTAGAGGGAGGTGTTGGGTTCTACAGCTCCCTGACCTTTAGGGAATCATTAGGGGAAAACTTGCAATTAGGCATTGGAGGCTTTGATGTATTGCTTATCTAAATATTTGTTACCACTGAGTCCTTTGGTTATTATATGGTGCCATTTTTGAGGGCTTGCAAACTGAGATGTGTGAGGGAGATGCAAGGGTGAGGCTTTTATTTTGCCAGCAATGAACTGACTGTATGATCGTGAAATCAAGAAATTTAGCCCACTCGGAGTGGACATTTCAAGACTGACTCTAGGACTTCATGTACAACATAACTCTTCAGTTGTTAATTCATAATCATGTACAATTAGTAGGGTGCAATTATAAGTATTTAAGTTAATGAAGTACTTACAAACCACGGATACTGCGCAGAGGGAAGTAAGATCTGGAAAGGCTATAACTTTAGAACTCACTGTTATTCTGCCCTTTTTGATGTGTTGTATCATCCTACATGCAGAGATCAATACAATCCCTTCTCCAAAGTCACAATCTCCACTCTCCAGAGATTATAGTTTTCTTTCTAAAGACATTAATGAAAAAAATTAGAAGTAGGCTGAAGCTATACTGTAGTGAAAAATTAAGGGTGAGCATCAAAGAAAATCAACAGAAAATAGTCCCTTATTCCCACAAAGGAGGTCCCCAATTGATGGTAGTTAAGACTAGGAACAGGAGTATGTCACCTGCAGACATTTCCAATAAACTCCCAGCTAATTTTTGGAGTAAAATTTTCCCAACTTGAAGACCTGCTCTAAATTCAGGAGCCAAACTTACTGAATTTGAAATGCTGCTTGCTGCATCCCAAAGAAAGCTCTTCTCATGGTCCATGTTGTGCTAGGTACTGAGCCAGATCCAGGGAAGGCATGGGGAAGAACTGTACTCTGGAGGACAGCATGCTCCATCGATTCTAGAGACAGGGCTACTTCCCTGATAGTCCAGTGGCTAAGATTCCCTGCTCCTGATGCAGGTGGCCCAGGTTCAATCCTTGGTCAGAAAACTGGATCCCACATGCCACAACTAAGTGCACACGCCACAACTGAAGATTCCGCCTGCCATAACTGAGACCCGACACAGCCAAATAAATAAATATTTTTTTAAATAAAAGACTTTAGAGGTGGGGGCCTAAGTTCAGCTCTAACATTCTAAGTATTCCTTCTTACTGTTAACTTAGCCTCTATCCTCAAGAAATGTCAAAAAATAAATCCATACCTCCAGCTGTTAAGTCAGAGAGTGCAAAATACCAGGTGCTTTGCACACTGTAGTTCGACAAGCCTACACAGTAATAACCATGAGTTGTATTAGATTTTGTCAGCTCCAGCAGCCTTTCTTAGGAATTCACACTTCTCTTACTTCCATTTCCTTCTAGAGAGGCACACTGTGCGTTCCCTCTGCCATTTCTGGTTTCAGTGTGGGTACATTACTTAGACCTAGTTTTGGAGCCTCATTCCCCACAAACAGTGTCTGATACCAGGATTGGCACCTGACCCTCATGAGGCCACCAGAGTGTTTCTTGAGACTGACATGGAGTTATCATATGAAAGAAGTATTCTTACCACTGGGAAGATATTGTTTTGAGAACTGCATCAGCAATTGACTTGATCAGATGAAGAAGACTATTTGCAAAATTAAAGCAAATAAAAGCAAGCAGAGATTGAATGTGTATGTGTGTGTGTCTAAAAGAGAGAGAGAGATCCAACTCTACTGACCACCCCAGGGCAGGTACAGTGGAGTAAAACAGAAAATGAACATTATTTCCTCAGGCTCTGACTTCTCAGTCTGACAGTTACTAGCATCTTTAAATTTTGATTCTTTCATAAAATTTCTATCCTTGCCATGCAATTCCCCAAGGGCTGTGTACCACCCCCCCCAAACCCTTTGAGGTGGATGTAGTAACGGAAAGGACTTTGGAGACATTTTCCAGAAAGATAACATGTGGTTTCTAAACATAAAAGAAGGGTTTGCACGGATATGTGAATAGCCAAAAGGGAAAATGTATGGCAAAGACAGCTATTTACCCCCAATACCTGTCCTTACTATTATATATTTCATAAGTATAAAAATCCTAATAGTTACCTCAGATAAAACCAATATTTCTCAGGTTTCATGTCAGAGTGAGTTCACTTTCAGAATAAATTCACAATAGAACATGTAACTTCAACACTGAACTCTCCTCTGCCCTTTTCCCTTTAACCAGTACAGGTAAACCTTGACTGTCCACTGATCTGTGTTGTGAAACAGATGATGAAGCTGGAAGTCTCAACCAGTTTGTATCTAAAAGATAAGTACCAGGAAGCTTATAATTTAGAATTCTTTCAAACACATAGATGAGTATAAACTTCCAGGCACCTTTTATTTGAATAAGGCACATGCAGAAAAGGGGACAGAAAAAAATCACAAAGATTCATCAGAAATATTTATTGTCCATATAGGAGCTAGTGGGAAAATCTTCACCTCTATCTCTTTTCTACTCTAAGAATGTCCAATTAAATATATAATCCTTAACCTTTAAGGAGATGAGGGTAGGGTTTATACAACAAGTAGGAGAAAAACTCTGACAATTCAGTGTCCAGAATGGAATGTAATCCACTTCTATTCCATAAGACCTTACTGCAAACATGGAACCCTTTCATCCAACTGCCCTATCAAAGCACATGCATGCATGCGCACACACACATACACACAAACACAAACATCTAATTTTAGATGTTTTAGCTTTTCTTGAAGTAATATTTAATTTGTTATTGCAGTAATATCCTCCAATTTATTTATGCCTCCATGTATCCACTTGGATAATTTTCTACCATTCTACCTCTGGGCTTGGGCATTTGACTTGCTTTGGCCAATGGAACAATAGTAAATACACTTCAGGAAGAGATTTAAAAATTAATTGCCTGTTGGAGCTTTCTCTCTTGCTTTCTAGTAACAATGAAACCACAATCTTATAAACTAGCCAGATGAAGAATGGGAAGTCTCATAAAAAGAGACCTCAGTCAGCCCAGCTGAGGCCATGATAAACCAGCCTAGCCCACCCCAACCCACTAGCTAACTATAGATGCCTGAGCCATTCCAATCAGGACCAGCTAAGACCAGTTCAGAACATACAAATCACCTAGTTCTTCAATTTTTTTAAAAAAATGAATTCTTAAAAAAAAAAAAAAAACCCCTAAACACAGCCTAAATTACTAACCTCTAGAATTATGAGGTAAATAAATATAATAGCTGCTTTGTAAGATACTAAGTTTTGCAGTTGGTTTGTTTTGCAGCTTAACTGATTTGTGATATATGCTGTGGCAACATGGTCCTAGGGCCATGTGTCTACACATGTGTGGACATATTTGCATAAGACCTTTAAAGTCTAGGAGGTGCACTTCCAAAATAAAAGATAACACTGATGGCAGATCTGACACTTACTAGCATCATTGTTTTCCAGAAGGGGAGGGCAAGAAATTGATCCTGTGTCTATACTGACTTATGAGGATCAATCATGCCCAGAAAAATACTCCATAGGTGGGTAACAGTGTGGAGTACAGGAACTGGGGTTTATGGAGGAGACCCAGGAGGAGTATGCAGGTAACTTAAAGCATACTGATTGCATCTTTCCCTCCACCACCTCTTTTCTTTTTTTTGGCCTTGCATGTGGGATCTTAGTTTCCCAACCAGGGATCAAACCTATGTCCTCTGCACTGGAAGGCAGATTCTTAACCACTGGACCACAAGGGAAGTCACCCCTCCACTACTTCTTGTGGAGAGAATGGGTGAAGGGGTTTTATCACAGATAATGAAGACTTCCAAAGTAGGGAATATATATATAACCGGAAGATACAACTCCCTCCTCCTTTTCTCAGCACCCTTCAGCAATAGGGAAAACTCTAGAGGAGATTTTGGCTCTGACCATCAGTGAAGTCAGCAGTGTTCACTGCAGAGACAGAAGCACATAATCAACACTGGAAAATATCAGGGTGGGACAGACACAAATTCCCTCCTTCCAAAAATTACAGGAGGGGAAAATGACCTTGAAAGAAAGAAATCGACAATTCACGACCACGGGTCAGTTCAAGAAAAGAACTTCAGAGAACTCAGTTGGCTTCTTACGCTTAGTTTATTCAAGAGAGAAGAGATTAACTCACTATGACTGGGGCCTGTTTGCCCCAAGAATGATGCATGAATGGCTGGGCGCAGGCAGCTTCTGTCAGGGGACCAAGAAAAAAAGATACGGGCTTCCCCAGCTTCTGCCCACAACAGACTCTGGGATCCTTTATTCACAGCAGAGTTTCCCAAGTTTCTTTACAGAGAGGACTCATTGGAAGGGTTATCAAGTCATCCCAAGAATGAGTCCATCAGTGGGAACAAAGGGGTTGTCAAAAGCAAGAGGAGTTGTCCAAGGAGGTGAGAGGACAGAGCCAGAGAGCAGCATCCACTTTTCAGCTTCTGTCTGAAGACAAAGTAACCCACCAGGCCTCAGGGTCCACCTCAGAGGTCAAAGCCTCCTCTCCAGAGTCTCAGCCCTCCCATCAGGGGTGACTGTCATCTTTCCGGAGGGGGTGGTCACCTTCTCAGGGACGCCAGCCTTCCTTCCTGGGGGCGTGACCTTCTGTCCAGTCTGAAGGTGCTCGGGACCCACAGCTATCCCTCCAGGGCTCACCGCCAGATGGCCCACAGTGGTCCGGGGCTTCTCTCCAGGGCTCTCAGTCTTCCCTTCCGGAGCAGCAGTGCGCCTTCCAAATGATAGAGGGGTCCTTGTAGGGATCGCAATCTCACCTCTGGGGGTTGTGGCCATTGTTGCAGACTTTCTGTGAATCTCAGTGGCCACAGCCTCTCCTCCTAGGGGTAAAATGCCCAAACCAGTGGTCAAATCCCTGGTCATAGTTGGCATTTCAGGGCCAATTCTTGAAGAATTCACAGCAGTTGAGAACCAAAATTTTGGTGAAGGAGTTGAGCTGAACTCTAGAAGAAATCAACAAAAAAGGGTGAGACTCCTACCTCTTCCTTCCCATCCTGTCACTGGCAGAACTAGAGCTGCTCCAGGGATGAAGTACCAGCTCCCAAACCAGAATCGGAGGATTTCCGAATGCATCCACTTGTCGACACCGATAAAGTCTCCGCACACAGAAGCCTGGCTCCCCTACTTCAATATATCAACATGATCCCAGGCACCCATGGACACTCAGTGGAGTTTGCCACTGAGTGGGTTAAGGGACCCCAGGCAGAAGTCTGCCAGTTCTCTAAGCTTAAGCCTTTGCTTTGACTTTTGCACCTTGAGCAAGACCTTACCCCGAAGCCTATTCCTAACCTGTGGAATCCACAGGAAGAATTCTTTTGTGTCCCACTTTGGGGAAGCACAAAGTACAGGCAGAGGGCAAGGAGGTCGTCCTAGAAATCATGTTGTAAAGAATTAAGTTGGAGTCTCATTTCCACTCCTGACTAGCTGTATTATCTTTCTGAGCCCTGGTCTCCCACAAAATGAGGGTTATAGACTGTTTCCAAGGATGCTGCAGCTCTAGCATGCCAGGTTCCATCTCCTAACTGCCAGGGAAGTCTCTACTATCAAAGAAATATCAAAAAGAAACTTAATTTCTTTTTCTGGTGTTTGTTGCATGAAAGCAAGGAAAAGAAATACAGAAATAAACTGATATGTATTGAGTGTTCACCATGAGCCAGCATGCTTTCATTTCACATCTCATTTAGTTTGTATAATACTGACATGAGTATAAGGATTATTCCCATTTTGTAGATGGGAAAACAAAGCTTAGAGAGATCAAATGGAGCATGCATCCAAACCAAGAAAGCAGACTGGCCTGGCCAGCAAAGCTATTCTCTTCCTTCGCTGTCATTTTGCCACAACAAAGCCTTTAGATCTTACAGAAGGGACCTACCCAGTGGCTGCTTGTGCAATTGCCAATCCCAGCTTCCAAGACATAGCTACTCACCATCATTCACCAGGAGATTATTCAATGTGTGGACAAGGGGGAAAGGGCCAGTGCCGCAGAAATTGCCCCTGAAGTCATCCAGGTCCAATGTCCACACCATGGCCCCCCCAAAATGCTCTCTCTTTATGAAAAATGCCTGAAAAAAAGGAGTGGCCAGTCAACCTGCTGTTCTCACCATCCTCCAGACTGAGTACAATGGCAAAATCAGATGGACTCTCAGAAGGCAATATAGCAGGATGGTTAGCCACATAACCTGTCTTTGAATCTAGCCTCTATTGCTTATTAGCTGTGGCATCTTGAAAAAAAAGTTACATAAACTTTATGTGTCTTAGTTGCCTCCTGTGTAAAAAAAAAAAAAAAAAAAAAAAAGGATAATAACATTTCCAACATTTTTAGGATCCAAAGAATTCCTACATGCACATGTTACAACATGGATGGAAGTGGAAGACATCATGCTAAGTGAAATAAGCCAGTTACAAAAGAACAAATACCAAGATTCCACTCATAGAGGCTCTTAGAGTAGTCAGGTTCATAGAGATGGAAGGTAGAGTGGTGATTAGGAGGAGGCATGTGAGGGAAGAGTGAGGAGCTACTTAATGTGTGTGGAGTTTCCGTTTGCGAAGACAAGAAAGTTCTGGAGAGGGATAAGTGTGACGGTTACACAACAGCATCAATGTACTTAATGCTATTGAACTGTAACAAAAAGTAAGTAAAATGGTAAATTTTATGTTATGTATATTTTGCCACAACTTGAAAAAAAATTTTTTTAATTCCCACATGTAAAATATTTGGAGCAATACTTTGCACATAGTAAATGTTCATAAATGTTAAGTACTGTCTGACTTCCCAAACTGCTAATTACCATTATCATCATACTAAACAGTAGATATTGCTTTATATTTTTTAAAAATCACCTCAACATACCTCATGCCAAAATGATGCTACAAAAGAGGAATAGAACAGATAATATCATATCCATTTCACAGATAAGTAACAGAGTCTTTGTCCATGATTTTTTAAATCACAGATATAACTAAAAGGCAGAGTTTAGACACCAAACCAGGTTTTATTATTACTTTGCCCGCACTCTCTGTGCTGGCGGAAAAGGCAGACTCATATGCAAACATCTGCATGACGGTAATGACTTGGCCAAATCGGTTGGCTCCTTTCTGAGGTTTAATTTCCCCAAATGTAAAATAAGACAGCAAAGCCTAATTATTAAGTTTGAAGCTGTGAAGATTCTGAGATTTTCTCCTACTTCTAAGCTAAACTGGGCTTCCCAAGTGCCACTAGTGGTAAAGAACCTGCCTGCCGATGCAGGAGACGTAAGAGACGTGGGTTTGATCCCTGGGTTGGGAAGATCCCTGGAGGAGGAAATGGCAACCCACTCCAGTATTCACGCCTAGAGAATCCCATGGATAGAGGAGCCTGGCAGGCTACAGTTCATAGGGTCACAAAGAATCAGACATGACTGAAGCAACTTAGCATGCATACATAGGCTAAATTAACCTGTTTTATATGTACATACACACACACACACACACCAGATCTCCAGATCAAAAAAGTGACCATTTCTACTCACAGTAAAAAGTCAGATTATCACCTGGAGTTTGCCTTCCATTCCCCAATTATCCAAAGAGTGATGTGAAGGCAAGCAGATATTCACCTGCATGTGCAGCAGAGTCTGCACCACAGGAGAAGAATCCCACAGTTACGACTCTTGGGCTGGCACAGGAAGCAGGCACATCTTGCCCTCCTCCCCTCTAGAGAGACCGAGAGCTTGGCTCTGGAAAGTAAACAAGGCCTCTCCGGGAAGGAGATTTTACAGCCCATGCAGGTAAGGAGATGACTCTGGGGGAGAGGGGAGGGGAAACTTTCTGTTTAATTACAGCTGGTCTGTTTGCTTTACTCAGAATGCCTGGACAGTGCTGGAACACTGAGAGATCCAGGGATTACTGCTTCCCAGTGATTGCCTGCAAGGTTTCTTTCAGCTGAGATTCTGTGATGAGAGCTCTTAATTATGCCCACACTGGGCTCACGTCCCCCTCTAGCTTGGTAAGGCTCTGTAACTGCCCCTCAAAGCAAGGCCACCCTGCACTGCTGGCTTCTGGCTTTCCCCAGCAATGGGGTCCAACCCCCTCTTCTGTGTCCTATGGGTCATATATTTAATTCTACCCAACTGGATAATTCCAGGGTCACTGACCTTTTTTGTGTCTTCTGTTTCCAAACCACAGAGTAAGATCCTGGAAGCTGAAAGTCATGCTCTCTACCTCTCTCCCCACAGCGGGTCTCACCCAGGATTAGAGGAAGTCACAGTGACTCTGCATGAGGTGAGGTGAGGTGAGGTGAGGTGAAGTCGCTCAGTCGTGTCCGACTCTTTGCAACACCATGGACTGTAACCTACTAGGCTTCTCCGTCCATGGGATTCTCCAGGCAAGAACACTGGAGTGGATTGCCATTTCCTTCTCCAGGGACTCTGCATGATAACCGTCATATTATCTCTGCTTTCTACTGCAAATGTTCCCCAAAGAACAGCCAACACCAGTGACTTCCACATCACTTATGAGAGGAGACACTGTGACATCCCTCTACTTATAAGCCCCGACATCCAGGCAGTGACAGACTTCTGACAACTGCTCACTCATCAATGGCCTCTCCTCCCAAACTCCCTAGTCCAGATCCTTATCATCTCACACGTGCACACCCGAAGTGCCACACAGATTACAGCAGGATCACAAGGGGATATACTGCCAACAGTTTCCAGGTTCTTTCTAAGACCTGATGAATATTCAGGGTTGGAACTAAGAATTTCTACATCTATTAAGTCTACATCTAATCTAGGTGATTAGATGAGGCAGGTTAAGGAAACACTGGAACATGTCTTTTCTGTTTTAATTCACTATTTAAAAAAAAAAA
>SJYT01012817.1:0-15483 GCA_006410635.1 Cephalophus harveyi
CACTTCTACTGTATAATCATAAGGGATTTGATTTAGGTCATAACTGAATGGTCTAGTGGTTTTCCCTACTTTCTTCAATTTAAGTCTGAATTTTGCAATAAGGAGTTCATGATCTGAGCCACAGTCAGCTCCTTGTCTTGTTTTTGCTGACTGTATAGAGCTTCTCCATCTTTGGCTGCAAAGAATATAATCAATCTGATTTCGGTGTTGACCATCTGGTGATGTTCCTGTGTAGAGCCTTCTCTTGTGTTGTTGGAAGAGGGTGTTTGCTATGACCAGTGCATTTTCTTGGCAAAACTCTATTCGTCTTTGCCCTGCTTCATTCCACGTTCCAAGGCCAAATTTGCTTGTTACTCCAGGTGTTTCTTGACTCTCTACCTTTGCATTCCAGTCCCCTATAATGAAAAGGACATCTTTTTTGGGTGTTAGTTCTAAAAGATCTTGTAGGTCTTCATAGAACCGTTCAACTTCAGCTTCTTCAGCATTACTAATTGGGGCATAGGCTTGGATCACTGTGATATTGAATGATTTGCCTTGGAAATGAACAGAGATCATTCTGTTGTTTTTGAGATTGCATCCAAGTACTGCATTTTGGACTCTTTTGTTGACCATGATGGCTGCTCCATTTCTTCTAAGGGATTCCTGCCTGCAGTAGTAGATATAATGGTCATCTGAGTTACATTCACCCATTCCAGTCCATTTTAGTTCTCTAATTCTTAGAATGTCGACA
Source organism: Cephalophus harveyi (assembly GCA_006410635.1). Lineage (NCBI taxonomy): Eukaryota > Metazoa > Chordata > Mammalia > Artiodactyla > Bovidae > Cephalophus > Cephalophus harveyi. The sequence goes on from SJYT01012817.1 coordinate 731, forward strand.
TTCACTCTTGCCATCTCCTGTTTGACCACTTCCAATTTGCCTTTATTCATGGACCTAACATTCCAGGTTCCTATGCAATATTACTCTTTACAGTATCAGACTTTACTTCCATTACCAGTCATATTCACAACTGGGTATTGTTTTTGCTTTGGCTCCATCCCTTCATTCTTTCTGGAGTTATTTCTCCACTGATCTCCAGTAGCATAGTGGGCACCTACTGACCTGGGGAGTTCCTCTTTCAGTGTCATTTTGCCTTTTCATACTGTTCATGGGGTTCTCAAGGCAAGAACACTGAAGTGGTTTGCCATTCCCTTCTCCAGTGGACCACGTTCTGTCAGACCTTTCCACCATGACCTGTCCGTCTTGGGTTGCCCCACATGGCATGGCTTAGTTTTATTGAGTTAGATAAGGCTGTGGTCCATGTGATCAGATTGACTAGTTTTCTGTGATTATGGTTTCAGTGTGTCTGCCCTCTGATGCCCTCTCGCAACACCTACCATCTTACTTGGGTTTCTCTTACGTTGGACGTGGGATATCTCTTCACGGCTGCTCCAGCAAAGCAAGCCACTGCTTTTTACCTTGGACGAGGTCACCCCCCCTGACCTTGAATGTGGAGTAGTTCCTCTCGGCCCTCCTACGCCCGTGCAGCCGCTGCTCCTTGGATGTGGGGTTGCTCCTCTCGGCCACTGCCCCTGACCTCCGATGTAATTATTTTGCTTTATTGTGCTTCACAGATATACTTTTTTTTTTAACAAAATGAAGCTTTGTATCAGCCCTTCTGTAGTGCCATTTTCCAATAGCATTTGCTTACTTTGTGTTTCTGTGTAATATTTTGCTTATTATCTCAGTATTTCAGACTTTCCACTATTATTAGATTTGTTATGTGATCTGTGATCAGTGACCTTTGATGTTACTATTGCAGAAAGATTACAACTTACTGAAGGCTCAGATGGTTAGTTTTTTTTTTTTAAGTAATAAAGTATTTATAAATTAAAGGTCTCTCATTTTTAAGACATAATGCTATTGCACACTTAGATTACCGTATAGTGTATACATTATTTATGTATGTACTGGGAAACCAAAAATTCATGCGGCTCACTGTGTTGCGATACTCACTTCGTTGTGGTGGTCTGGAACTGAAGCTGCAGTATCTCTGAGGTCTGCTTGTATTTATTTTGTTCACTGATGAGAGCCTGGACATAGTTTTGTTTACTAGTCTGGTGCCTAAGACGCAATGGGTACCCAGTGATTGTTCTGGAAGGTTTGGAGTAATCAGTTCATCAGTAAAGCTGTCTTAGACCAGTGGTGAGCAAAAGGGAAGACAAGAGGATGATTCCAAGACATTCCACCTGAGCTGAGTATTTACTGAGATGGCAAAGATGTGGGAGAGTAGGGGAGAGGCAGCAGTGGGTGTGGCAAGACTTTTCTTGGATGTGGACATGTCTCCTTCTCAGCTCCACTATGTTATTCCTTGAAAAGTTACATAGACGTCACGAAAGAGGGGGAAATGTAAAGGAGGTAAGTAAGTGAAAAACCCAGCAGTGTTGATATTTGGAAACTCTATTTGGAATACAAGTTTTTAAACCTGGGTTTTGGGTCAGGATATACACAAATCCCTTGCCTGATTCTCCCAGAAGTGTGTGTGTGTGTGTTTCTGGGGGAGAGGGTCCATAGATTTTTATCAGATCCTGGAATCTGCTTGTGATCCCCAAATGATTATGAGTTAGTAATCTGGAAGAAAGGGAAAGCATAAGGCTGGCCAAAAATTTCATTTGGGGTTTTCCATAAGGAAAACAAATGCAAAAAGTCAAAATGGTTGTGTGAGGAGGCCTTACAAATAGCTGAGAAAGGAAGAGAAGCTAAAGGCAAAGGAGAAAAAGAATAATAAACCTATCCAAATGCAGAGTTCTAAAGAATAGCAAAGAGAGATAAGAAAGCCTTCCTCAGTGATCAATGCAATGAAATAGAGGAAAACAATAGAATGGGAAAGACTAGAGATCTCTTCAAAAAAGTTACAGATACCAAGGGAACATTTCATGCAAAGGACATTTCAATAAGGACAGAAATGGTATGGACCTAACAGAAGCAGAAGATATTAAGAAGAGGTGGCAAGAATACACAGAACTATATAAAAAAGATAACCATGATGGTGTGATTGCTCACCTAGAGCCAGACGTCCTGGAATGTGAAGTCCAGTGGGCCTTAGAAAGCATCACTATGAATAAAGTTAGTGGAGGTGATGGAATTTCAGTTGAGCTATTTCAAATCCTGAAAGATGATGCTGTGAAAGTGCTGCATGCAATATGCTGGCAAACTTGGGAAAGTCAGCAGTGGCCACAGGACTGGAAAAGGTCAGTTTTCATTCCAATCCCAAAGAAAGGCAATGCCAAAGAATGTTCAAACTACCATGTATTTGCACTCATCTCAAACGCGAGCAAAGGAATATTCAAAATTCTCCAAGCCAGGCTTCAACAGTACAGGAACTGAGAACTTCCACATGTTCAAGCTGGTTTTAGAAAAGGCAGAGGAACCAGAGATCAAATTGCCAACATCCATTGGATCATTGAAAAAGCAAGAGGGTTTCAGAAAAACATCTACTTCTACTTTATTGACTATGCCAAAGCCTTTGATTGTGTGGATCACAATAAACTGTGGAAAATTCTGAAAGAGATGGGAATATCAGACCACCTGACCTGCCTCTTGAGAAACCTATATGCAGGTCAGGAAGCAACAGTTAGAACTGGACATGGAACAACAGACTGGTTCCAAATAGGAAAAGGAGTACCCCAAGGCTGCATATTGTCACCCTGCTTATTTAACTTATATGCAGAGTACATCATGAGAAACACTGGGCTGGATGAAGCACAAGCTGGAATCAAGATTGCTGGGAGAAATATCAATAACCTCAGATATGCAGATGATACCACCCTTATGGCAGGAAGCAAAGAAGAACTAGAGAGCTTCGTGATGAAAGTGAAAGAGGAGGGTGAAAAGGTTGGCTTAAAGCTCTACATTCAGAAAACTAAGATCATGGTATCTGGTCCAGTTGCTTCATGGCAAACAGATGAGGAAACAATAAAAACAGTGAGACGTTTTATTTTCTTGGGCTCCATAATCACTACAGTTGGTAACTGTAGCCATGAAATTAAAAGACACTTGCTCCTTGGAAGAAAAGCTATGACCAACCTAGAAAGCATCTTAAAAAGCAGAGATATTACTTTGCTGACAAAGGTCCGTCTAGTCAAGGCTATGGTTTTTCCAGTGGTCATGTATAGATGTGAGCTGCTAAGTCATTTCAGTCGTGTCCGACTCTGTGTGACCCCATAGACGGCAGCCCACCAGGCTCCCCCGTCCCTGGGATTCTCCAGGCAAGAACACTGGAGTGGGTTGCCATGTCCTTCTCCAATGCATGAAAGTGAAAAGTGAAAATGAAGTCGCTCAGTTGTGACCGACCCTCAGCGACCCCATAGACTGCAGCCTTCCAGGCTCCTTCGTCCATGGGATTTTCCAGGCAGGAGTACTGATGTGAGAGTTGGACCATAAAGAAAACAGAGAACTGACGAATGGATGCTTTTGAACTGTGGTGTTGGAGAAGACTCTTGAGGGTCCTTGGACTGCAAGGAGATCAAACTAGTCAATCCTAAAGGAATTCAATCCTGATTATTCAATGGAAGGATAGATGCTGAAGCTGAAACTCCAATACTTTGGCCACTTAATGTGAAGAATTGACTCATTGGACCCTGATGCTAGGAAAGATTAACGGCAGGAGGAGAAGGAGATGACAGAGGATGAGGTGGTTGGATGGCATCACCGACTCAATGGACATGAGTTTGAGCAAGCTCTGAGAGTTGGTGATGGACAGGGAAGCCTGGTGTGCTGCAGTCCATGGGGTGCAAAGAGTCGAACATGACTGAGCAACCGAACTGAACTGATAAGAACTTATGCCCCTGAATGAAATTTTTGGCTATCCCAATGTTAGGCACATTCTCACATGGAAGATTGTAGCATAAGAATGGGTGGCAGAAAGACCCCCTGCTCCCCTCACTCCCTATCCCATGTAGACAAGGGTTCAAATCCCAGTTCTGTTACTTGGCAAATTAGCCTCTGAGGAATCTTCCTTCTTACTATTAAAAGGCAGAAACTATCTTTTTTACATCTGTTATAGGAATTAAAAATTGTGCATGTTTTTTTACAGCATCCAATAAGGATCCTCACTAGAGGGCAGCTAATTATACTAATAATTTAATCAGTAAAGTTAAAAAATGCCAGCCAATTGTAAATTATGCCCATATGGACCATTTTGTTCTCATACCAGTGGTTTGTTTCTTACATTACTTTTAAACCTCAGCATTACTTTTCTAAGAATTCTCAAGGGATATATCTAACATTTTAAAAGGATATAAAGGCAGATTGCCTTGTGAAGTAAAACACACATCAGAATTCAGAAATAAAAAATAAGGGCAACAAAGACTTCGTTTGAAAACGGGAGTGTTAAAACAGATAAAATCTACTTACCCTTGTTGGTTTATATGAATTGACTGATAAACTTAAGTTGCAGGCATCCAGTATTTATTTGTTATATTAATCCCAAACTGAAAGATAATTAGCAAATTTGTTAAGTAGGCTTATGTTTACTCTTCTTTGCCAACAATTATGATCATTTGTTGGCAACTGAAGGTTGAACTGAGTTCTACTGACTTAATTATGGCTGTCAGGAGGAAGTAATGCATTTGAATTTCACAAACCTGTGAATTTCCCAGGTTTCGTATGATATTTAACAGAAGCTCAGTTCAGTTCAGTTGCTTAGTTGTGTCTTTGCGACCCATGAACTGCAGCACACCAGACCTCCCTGTCCATCACCAACTCCTGGCTGCTGCTGCTAGATCGCTTCAGTCATGTCCGACTCTGTGCGACCCCATAGATGGCAGTCCACCAGGCTCCGCTGTCAATGGGACTCTCCAGGCAAGAACACTGGAGTGAGCTGCCATTTCCTTCTCCAATACCAACTCCTGGAGTTTATTCAAACTCATGTCCATTGTGTTGGTAATACCATCCAACCATCTCATCCTCTGGCATCCCCTTCTTCTCCTACTTTCAATCTTTCCCAGCATTAGGGTCTTTTCCAATGAGTCAGCTCTTTGCATCAGGTGGCCAAAGTATTGGAGTTTCAGCTTTAGCATCAGTCCTTCCAATGAATATTCAGGACTGATTTCCCTTAGGATGGACTGGTTGGATCTCCTTGCAGTCCAAGGGACTCTCAAGAGTCTTCTCCAACACCACAGTTCAAAAGCATCAATTCTTTGGTGCTCAGCTTTCTTTATAGTCCAACTCTCACATCCATACATGACTACTGGGAAAACCATAGTTTTGACTAAACGGACCTTTGCTGGCAAAGTAATATCTCTGCTTTTTAATATGCTGTGTAGGTTGGTCATAACTTTTTTTCCAAGGAGTAAATGTCTTTTATTTTCATGGCTGCATTCACCATCTGCAGTGATTTTGGAGCCCCCCAAAATAAGGTCTGTTACTGTTTCCACTGTTGCCCCCATCTATTTCCCAGGAAGTGATGGGATCAGATGCCATGGTCTTAGTTTTCTGAATGTTGAGTTTTAAGCCAACTTTTTCACTCTCCTCTTTCACTTTCATCAAGAGGCTCTTTAGTTCTTGTTTGCTTTATGTAGGTGGTGTCATCTGCATATCTGAGGTTATTGATATTTCTCCTGGCAATCTTGATTCCAGCTTGTGCTTCATCCAGCCCAGTGTTTCTCATGATGTACTCTGCATATAAGTTAAATAAGCAGGGTGACAGTATACAGCCTCGGTGTACTGCTTTCCCTATTTGAAACCAGTCTGTTGTTCCATGTCCAGTTCTAACTGTTGCTTCCTTACCTGCATACAGATTTCTCAAGAAGCAGGTCAGGTGGTCTGGTATTCCCATCTCTTGAAGAATTTTCCACGGTTTGTTGTTGTATAGTCAATAAAGCAGAAGCAGATGTTTTTCTGAAACTCTCTTACTTTTTTGATGATCCACGAGGCTCAGTCTCTCTCAGAAGGTACTATAATGACAAGCCTTATCAAGTTATTGATCATCTTTCTAAAACAAGGCCACAGAATAAAGCCTAATTAATGTTATGCTAATACTAATTTTGTAATATGCTCCAATTTTTAAATATATCTATGAGACTACTTAATTTATACATATATTGTGTGAATGCTTTAGCATTTATGAATTCAAAATCTTTGAATTTATAAAAATCCCATATGGTTTCTTTCAACTCTAATAATAATTTGGAATCTACCATGCAAAACTAATGACACTGGGCATTGAGAGCCTAAAAGATTAAAAAAAAAACCTAGAGAGTCTGTGCAAACAGATGCTATATCGTGTGATCATCACCACAGTCTTATCTGAGATGAGGAAACGAGGCTGAGAGCGGCTAAGTGCTGGTCCTAAGGCTGCATGGGTTCCAAGGCCTGGAGGTGCGGTCAGGCTGGGCCATCTAGTAGCGAGCCCTGTGCGTGGCGTCTGTGCCACAGCTGCCTTGCCCATGGCAATGCCCTGACGACGCTCTGATCTAATCACCAGGCTGTGTGGAAAAGTCACGCCAGTTTCTTTCATGAAGGTTCAAATTCAAGCAGTTCTGAAACAGCTATGTTGCTGAGCAGAGACGGGTTTAAGTCACTCTCCGAGAATAAGTGAAGTGAGTTTTTCTGGACACAGTAATATAAAACCTCCATCTGGTTGCCTGACACAGTGAGCACTGGTTGAGAATAAAATCAGTGGTGGTGGTGGTGTGGTAACTTGGAAAATGGTTTTTTCTCTCATTTCTTCTGGGTTTGGGTGCACATATAAATTTGACCATTATGTATCCTGTGTGTAGAAAAAAATATGTATATATTATACGTGTACTAGTGTATATATGCATGTATATATACACATGGAATCATTGGATTTTAGAGCTGGAGGTACTTCATAGATCATGGATAGTATAATAGTTAAAAGCAGGAGATTCCCAACAGATTTTTGGATTTTTTAATCTCTATTTTTAAAGTACCACTGCTATGGGCAACATATAGCTGAGTCTTGCTTTTTTTATCCATTCTGATAATCTTTTTATTTGATTGAAGTGTTTTGTCCATTAGAATTTAGTGTAATTATTGATGTATTTGGAATTATAATATAGTTGTAATTATTGATATAGTGTAATCATTGATATAGGCTTCCCTGGTGGCTCAGATGGTAAAATGTCTGCCTGCAGTGTGGGAGACCAGGGTTCGATCCCTGGGTTGGGAATATCCCCGGGAGAAGGAAATGGCAACCCACTCTAGTACTCTTGCCTGGAAAATTCCATTATTGATATAGTGCAGTCTACCATTTTTCTATTTTTATTATTTGCTTTCTATTTATACTCTCTTCTTTGCACTCCATTTCTCCTTTAATACTTTCTTTTGGTTAATGAAATACCTGTTGTTTAGAATTTCATTTTAATTTACTTATTGGCTTTTTAATTATACCTCCAGTTGCTCCCAGGATTCTATTATGCATACATAACTATTCACAGTGTACTTAGAGTTAATATTGTACCACTGCACATAACATGTAAGAACCTTGGAACTACTGTATGTATCCATTTACTCCTCTCTGTTCTTTTTAGCTGTAATTGTCAGGCTTTTTTTTTTTTTACATCAATTCTTCAGCACTCAGCTTTCTTTATGGTCCAACTCTCACATCCATACATGACTATTAGAAAAACCATAGCTTTGACTAGATGAACCTTTGTTGGCATGTGGCTATTTAAATCTAAACTCATTAAAATTAAATACAGTTTAAAATTTAGTTCTTCAATTGTGGTAGCCACATTTTAAGTACACAGAGGTCGTATGGAGCTAGTGACACTGTTTTGGGCAGCAAAGATATAAAATTTCTATCATTTCAGAAAGTTGTGTTGGACAATGCTATTATAGAATCTCCATTTGATTCTTTTTATAGCTTGAATTTCTGTGATGTTCTTATTTTTTTCATTCTCCTTGAGCATATTTTTATGTCCTTGAGCATAGTTATAGTAGATGCTTTAAAATCCCTGTGAGATAATTTTAACATCTTGATCATTATGGGGGTAATCTCTGTTGATTTTCTTTTTTCTCAAGTATGGCTTCCCTGGTGGCTCAGCTGGTAAAGAATCGCCTGCAATGCGGGAGACCTGGGTTTGATCCCTGAGTTGGGAAAATCCCCTAGAGAAGGGAATGGCTACCCACTCCAGTATTCTGGCCTGGAGAATTCCATGGCCTGTATAGTCCATGGGGTTGCAAGGAGTCAGACATGACTAAGCAACTTTCACTTTCATGGCTCATATTAATAATTTTATATTGTATTCTGGACATGATATATTATAGATAACCTGAATTCTTATGTTCCTTCAAAGAATATTTGTATTTTATTTTAAGAAATTTCCAGTAGGCAGTTAACTTGGATGAACTCAAACTGCAAACTCTGTCTTCCCTGAGGTGGACTAGTCTGGAATCTCAGTTCAGTTCTTTGATCTTTAATTGGCAACTTGAAGTCTACCCAGTACACATGTGGTTCTGGGACTAGCTAGAGATTTGGGGCTCTCCCTCTCTGGGCGGGGTTCCCTGGTGACTCAGAGGGTAAAGAGTCTGCCTGCAATGCAGGAGACCTGGGTTTGATCCCTGGGTCAGGAAAGTTCCCTGGAGGAGGGTGTGATAACCCACTCTAGCATTCTTTCCTGGAGAATTCCATGGACAGAGGAGCCTGGCGGGCTACAGTCCACGGGGTCGCAGAGTCGGACACGACTGAGCGACTCACACACACACACACCCTCTCTGGGTACTTTCTGGTTTCTTTTCTCACTTTTAGCTGCTGCGGTTGCCGTAAATCCTGTCCTTTGGGGCTTTCAGTCAGTAAGACTGTGGCTTTTTCATCTGAGTCTCAGTTATTCTGTGTGACTGAAAGCTTTTGAAACAGGAAAATTACCCAGTTCTAGTCCATTCCTCCATATGCAGATGCCTGCTTTGGGCCATTGTCTGGTATTCACATAGTTGCTTCCTTATTTTGCCTAGAGTTTCTAGTTATCTGTGGGGAAGCTGGTCTGATGGGAGCTACTCAGTCAGTGCTGAAGAGGAACCTTGTTTTAGATCCTGACTCAGCCACTTACATATGACCTTGTTACTACCTTTTGTATCTCTGTTCTCCTGTTTGTAAAATGGGAATACCAATACCAACTTTGTAAGATGAAATACATTCAGTAAGGGTACTTAGAATTATTTCTGGCATAGACACATTGCTGTGTGTTAGCTGCTGTTAATATTACGAGTCCAGCCTTCTCATTTAGCACTGGTGGGAATCATAGAGCTGGTTGGTGGCAGAGCCAGCCCTGGAACCCTAATCTCTAACTGGGCTGCACATATACTCCATGTATATACACAAGAAATGTAGCAGTCTTGGTGATCCATTTGCCCATCAATAACATTTTTAATTAGTCAATGTGCTGTAACTCTTTATACATTATTTTGTTTTCCTAGGAATGATTTTTTTGAGAGGTGGGTGAGAGGGCAGTCTGACAGACCGTACTAAAATGGTTATTTCCATTTTGTCCTCTTTATTTATCTGCATCACTGTAAAGCTTTTGGGGAGGAGTTATTTTGGTATGTGGGCACTTATTACCTTTGACTGTGTTGCTCTCTTTTCTTCTCTAGTTTAAGGAGACTGTTCAGTTCCACTTTCTTTACTTTGTGCATGAATTAGCCTTTGCGGGCCCACGTTATGCTCATGCTGGCCTTCACTGAATGGCCTTCGTGTTGTTGAATTGTTTTAGGGACAGAGAAACCTAGTCTTGCTTGGGAATCAAGCTGGGTCTTTGCACATCTGCAAAGGTGTAGGTGGGAGGCCTCCCCAGCCCTCAACTTGAAGCATTATGTTATCTTGGTGTGCAATCTGCCCTGATGCAGGTCAATATAATCATTTTGTGTTTTGAAATTTCTGCCCCAGAGAAACATTGCTTTTCTCCTGACTATTGCATTGTGAGTCCACATTGTCCTCAGAAAGCATATTCTTTTCACATGGGTTTGAAAGAAAACAAGAGCTCCAGGAGAGCGCAGGGGTATGGCATGCCTTTCCCTTTGTCATTCAACAGAACTCATTGGAAAGACGGAGTCTACTCTCACTCTCTCTGTGAGTATGATCGAATCGCAGAAACTCAGGCACTTTGCTGAGGCTCATTCTCACAGCTGCGCCTCCAGAGGGCTGCCAGCCTTCGGTGCACAAGCTCTGATGGTATTCCCTCCAGGTGAATCTCTTGAGTGTCTTCACCGAGTTCCTGATCAGGTGCTGGGACAGGCTTGCAGCTGGGTGAGCACACTGCAGAGGTTTCATGAAGCTGAAAGTGTTAGTCACTCAGTCGCGTCCGAATCTCTGTGAACCCATGGACTGTTGCCCACCAGGCTCCTCTGTCCATGGGATTCTCCAGGCAAGAATACTGGTGTGGGTTGCCAGTGCCTTCTCCAGGGGATCTTTTCCACCCAGCCCACATCACAGGCAGATTCTTTACTGTTTGAGCCACCAGGGGATGTATAACGGGGAGCCTGTGGGGCTTGTATGCTGGGCTCCCTTGTACCCTCTTGTCCACATGAGGGAGGCAGCCCCATGTCCAGTGACAGAATGACAGCCATGCACACCCCCTGTGTCCAGCCTTAGCCTCACACTCACAGGCTACTGCTGGAGCTGGGACTGATGTTGAGCAGAGCGAACCTGCAGGCCCCGCACTGATCACAGGAGCAGATATTTGGCCTCGTGGGCACCTCGTCATAATACAGATGCTTCCGTGGGAACTTGGGAGAAAGAGCTGAACGGGGCACACTTTGGCGCTGTGGTTAATGAGTCTTCCTTTCTCCCAGTTTCTGTCTCATGCCTTTTCCTCGCCTTCTTCTCTTCCTTTGCCCTTGTCTCTATCCCAGAGCCAGAAGGAATGAAACCATGCAATTTCCAGGTTTCCATGTCTGATGGGAACATTTTCCCATTAAAGTTCCTTGTTAGACTTGCTCAGTAGAGGTGGTGGCTGCGGCAGCTTTGGCCTGTCCCCACCTTTGAGAATTGCCCAGTCAAGGCCTCTTGGGGAGAAGGATTTACTATTGAGACAATGCCGCTTTCACAGCTTTTAATTACACTTGACTCCTTCCGAAGCCTCCCGCTGGCAGTAGCTACCTTGTTGAAAAGAGCCTGGATTTGGACTGAGAGCAGTATGGGAGGCCCTCCCTGGCTGGGCTGTGTGTCCAGACCGTGAGTGGCCCCTACCATCCAGCCAAGCTTCTCTCCCTGGTGGTGGAGAGCTTTGGGGGAGAGATACCCAAGGTTGTCCATGGTGGGGTGAGTCCTAAGTGTGCTTCAGAACAGCCAAGGAAGCCTGCACTTGTGTCCCATGTCCTTTCTTTGCTTTGGCTGCACCACTCAGCCTGTGGGATCTCAGTTCCCTGACCAGGGATTAACCCATGCCCCGTGCAGTGGAAGTGCACAGTCTGAACCCCTGGACCACCAGGGAAGTCCCCTCGTGTCTTTTTGGAGTTCAGTGCTGGGCCCTGAGAGCCAGCAGTACCCTGGTTGCCCTACAGACCCAGAGGTCTGGTGCGACAGTCCATGGCTGTCTCTCTGAAATCAGGTTTGTCTCTGTTGAGGTCAGGAAGACCTAGGTCTTTTTCTGGGTGTCTGTATCTGCCGTCACAGCCTCTTGAACGTGGCTGGGGCCTGTAGTTGGTTTGGATCATGTGCAAAGATTGAGTTAGCCCAGGGTTTAGGATGCATTGGGGTGCAACCTCTTCAGGATGCTGCTTTTTTTCCTCCCCTTAGTTCCTGTGTGGCCCTTTCCCATGCTCCTCTCTCTCACCCACCTTCTCCCAGCCAGGCATCCACTCTCCTAGTTGCTATTGGCATCCCTCAGAAAGTGACTTTTGAATCCCAAACCTAAAAGTTCATCTCTACTCTAGTTTCTGGACTCATCAGTATCCTAACAAGGAGATTGGAACCAAGCTGTTGAACCAGTGGGTTCAATGGGGTTTCTGCATCTCAGCCCTGCAGATGTTTTGGGCTGGAGAATTCTTTGCTGTGGGGCACTGCTCTGTGTGCTATGGGGCATCCAGCAGCTTCTCTGACCTCTCCCCACTAGATGCCAGTCTCATTTGTGACAATCAGGAATCTCTCTAAGCGTTGCTGTGTCTCCCCTGGGGCCCAGTCTCCAAAGAGACCCACTGGGGTGTAGTGATACTAGTCACCGAGAGAGGGACCACATGGAAATGAGCAGATTTGGGGAAACGGATGTGTTAGGTTTAAGAGATATGATACCAAGGATGTTGGTGGCAGACGGGATGAGGAGGGCCTAGGAAGAGGTGGGGAAGAAAGATCTAAAGGCTAGGGGTCCAGGCTGGGGGCTCCTCTTAACCAGCCAGCCTAGGCATGTGCCTTGGTTGAGCCTCAGTCTCTTTATCCATAAAATGAGGAGTTGCCCTAGACGAATGCTAACGCTCTGCTGCCCTGTGAGACTTTCATTCCACTGACCAGTTTGAAAAGGTTGCCTTCTTCATGGATGGAGGGATTCCTTCAGAGGGACAGAGAACAGATGAAGGAGGAACATGCTTGCTGGGAGGCTGGAAGGTGCTATGGTTCATATTGCCCTTATTTGCAGGTAATCCTAGCGATCCTCAAAGAACCAACCGCACATTGCCTAGAGGGTGCAGAGAAATGCTGAGCCTTAGAAGCCATCATATGGAAACTGGACTCATGACAGCTCACGCATGTCCAAAACCCAAATATCTTCCCTCCCATCTCATTTGCTGGCTTCCCCTTCTCCCTCTCTGCAGCTCGTTTAATCATCATTTCCATCCCGGCTCCTTCAGCCTCTTGGAAAGATCTGGGAGGCCGGTGATGGATTTGACTGAACAGTGTGTAATATAAAAGGGCAGAGCTGAGCCTGGAGGGACTGGGGGCTGCCTGAGCTCCAATATTGCTTCTTCCAACAGGGCAGTGCTGGGGAGCCCCTCTGGGATTGCTCACACAATATTACTGCCACCGGTGAGGGTGGAGAGAGGAAGGGGAGGCAGGCAGCATGGGGGAGGGGCTTAGGAGAGCTGCCGATACGGCCTGGAATAACAACAACAATGATCATCTCAATATTTGAATAATAGTAAGAAATAGTAATCATTGTGTTTTCCAGGTTTATTAACTTTGGGAAGTCTGGTTTATTAATTCTCCTGGCTTATTAACTCGGAGCTGCCTTTGCTGGTTGCCGCAGATGCCCGAGGCTTGTGGATGTGTTTGAGTTCATCCATCTCAGGCAATCCAAGAGAAAGAGGGGCGCAGGAGAGCAGGGAGGAGGCGGGAGCAGTGATATTTGAAGTAATTAGAGAGACTTTATTGAAATCAAATGCACAGGCAAGAAATGGTAATTAACTGAGGGAAGAGGATGCTCTGTTCTCTTTCGTCCAAGGACTGTGGGGCTGTCAGAGATAATCCTCATTTTGGGGGTACTGCATAGACAGTGAAAAAGCAGCACTGGAAAGAATACTTCAAAAAGCAGAGATCTAAAATGAACAATGAAGGAAGGAAGCATCCCTTTCTTCCTCTAGTTGACATTGGTACAACATGTCAAGAAGTAAAGTAAAAAAGATAGACTTCATCTTTTTAATTTAAACCTCCTTTAATTGGAAATTCAAGTTCTATCCCTCATGTTATTCACCAGTATAAATAATCCAAGACTCACTAAATAAGGGAGGAAACTGATTACACAGATCTGGGGAGGTCAGATAGAAAACTTGATCACAATTGCAGTGAGAAGCGGGATCTTGTGTGGGGTGGAATTTTAGTATTTGAATTTAGTATTTGAAGCTGAGGTCGCGCTATTGGCACTAGGCATCCAGAAGGTTGCATTTCCTTGGGATCCCTCTGGGTCTGTGCAGATACCTTTGGAAGGTTTTGGAGATGAGGGAGGTGGCCACTGACTGGGGCTAAGGAGTGGGATGGGCTCCTTGCAGACATGTTCAGTCCAACGTAAGGAAGACTTTCTAACACTGCTTTTGAACTTAGAGTCAGCCCTTTATTATGATGGTGGCACAGAGGGTGTTAAATCTTATGTTGAATATATATTTATTTTCTATCATCTTTCAGTACAAAAAGGAAAACTGGCTTAACTAGATGACTTTGAGATCAAAGAGCACTGGATTTGGAGACAGAAAAGCAGAGTTTAAGATACCCTTTGAACCTCAGTTTCATGTGTAGAAATGGGCAAATTATATCTCTGGCAGGGTTGGTATAAGAATTGCAAGAGATCATGAAATCTGATCTGAGTAACACTTGGAAGACTGGAAAGAGCTATACACCCTTTAAGTTAGAAACAGTGATTATTACTATGACTAGGTATTGTTGTTTTGTGAATACCAGCCTCCATGGTTCCAGTTGCAAATACTCTTTTTCTCCCAGCATCTCCGGTGGTTTTGCTTTATGTTAGCCCTTCTGGAGCTGGACGGTGAAGAGCTGCTCTGTCAACGTTGACCCAGGATTGCTCTGTGTCTGGATGTATTCAGTCAGTAATTTCGTTTGCAGCTTCTTTTGTTAGTGCTTTGAGACTCAGGGCCCAAATTTGCTGTGGACGCACAAAGGCTCTCCTGTGTTATTGGGATTGACTTCTAATTAGGAGAGTATCTAAGCTGAGAGCTAGACCCCTCATCAGCATAGAACCACTCTTGGGTTGGTG
>SJYT01012817.1:16343-52219 GCA_006410635.1 Cephalophus harveyi
TACAAATGGTGAGTTTATCCTGCACATAGGTACACATTTTGCATTGCAATAGTACTATCTTTACTTTTAACATGTATAGAAAAATAGCACCAGTCCAATGATGTCATTGTAGTGATATATTCTATCTTAAAATAAATCTAGGGGTTTCTCTGGTGCTTCAGTGGTGAAGACTTCACCTTCCAATGTGGGGAGTGTGGGTTTGATCCCTGGCCAGGGAGCTGAGATCCCACACACCTCATGGCCAAAAAGCAAAAGATAAACAGAAGCAATATTGTAACGAATTCAATACAGACGTTAATTAAGTAAGTGAATTGATCACAAACAAAAGGTTATAGCAGTAGTGCCGGGAGTGAGGTGCTTGCATAAACCGTGTCTGTGGCGTGAAACTTCTTGGAGTTTGTGAAGTACTGGTAAAGATGATATTGTCACGTTAAACATAGGCTTGGTGCNATATTGTAACGAATTCAATACAGACGTTAATTAAGTAAGTGAATTGATCACAAACAAAAGGTTATAGCAGTAGTGCCGGGAGTGAGGTGCTTGCATAAACCGTGTCTGTGGCGTGAAACTTCTTGGAGTTTGTGAAGTACTGGTAAAGATGATATTGTCACGTTAAACATAGGCTTGGTGCTTTATAGTTCACATTTTCATGTATTTTGGGTAATGTCTCATTATAACTACCCTAATAGTCCTGTCCTCTGACTGGGCAGGTAATATTACCCTGGCCCAAACTAGAACTTTAATATGTATGTTTATTAATTGAATTTTAACTACACATTTTGCGTGTAAGGACATGACGCTTGGAGAAGTTGATTTACCCAAGGTGGAGAGACATCTAGTAAGTAGTGGACTGGGATCAGATCCTGGGTCTTTTGGTTCTGAAACAACGATTTCATGGTAGAGGATTAAGGGAGGTAATTCCAGGTAATAGGGATGGCATTTGAAGAAATGGTGTTAAAATTAGCAAATTGTGGTCTTATTGAGTGAGTACAGCAAGAGATTTTTATAATAATTAGCACATGACTACACATGAATTGAAAAATCAGGAAGGATGCCACCCCTCTGGCCTCATCCCTGGACACACCCCTGCCCTCACCCCATATAAGAAATAAGCTCTCCCCATCTTGGGAGTAAGCGAGCAAGAGAATGTATTGTTTGTCCTTGCTCCCTGCTGCTGCTTCAGGAGCCCCAGTAAAGCCTTGCCTGAAGATAAAAAGATGGGAATAACTGGAGAAGAGTTTTCAAAGACTGTGTTGAGGAAACATGGTAGGTTATTAATTATCATCATCATTATTATTGTGGTAAAAGTCACATAACATGAAGTTTACCATTTTAAAGTATACAATTCAGTAGCTTTTAGTACATTCACAACATCTAATTCCAGAACATTTCTATCATCCCCCAAAGAAACCCTGTATCCATGAAGCAGATCCTTGTCTGTCTTTCATTCCCCAGCCCTGGCCAAGTACTGCTCTTCTTTCCGTTTCTGTAGATTTGCCTATCTGTATGGTTAATTTTGGAGAAGGCAATGGCACCCCACTCCAGTACTCTTGCCTGGAAAATCCCATGGACGGAGGAGCCTGGTGGGCTGCAGACCATGGGGTCACTAAGAGTCGGACACAACTGAGCGACTTCACTTTCACTTTTCACTTTCATGCATTGGAGAAGGAAATGGCAACCCACTCCAGTGTTCTTGCCTGGAGAATCCCAGGGATGGGGGAGCTTGGTGGGCTGCCATCTATGGGGTTGCACAGAGTCAGACACGACTGAAGCGACTTAGCAGCAGCAGTATGTTTAACTTGGGGACGTCCCTGCTGACTCAGATGGTAAAGCGTCTTCCTCCACTGCAGTCGACCTGGGTTCAATCCCTGGGTCGGGAAGATCTCCTGGAGAAGAAAATGGCAACCCAC
The DNA here is from genome assembly GCA_006410635.1 of Cephalophus harveyi. Lineage (NCBI taxonomy): Eukaryota > Metazoa > Chordata > Mammalia > Artiodactyla > Bovidae > Cephalophus > Cephalophus harveyi. The sequence goes on from SJYT01012817.1 coordinate 18,254, forward strand.
TCGAGTATTCTTGCCTGGAAAATCCCATGGATGGAGGAGCCTGGTAGGCTATAGTCCACGGGGTCGCAAAGAATTGGACACAACTGAGCGACTTCTCTCACTCACTCATGTTTAACGTGAATTGAATCATACAATACGGCTCCTTTCACTTAGCATATTTTTAAAGGTTGTCCATGCCATAGTATATGTCAGTACATTATTTCTTTTAATGGATGAATAATATTTCATTGTGTGACATAGCACCTTTTGCTTATCGTTCATTCATCAGCTGATGGACGTTTGGGTTGTTTCAGTCTTTTGGCTAGTATGAAAAATCCTGTTATGAACGTGCAGGTACAAGTTTTGTTTCACTGCTGCTGCTGCTGCTAAGTTGCTTCAGTCGTGTCCGACTCTGTGTGACCCCATAGACGGCAGGCCACTAAGCTCCTTTGTCCCTGGGCTCTCCAGGCAAGAACACTGGAGTGGGTTGCCATTTCCTTCTCCAATGCATGAAAGCGAAAAGTGAAAGTGAAGTCTCTCAGTCAAGTCTGACTTAGCGACCCCATGGACTGCAGCCTACCAGGCTTCTCCATCCATGGGACTCTCCAGGCAAGAGCACTGGAGTGGGTTGCCATTGCCTTCTCTACCTCACCTGTTTTCAGTTCTCTTGGATATATACCAGGGGTGAAGTTGTGGGGTCATATGGTATTTCTATATTTAACTTTTCGAGGGAATTGTCAAACTGGTTTCTACAGCAGCTACACTGTTTTATGTTCCCCCCAGCAGTGTATTACCAGTTCCAATTTTTCCACATTCTCACCAACACTTGTTATTTTCCTTCTTTAAAAAAAGTATCGTCATGGTGGCTGTGAAGTGGTATCTTGTGATTTTGATTTGTATTTTCCTGATGGTAATATTGTTATACACAGTTGACCCTTGAACAACATGGGTTTGAACTGCACAGGTCCACGTTATACGTGAACACTTTTCAATAGTAAGTGTTGTTTGGTTGCTAAGTGTGTCCAACTCTTTCGTGACCCCATTGACTATAGCGGGCCAGGCTTCTCCCTCCACGGGATTTCCCATCAAGGCTACTGCACTGGGTTGCCATTTCCTTCTCCTGGGGATTTTCCCAGCCCAGCGACTGAACCCACGTCTCCTGCATTGGCAGGTGGATTCTTTACCCCTGAGCCACCAGGGAAGTGCTCGATAGCAGATACTAGAATACTAAGTGACCCTCTGTTTCTTAAGTCTGAGAGTGTAGACAATAGGTAGCTCAGATGGTAAAGAATCTGCCTGCAGTGCAGGAGACCTGGGTTTGATCCCTAGATCAGGAAGATCCCCTGGAGGAGGAAATGGCAACCCGCTCCATCTTGTCTGGAGAATCCCATGGACAGAGGACCCTGGTGGGCTACAGTCCATGGGGTCACAAAGAATAGGACACGACTGACTGGCTTACACAGGCAGATAATGGACCTGGAACAGCTGGAGGGAGGGCCAGCTATAAGTGGATTTCTGACTGTTTAGAGGTTAGGTCCTCCGAATCCCACATTGTTCAAGGGGCAATGTACTTATTAGCCATTTCTATGTTCTCTTTGAAGAAATGCCTATTCAAGATGTTTCTAAATTATGTTTTTTTTCATTGAATTTTTAAGAAGCTTTATCTATTGTGGATCCTAGGCCCCTATAAGTGATAAGGCTTGTAAATGTTTTCTTGTATTCTGTGTGTTGTCTTTCCATGTTCTGGAACATGTCTTTTGGTACACAGAAGTTTTTTTAACTTGAATAAATCCAACTCCTTTTTTTTTCTTTGTTTGCTTGTGCCATATTCAAGAATCCATTGCCAAATCCAAGTCCACTAAGATTTACTCCTATGTTTTCTTGCAAAACCTTTATAGTTTTAGCTCTTTTGATTAGGTCTTTGGGTCTGAGTGAACTTTTGTATGTATGATGTGCAGTGAGGCATGATAAGTTCTTGATCACAATACCAGACCACCTGACCTGCCTCTTGAGAAACCTATATGCAGGTCAGGAAGCAACAGTTAGAACCGGACATGGAACAACGGACTGGTTCCAAATAGGAAAAGGAGTATGTGTTGGGCAATTATCACCCCCATATTCATTTTGGAACGCTTGCATCATCCCCCAAATGAAACCCTGTACCCATTAGTAGTTCTAACTATCCACAACCCCCCAAACCATGGAAAGCACTAATCTCCTTTCTGATCCTGTGGGTTTGCCTATTGCAGACATTTCTGATAAATGGAATAAAAAATATGAGGTCTTTTGTGTTTGGCTTCTTTCACTGTTTTCAAGGTTTATCCAAGTTGTAGCAAGTATCAGTACTTCCCTCCTTTGTATGATGAATAATATTCAATTGTANGCACTAATCTCCTTTCTGATCCTGTGGGTTTGCCTATTGCAGACATTTCTGATAAATGGAATAAAAAATATGAGGTCTTTTGTGTTTGGCTTCTTTCACTGTTTTCAAGGTTTATCCAAGTTGTAGCAAGTATCAGTACTTCCCTCCTTTGTATGATGAATAATATTCAATTGTATGGATAGACCACATTTTGGTTAGTTCAGTTGATGGACATTTGAGTTATTCCCACCTTTTGGCTATTATGAATAATGTTGCTATACCTATTCATGTAAAATTTCTAGGGTGGATGTAATGTTTAGCTTCTATGTTATACTCATATTACATCCTCAATAGTATTTTTGTTATCGCTCTCTACCTTTATTTTTCCTTATGGTACTTTTGACTGATCTCATGGGATTATTAATCAGGTTCTCCAGTGTGAGTTCCTGTTGCTTCTTGCACTTGCCACCATTTGGGGTTTTCAGTGTTTGGATTCTGGCCATCCTAATAAATATGTAGTGGCATTGTTGTTTTTCATTGACCATTGTTTTATTAACAAATATTTGATGATTGACAGTGCTTTATTAAAGAGAAGGCGATGGCATCCCACTCCAGTACTCTTGCCTGGAAAATCCCATGGACAGAGGAGCCTGGCAGGCTGCAGTCCATGGGGTCGCGAAGAGATGGATACGACTGAGTGACTTCACTTTCACTTTTCACTTTCATGCATTGGAGAAGGAAATGGCAACCCACTCCAGTGTTCTTGCCTGGAGAATCCCAGGGACGGGGGAGCCTGGTGGGCTGCCATCTATGGGGTCACACAGAGTCTGACACGACTGAAGCGACTTAGCAGCAGCAGCAGCAGCAATACTGTATTGCATTTTTAGGTTACATATATATTTCAGTAATTTTTCAAGTGTTTAATGGCCATTAGTATTTTTCTGCTTGTCTTATTCCTTTTATAGCATACTTTTCAGTCTCTTTCATGTGATAAATTAAACCATTATCATATTTAATGGGTATGTTTGCCCCAGTTTGTAATTTGCTTTGCAAGTTTTTTGATCATAAACACACATTTTATCTTATAATGAAATATTCCTTTTCTTTTGTAATTTCTTTCATGGTATTAATGCCAATTAGTGAACAAATGTGTATAGAAGCCCTTTTTTATGTCAGGAACTCTGCCAAACACTTGAGAAATTATAGTGCAAGTCAGACGTGGTCTCTGTCTTCATGAAGCTTAGAACTGCTGAGATCACTTATACTGTATTTTTGCCTTTAGGATTTCATTTTTTTATATTTATCTATTCCATCCATCTAGAATTATATTACTATATATTGTCAAGTGAAGAAATTACTTTTCTCTAATATCCAGTTTTCCTGACATCTTTTGTAAAGTAGCTTCTCTTTCATTTGTTTATGATGCTTTTGTTATCACCAGCGGAACTCATAGCCATGAGGGGATTTTCCAAGGTGACTTAAATAGATATTTATTTGTCTATCAATTCTAGGCCTGGTAGTGTCATACCATTTTAACTTATGTAGTTTTATAATATATGTCTTAATATCTTAATAGAGCAAGACTGCCCTTATCACCATAGTTTAATTTTTTAATAAAGACTTTTTNGAACTCATAGCCATGAGGGGATTTTCCAAGGTGACTTAAATAGATATTTATTTGTCTATCAATTCTAGGCCTGGTAGTGTCATACCATTTTAACTTATGTAGTTTTATAATATATGTTTTAATATCTTAATAGAGCAAGACTGCCCTTATCACCATAGTTTAATTTTTTAATAAAGACTTTTTGGTTCTCCTTGATTCATTCTTTATGCTGTATGTTTTATTTATTTTGTCAAATTAAAGAAAAGGTATGATTATGATCTTGACTGGGATTGTCTTAAACTTTGGAAAATTACTGCCTTCATAAGCCAGTCTTCTCATTAAGGAATAGGACATGTCTCTATTAAAATCTTTTACATCTTTCAGTGATATTGTATTTCATCATAATGAACCCAGTATTACTTTTTAGGGTTATTCCTATATGTTGTATGTTTTCCTGCTGCTGTGAATAAAATCTCCCATTCTATTATAAATTTTAACACCATAGGAAAAATACTAATTTTTATATACTGTCCTGTGTCTCTATTTTACTAAATTTATTTTCACGAGTTATTCATTGCCCTTTTGGTTTTACTCATTTTCAAATAGTGACTGTAATATCTCATTATTTCCAGGTGTTGTATATCTCTTTGATCTACTTTTTAGAAATAACTTTTCCTTTTTTAAAAGAGTTATTTATTCATGTATTTATTTTTGGGTGCATGGAGTCTTCATTGCCACGCGTAGACCTTCTCCGCACAGCAGGTGGGGGCTTCTCTCTGTTGTGATGTGTGGGCTTCTTATTGTGGTGGCTTCTCTCGTTGCAGAGCACAGGCTCTCTAGGTGCATGGGCAAAGTAGTTGTGGCACACGGGCTCAGCTGTCCTGCAGCATGTGACGTCTTCCCTGACCAGGGATCAAGCCCATGTCCCTGCATTGGCAGGCAGATTCTTATCCACTGCGCCACCAGGGAAGACCCCAGACAGAACTTTATATGTAAATGGCAGTGGTAATAGGGAATATTCTTGCCTTTTCCCATGGATTTTAAGGGGAAATGACTGCCTTTTGATGTTTTTTAAATAAGATGTTGGCTGTAGGTGTAAGGTTGATATTCTTTATCATGTTAAGGAATAGCTCTATTTTCTATGAAAAGGTTGGTGGGTACTGGTGTGTCTGTGTCTGTGAGAAGGAAAGAAAGAGAAAGAGGAGAAGGAAGTGGGGAGAAAGAGAGAATAAGAGAGGGCGAGGGAGAGAAAGAGACAGAGAGAGAGATGGAAATTCAGTTGAATTATATTCAGCTTCAAATAACATTGGCACTAGTGGTAAAGAACCTGCCTGCCAATTCAGGAGACTCAAGAAACACAGGTTCGATCCCTGGCTCAGGAAGATCCCTTGGAGGAGGGCATGGCAACTCATTCCAGTATTCTTGACTGAAGAATCCAAACAGAAACCCAATTAACCTGGCTTAAATGGAAATGGAGTTGTTTTCTTTTTTTTCCCCACTACCAGAAGTCTAGGGGGTAGGTAGAACTGAGACAGTGCCGTGGCTCATCGGCAGTCAGGCTTTTTCTGTGTTTCTTCTTTCCGTTCTTAGCTTATAGACCTTTATCCTCATGGCCAAGAAAGACTGCACCGCTCAGCCTCGCAATCACAACCAAGGCAGGAAGAAGAGGTAAAGGGCCCAAGAGACTCACCAGCTGAGTCTTTTCTCCTAGGAGCCACCCGAGGGCTTTCACTTACATCTCAGTAGGTCAGATGGGTAACCTTTAACAGTACGAACTGGGAGAAGGGGCCTGAATATGTGGGTTGGGTCAGCCAAGCAACAACAGTGCCCCAACTCAGAAGCAAATGGCTTGGAGCCCCTAGAGAAAGGGGGAATATGCCTTAGCCAATACTCTGAACAGGGAGCCAGTGGATGTTGTTTGATCTGAGCTTCTCATCTGGCCCTCTGTGCCGGAATGGATAAGTTACATAACCTCTCTGCTCACAGGGTGATGCGGCCTTGGCTTCCTAGGTGCTGTGAAGTGCAGATGAAATCAAATCCCACGAGTGCCCCTAGTTTGATTCCTTTTTTTTGCATTAGGATAATTTTTTGTGTTAATGAGTAAACTTCTCTTTCTCCATGATTTTCATGGTATTATTATTAAATTACTTTTGCCTGAACTGAGCTGGAAAGTGAACAGCATGTCAAAAAAGGTAGCATGGAGAGCTGTTAGCAACAGGGATGATGTCTCCGAAATGGAATAGAAATAAAGTGCTAAAAGCCAGAAATTCATCTCACCTTCTGCAGAATCAGGGGAGGGAGGCAGATAGAACACATAACAAATTAATTTAGTACTTCGCCCCGATCTACTTTGCCTCCCTTCTCTGACTTGGGGTAAGAGAAGTGCTTTGCTTCACAGTTTTATGGGGAAAGCACCGTCCATCATGTTGCTTTGTGGCAACTATTAATTGCTTCCTGAATTCATACAGCATAAATGAAGTAGGTTGCCAGGGAGTGAATTACCCAGCAGATAAACGGTGGGTCATTAATGCAGTGTTGACCCTGAACCTGGAGGATGACGTGAGATCTACGAAAGCTCTTAGGAAATTTACCAGAACCCATTTCAGCTGGAGGTGATGTGTTTTAAATCCCTCTGTAATGCCGTGAGGGGAATGAAATTAGATAATAGTTTGCAGAAATCTTCTGGGCCTGGAGCCCCTCTCAGAAGGATTTTATCCTCTTGTGTTATCATGCTTCACATTTTAGGGCTATCCCTGTGTCCCAGCGACTCCCAGAATGGCTTGATTCTCTCCCACATGATGAAACTCCAAATTGACACATCTGAAATGCCTTGTTTTTTAGGAGTTCTCTGTGCCCCTATTTTTTTAATGGTTATTTTGTATTAATAAGTAAGTTCCAACTTTGCTGGGAAGGGGGAAGGGATTGCTGGGGTGTTAGGAATGCACGTGTACACATTGGTATATTTAAAATGTATAACTAACATGGACCCACTGTATATCACGTAGAACTCTACTCAGTGTTATGTAACAGCCTGGATGGGAGGGAAGTTTGGGGGAGAATGGTTCTATGTATATGTATGGCTGAGTCCCCTCACGTTTCACCTGGAACTGTCACAACATTGTAATCGGCTATACCACAATGCAGAATAAAATGTCTTTTTAAGGATTATTTTAGCTTGTATTAAAAATTTCCAACTTTGCCTTATTCTGAAGCCTAAGATTTTAACTAACACAAAAGAGAAGGGTAAGTTTAATATGTCAAGTTTACCCACTCTCCTGCCTTCTTTGTATCTCCTGTAAGAATATTCAGGGTATTGTTCCCTGGGTATCACACAGTCAGAATAGTTGGAGCGAGTGTATTAATTGTATCTGTGGATAGTTGTATTTCTGCAAGTCTTACAAACAAGACTTGTAACTGTTTAAGGGTTTCATCTCTTTCCTCACTCTGCCTGGGCTCCACAAATTCAGGGCACCCTTGAAGAAGAGAATAATTCCCATTGGTTAAGGGGCTGCCTGTGTGATGTACACGCTGGGTACATGGAGGTGGGTGGGGTCAGAAATGTAGGAGAGAGTTCACTTTCTTCTTGGGCATTTATTTGTGAGTATCAATTTCGTAAATGACCCTTTCAGGGTAGTTTTTTTCTTGAGTTCATTTCTTCTTCTTCTTCTGGTTTTTCTAAACTCACTTTCACTGAACCAGATCCTGATCAGAATGTAACTGTGTCAAAGGGGAAGGGACACCTCAGTCTGTTGAGGGTAGCAGGAGGGAAGGTGGAAACCCTGCCTGGGTCCTGGGGCACCTTGGGACCCAAATGCTGACTCTGGCCAGCTGCTCAGCCCCCTTCAGCCTCTTCCTTCCGCATGCCATTTCCCTTGTGCTGTATGTGAAAGGACCAACACGTCTGCCTCCGTTTTCTGCTTCGTATGTATGACTCAGGTGTCCCTGGGAGCCCCAGCTGCACATGGATGCAGATGGGGACGTATTAACATTGAAGATTCCTGGGACTTCCCCGGTGGTCTGGTGGCGAAGACTATGTGCTTCCAATGCCGGGGACTGGGGTTTGATCCCTGGTGGGGGACCTAGATCCTCCATGCGTCAACTAAGTGTTTGCATGCTACAACTAAAGATCCCACGTGCTATAATGAAGATTGAAGATCCCATGTGCCACAACTAAGACCCACAGCCAAATAAACGAAAATTTAAAAAATTGAAGATTCCTTCCTCTGGTTCCACTACTCACGTGGGACCTTTAGGACCCTGAAAACCGCCCTCACCCCTGTCCAACACACATACTCCCCAGATTATTGCTGCCTATGACTCTAGAGCAGCCCATCAGCCTCAGTCTCCAGGCGGAGTTCAGTTGACCTTTCTGTGCTGGCCCAGCCCCTCCCTGCAGGGCCCTTGTGAAGCGGCTCGAGGAGGGGCTCGGCCCTGCAGTCGCGTGCTGGCTGGGAGGGGGTGTGCTGGTGTGCGTCCTCAGGGGATGCCAGGCCGCGTGGTGACGCGAGGTGCTGGCTTCACATCGAGGTGGGCGCTGTGCCCTGTCTTCGGGCCCTGAGGCAGCAACACTGGTGCTCTCAGCCCTGTCCACTCTGCCCTCGCCCGTCTCCCCGTCAGTTCTCAGAACAAGTTCGTGGGGCTGGGAAGGCGGCAGGCCCTGTGTGCCTGCTTCTGTTGCTCAGAGTCTGTCTGTCTCTCCATCACATGTGTGTGTGTGGTCTCTCTCTGTCACACACACACTTGTACATGCATGAGACAAAAAGCCACCGTAAGGGCCTAAGCCACACAATTTCAAAAGAAAAGTCTTCCTTGCTTTTTGAATCGAGAAGTAAAACACTCCATGCGGCCACACGACAAAAATAGACTGGGTGAGGAGCGTCCGGTCTTAACAGCCTCTCCGATCCTGGCCCTGCTTTGAGGGATGGACAGCAGGTCCTCACGTGAACAGCTCGCGTCTGTCTCCGTGAGGGTACCTGAGGCACTGCCATGCAGAATAGCCCGTAAGACTTGCTGTATCCAGAACTCTTGATGTAAACCCAGTACTGCTGAGAGGGGCACCCTGGAATACTTCCTAGGCAATACTTGGGTGAGGATACCTGACTCAGCTGCTGGAGTCAGGGTTTTCTGGGAGAGAGGCACAGGTATTGGGTGGTGGGGTGAGGGTCACGTGTGTCAAGAGAAGGGTCAGGAGTGGATGGGGCCCTCTAGACCTTCCTGGGCCTACTTGGTGGTTTTGAGTTCCTACCCAGGGCCCCTGCCAGTCAGAGGGGACAGCTCTTGATGTTGTCAAGTGAGGAAGTGTAGGATGGGGAAACCCTGCTGTGTGCTTCAGACTAACACCCAGTCAGGGTGACAGGGATTTAGTCTTACAGTGTTGGATTAAGGACCAAATACAAGTTGACATGGACAATTTTCTCTTTGCTGGCTCCTTAGCTACAAGTAATTTATTCTAACCTTCTTTCATAATGCCAATTACAGCTGTTAGCACGTACTTCAAAGGCAGGATTCAAAATACAAAGCTATGGTTAGCATTTCCTGCACTGATATCCCAGGGGGCTTTAAACCAAGGTTGGATTGGTGGAGATGAAAGGGAGTGGGACTTTTCCTGAGTGTTCTTTGGTCTGTATGGATGTTGGGAGAGCTTAGGGAGGGGGAGGGGAGCCAGTCCAGAGAGGGTGTGGCCAGAGAGAGGACCAATCAGGACTTGTGGACGTGACCTGACATCACCTTTGTCAACATAAAGGTTGTGTTTTACTAGAACTCTGACTTTCACTGAATGGTTGGTTATAGTAGGTTATATTCTATAGCTATAGAGTACTATAACTACTATAGTAGGTTATAGAATGAAAGGTGGCAATGAAGAAAGAGAATGGGACAATTATGAGATGGAATTCAGTGATAGACATGTCCTGTTGGACAGATCATGAGGGGCAACTCCTGGCTCTCATTTCTAGGGCCGGGTTTCTGATGTGGCTAAGGGGTGGACAGAAAAAGGAGCCGTGTGCCAGCCCACCAGGAGCTCTGGGATGTAGGTTTCCAGGGCTTCTGTCTAGGCGGAGGGGATGCTGCCTGTGGTCTTTGTGCCCCTAGCTGGTGTGAACGGACACCATGGACTGTTATCTACTGGCTGTGCCCTTAGTCCCGTGATGGCTCAAAATTGTTGGGTGTTTATTGTGGGGAAAGGTAGGAGGCTTGGCCACCAGAGAAAAGAGAAACTGCCAGTCTTGCATGAAGGAAGAAGGTACTGGAGGGCTTGTGGGTCTGGAGACCATGAACATCAATGCTGTTTGGTCAGTCGGAGAGACTAAAGAAAAGAAAAAAGGGAATGGATCTCAAAATGAGAGGTAAAGCAGAAAAATGAAGCTATTAGGAGAAGAAATTTTTTTTTTCAAGGGAGAGCAGAAACCAGAAGTAAAACAAAGGGAAAGAGAAGCTGAGAGGCAAGGAAGGAAAACAAGACATAGGACTAGCTAGAAAGCGGACCAGTCTGTTCCCTGACCTTGAGGTTACTGTACTCTTTCTCTTGGTGGATCATCAAATTAGGAGAAAGTGACTTAGGAAAATGCGACCACTGACCTAGAGGTTATTGTTCTTGTTCAGTCGCTCAGCCACGTCTGACTGTTTGCAACCCCATGGACTGAAGAACGCCAAGCTTCCCTGTCCCTCACCATCTCCCAGAGTTTGCTCAAACTCATGTCCATTGAGTTGGTGGTGCCATCCAACCATCTCATCCTCTGTCATCCCCTTCTCCTCCTGCCTTTGATCTTTCCCAGCATCAGGGTCTTTTACAGCGAGTTGACTGTTCACATCAGGTGGCTAAAGTATTGGAGCTTCAGCTTCAGCATCAGCATGAGTCCTTCCAATGAACGTTCAGGGTTGATTTCCTTTAAGATTGATTGGTTTCATCTCCTTGCTGTCCAAGGGACTCTCAGGAGTCTTCTCCAGCACCCAGTTTGAAGGCATCAGTTCTTTGGCTCTCAGCCTTTTTTATTGTGCAGCGCTCACGTCTGTACATGACTACTGGAAAAACCACAGCTTTGATTATATGGACCTTTCTCAGCCAAGTATGTCTCTGCTTTTCAATATACTGTCTAGGTTTGTCATTGCTTTTCTTCCAAGGAGAAATGCATCTTTTAATTTTATGGCTGCAGTCACCATCCACAGTGATTTTGGAGCCCAAGAAAATAAAGTCTTTCACTGCTTCCATTGTTTCCCCATCTATTTACCATGAAGTGATGGGACCAGAGGCCATGATCTTTGTTCTTGACCCAGAGGTACCCAGTGCTTAAGTACAAGCATAGAAACAGGGTTGCTTGAGTCTATTTTGAAGCAGCCTTGGAGGTTTGATTTTTAGAGGCTGAGTCAATGAAGCCCTGTACCTTTTTGGCCATGCTCACTGCTTTGGCCTCCAAGGGCCAAGCAGATGGTATGTCCTGAAGCTCAGAAAAAAGCACGTGGTGACTCTCCCCTCACCCCGTCCCCCTACTCTGCCCCCTCCCCACCGCCCCTGGCCCCAACTCCCGACATCTCCCACACAAAGGGCTGAGACAGCATTTATTTGTCAAGGAGGTGTCAGCTTGTGGAGATGTTTGCTGCCTCGTTTAGGCGTTTAGGCGCTGGCTTCGTGGCCTCTCTCTGTTTGCTGTTAACTCTCTCTCTGTGGCTGTGGGCTGAGGGCTGGCCCCGGCCCGTTCATCTTAACCCCTCGCTGCCTCACTGCTGAGTCCAGCCCTGGCTTCTGCGGGCAGCCGAGCCGATGGCAACCAAAAGGTACTTCCGGTGACACTGGGCGTGTATCTTAGACGAGAAAAATAAAAGGGCAAAATGTTGAGGTTTTCTAAAGAAGGCTTTCCCAGCTTCCTAACAAATAAGACTCGGCTCTCACATATGTTCCCATGAGACTGACTTGTGTGCTGTGCCTCTGTGGACTCAGCTGAACTCTGATGTCTCTTGGGTTTGACCAGGAAGAGATGATGCGAGGAGAGCTGGGGGCAGGAGGAGGATGAGGCTGGCTATTTATTCCCCTGGCCCCGTTCCTGCGCGGTCCTGACATGCTGGCTTTGTCCTTTGACCAAAGCTTTAGCTGCCGTCAGATGTCCTTTCCACACAGCTTTCTTGGGTGCCTGTCACTGCTCCTCCTCACTCAATCCCTGAGCTTTGAGGTGGACCAGCTCCCTGAAGCTCCCTGCCGTGGGCTACTGTGCCATCCTTGGTTGCTTTCCTTAAATCCTTCCCACACTTTTGTAAATAGTCCTAAAAACTTTTCTCTGTTACCTAGCCCAACAATAACAAAAACGGGAGGATATGTGTGTTTGCCCAGGTATGAAGTTGGTTACTCATTTCTAAGATGCTTTCTGACACTAGGCGGCTTCTTCTGCTTTTTGTTTTTGTCTGGATTTTTGTCTTTTGTTTTTGTCTGGATTCCAGTTTTGCCTGGATTTTTCTAAATGAAAGTCTGAGCATAAGGTGCAGAGGAGGTGGCTTTCTGGAGTTTAGGATACATGTGCCTGTGATGTCAACCAAGAAGGCCGTTCAGCTGGGATGCAGGGCTGGCTTCATGGATGAGAAACCCATGCAGTCACACAGAGCCTTGGTCTCAGAAGGGTCCCACATTTAGCTTAATTCTTTGCTGCCCCATTTTGAAATTCTTAATAATTTTCTATAATTATAATTTTCATATAGAGAGTCTTGCATTTTTATTCTATCACTGGACCTCATACCTTATGCTGGTCCTGTTGGTATAAATTTGCTGTGGATTCTATCCTGTCTCCAATGGGCATAAGTTGAGCATGACTCATCCTCTGCCAGTGATGGGGATACAAGGCTGTGACTAGAAGGTTACTTCTTCTGGAGACCTTTGATTTCCTGGTATGTAGCCTCTCTGAGATAGAGAGCAGTCACTGAAAGATAATTCCTCTATATTTTGTTCAGTCCCCTTTTCTCCACTTAGAAGTCTGAATATAAGTTCTCATTATTTATGGCTGCATAGCAGAGCACACCAAAAGTTAGAGGCTTGAAACAGCAGCCTTTTATTTTGCTAATGAGCCTGCGATTTAGGAGGGCTCGGCAAGGATGGCTTGTTGCTATTGGAGGCGGTGTTGGCTGGAGTAGCTCAGCTGGGACAGAGGACCTGTTTTTGAGGTGGCGTAAACATGTGGCTGGCAGTTTGGTTCTGGCTCTTGCCTAGGAGCTCAGCTGGGGCTGTTGGCTAGGGGCCCTGGTTCCTCTCCGTGTGGGCCTCTCTGCACAGGGTTGCTTGGGCTTCCTTACAGCATAGTGGCTGGTTTCCAAGAGTGAATGATCCAAGAGACAGGAAGTAGAACCACCAGTCCTCAAATCTGGGCCCAGAAACTGGCACAGCATGACTTCCATTGTCACTTTCACTGTTTCAGTGCCCACGCAGATCCACGGTGAGAAGATACAGTCCCCTCTCTTGATAGGAAGAGAGTCAAAGAATTTATAACCGTCTATCCTTAATCTTCTTCAGTAAGCATACTTATTTTATATATGGAAAAATTCAAGGCAGCAATGCAATGAAATCTTTCTCTGAGCAGCCACAAATCTGGGATGAAGCTGGACTCAGTGCCTGTAAGCTTGTGATTTCCCAGACTGTGCTCTATCTAGCGTCTCATACTGCTGTTTTGCATAATCTAATAAATAGCAATAACTCTCCTCTGTCCTCATGGCCCAAGTTTTCAACCTCAAAGCACATTAAAATATTAATAAGGGAGATATACCAGTACTTTTGTCTTGAACTACTGAAATAGAGTCTAGGCATTTAGAAAACAAAGGAAAACATCAAAACCATAAAAACAGACAATTCTCATTGTCTTGGTTGATTAGGTGATATGGGGGATGTAATATGGTAGCCTCGAGTTATAGTGGCAGAGCGGGTAGCCCAGAACCACTTGCCTGAATGACCAGGATGGGACTAGGAGGCCTCTTATGGGTCATTTTGAGGTTATGAGTTCATATTAAAGGCTTTTGGGGAGCTGCCCAGCCTCATGAATGGCATGCCACATACTGTGCCCTCTGGAAATCTCCTGAGGCTTATAGTAACAGTTGCCTCCGTCTTCTTTGAAAGAGCTCGATTGTCCTTGTGCAGATGGAGCCCCAAAATGAAGAACTCCCTTTCCCAGGAGTCTCTGGGTCAAGCATACCTTTATCCTTCTCCAGTAGTGCAGGTCTATAGGTAAGAACTTTCCCAGCCCAAGGTAACAGCCCTTAAGTTTGATGACACTGCTGGAAAAGAGGTTGATGATCTCTAAACTTTGCAGTGAATGGCCCTTCACTGTGGCACAGGAATACATTTTCTCTCTTCAGGCATGTCTGTGCAGTGACTTCAGGGACATGAAGTAGATAAGAGCCAGCGTGTGAACTTTCACATCTGTCAGTTACGGTACCTGGAGTTCAGAAGGACAGGCTACTCCTGTCCTGCCATCTTTTAGGTCGAAGCAGAGTGGTCTTGGGAATCCATCAGTTTCAGAATCCAGTTGAGTGGAGATTTCTTGCCATAAAGGGCTTCCCTGATAGCTCAGTTGAATCTGCCTGCAATGCAGGAGGCCCCAGTTCAATTCCTGGGTTGGGAAGATCCACTGGAGAAGGGATAGGTTACCCACTCTGGTATTCTTGGGCTTCCCTTGTGACTCAGCTGGTAAAGAATCTGCCTGCAATGCAAGAGACCTGGGTTCAATCCCTGGGTTGAGAAGATCCCTTGGAAAGGGAAAGGCTACTCACTCCAGTATTCTGGCCTAGAGAATTCAATGGATTGTGTCCATGGGGTCGCAAAGAGCTGGACATGACTGAGTGACTTTCACTCACTTTCTTGCTACATGAATCTATATGAAACTGGGAATGCGGTATAAGCATGCCTGGACCTGAGAGTGTGTTTACACAGCCCTGGTGGCTCAGAGGTTAAAGTGTCTGCCTCCAATGCGGGAGACCTGGGTTCAATCCCTGGGTTGGGAAGATCCCCTGGAGAAGGAAATGGCAACCCACTCCAGTATTCTTGCCTGGAGAATCCCATGGATGGAGGAGCCTGATAGGCTACAGTCCATGGGGTCGCAAAGAGTCGGACACGACTGAGCGACTTCACCTATGAACCCGATAAAGTACTTATAACTTCAGGCCTATGTGCCGGTCGTATTGTAGAACTCAGAATAATAGATGCAGTTTTAGTCTGTCCTGCCAGGCATCCTAGGGAAGAGTGAGGGACCCAGGGGAAAGAAAGAAAAAAGTGAATCCCGGTGATTGAAATGCTTAGTTCCAGGGATTCCACTACATCTGTGGAGGAGATTTCAGATAACTTTTAAGCTCTTTGAATATTAGAGGACATGAGGAAGTCAGAATAAAAAGAGACTTCCAGATTTGGGGGACATTATAGCAAAACTGGGCTTCCCTGGTGGCTTAGATGGTAAAGAATCTGCCTGCAATGTGGGAGACCTAGATTCGATCCCTGGGTCAGGAAGATCCTCTAGAGAAGAGAATGGCTACCCTCTCGAGTATTTTTCCCTGGAGAATTCCATGGACAGAGGAGCCTGGTGCGCTGCAGTCCATAGGGTCGCAAAGAGTCAGACACGAGTGAGTGACTAACACTTTCACCTTCATATAGCAAATACTGTCATGATGGCAGATTTTGTATAGAAAGTTCTTTCCCTGTCCTGTGGGTGATCAGATTTACCCAAGATTATTCTAGGAGTCGTAATCAAATATAATATTCTTTCCCAAGTCCTTACCCACATAGCATCCCCTCTGTACTGCCGAATACCTAAGTCTGCACAAATGAAATGCTCTGAGCTCTCCCAACTCTCGGTTCTGCAGTTGAGCTGTAATTACTTTCCAGTTGATCTCAGTGACCCACGCTGACTGCATGACTCCCCAGATCATCTGCTAAGATAAGGAAAGGCTAAAAATACAGGGACAAAGAGAAGGAAAGGTGGGAGAGGGAAGGTGTGTGGGCCATATCTGCACCTCTCTCCTGTTGGGTGCAGGGCCCCCCCTGCTAATTGTTCCTTTTGCACAGATGCTGATCTGCTTTATCTCCACTTCCCGTAGGGGTGAGATGATGTCCAGGTACCCTCGATAACTCTCTTTGAATTACTGCTCCATCTTGGGTATCCTGTGGATTTTGATGGTGGCAGTTTTGAGTTTGCAGTACTCCATCTTGTGACTTTCTATTGAGTAAGAAGTAAAAGGAACAGGCAGTTGAGGTGCTTCTTATCCCCTTGCTCTGCTTATATATTTTATGACTTGAAGCCTGCTAACTCTTCCCATCCAGGAAGAAAGCTTGGATGGCGGGAAACAGAAAATGAGGAGTAGCAAGAGATCAAGTCTGGGAAGGAGAGGAGGTATCATCATCACCTATCCGTGTTGAGATTCCAGTTTATACTGCATAAAGCTAGGACAGATTGCTGGGGTGTCAAGGTCTCTGCCATCCAGGAACTGCCAGACCACTGAAAGGGTTAAGAATCCTTTAGTCACCAGACCTGGGTTCATCTGATAACAGCCACTTACTGGTAGTAGAGCTTTGGGCAACGTTCTGTATTCCTGAGGCTTTTGCTCATCCGTGAAACAGAGGGAATGTACCATGAGATTGTTGTGAACATCTAATGACACAACTTTGAGAGATGACCATTTAGTGTAGGTAGACAAGTGTTTCTCTCACTTCTGTTTCTTTTTTTCTCTCATTGAGGCAGCAAGATGGGCTATGTCTTCTCTCTGGGCCTTAATATACAGTGACTTTTGCAGAGGTGAATGCTGTGATGTGGTTTGACAAGACCAGCTCAGCAGCAAGCTTGTAGCTCCAGATACGAACAAGTGATGGTTTTCACGGATCATGGGGAAGGTAGATGGTTCACTCGTCTGCTTGAGCCCCTGGCTGTGTCAGATCCCCAGCAGTTTTGATTCCTCCCTGGGGAAGCTTCTTAGAGCTATGCAGGGAGTGAAAATTACTGAGAGTTTGTAGCAGATGAACTTCCAGGGAGGATTGGGTGGAAGTTGACTGGAGGTGGCGGGTGGAAGGGAAGATTCCAGGAAGAAGGAAGAAGCCACCACGCAGACCATTGTTGCTGTTGTTAGATCTAAGGCAGAGGGCTTGAGAGGAGGTCACAAGGTGCCCTTGCATCTCGGGCTGAGAGGTAACAAATGAGCTGACAGTCTGCCCTCCAGCCCCCTACCAGGACTTCCTTGGTTTTGCCACTGGGAGCTCTTGCTAGGCAGCGATGCCGTCCCTGCCAGGTTTTTGTTATTAAAGTTGATCCCATGTATCAGAGAGTGGAAAGCAAGCCTTGGAAATCGGCATCCAAGTGGGATTCGAGGCTCTCTGTAGCAGCGTGTGCCAAGGGCTGGGGGTGGGGACGTGCGGCGAGCTCTCCGCTCAGCATCCAGGAGCAAGCCCTCAGCATCATTCACTCTGTCAGGGTATCTCGGTGGTAATCACTTCCAAATGGCTATGGGGTGGGGAGGGGGCTCCCCTCCAGTCACCCAAGGAATGCCTTGACTCAGGGCGGAAAGGGAGGTTTTTCCGTAAGCAGCTCCTCTTTCCAAAGGGGACCAAGGGGGAACATGAGACACTGGTAAACTTCTCTTAGCATCATCTATAATAACATCCATGTCAGGAAAACAGGGCGGGAGGCAGCGGTAATCCAGGGTTGTGTCGGGCCCCAGATTCTGACCTGGGAGGTGCTTTCAGGATAAGCAGCTCACCCCTCCAGAAATGACCACTATGGCTGGAGCATCTTCTGTGATGGAGATTGTAAGTGTATGCATAAGCACAGACTCTGCTCTAAATGACAGGTGTTATGAAAGTCACCCATCACACATAGACAAGAGCTGCAGAACATAGCACAGGAGTCCAAGTCACAAGTCTGGGAGACTAAGCCCACATTGTTCCTTATTAGCTTTGTGATTTTATCTGAGTCGCTTAACCTTTTTATGCCTCAATTTTTCTTACCTGTAAAGTAGGGAGTGTACTCTCTGTCTAGTAGAATTGTTGCTAGGATTAAGTAATAAAACTTTTGAGAAAGGGTGAATTACTAAGTAGGTGCTCAGTACAGTTTTAAAAAATTATATTAAACACATCCAGTCTCTTTCCTATTGCTTTACCTTAGACACCTTGCTGTCTTCAGTTTCTACTGAACGCTTTGCAGTGTCACACGTAAAAATCATATCCAACATGTGTCTGGAGCGTTCTTGCATTAAAAACAGTTTCATCTGTTTCATACCACAACTCACATCACTTTCATTTGCAGTGAGGAGCCAGAGACTAGTAGAGCTGGAGAGATTTGGCCATGTGACTTGAGTGCCGGGTGCCCTGGGTGTTCCCGGCTCTCCTCCTGGGCACGGGCTCGCAGAGGGCTGACCCGGGGCTCTCTGGGCATCCTGGGTGTTCTCTGGGTGCCCTGGTTGTTCCCGGCTCTCCTCCTGGGCACGGGCTTGCAGAGGGCTGATGCGGGGCTCTCTGGGGCCCACTGAGAATCTGCCAGTGGCCACTGGCCTGGCCGCCTGCACTGAGGGTGTGTTAGATGCATCTATCTCACACCTGGACTGATCCTTCTTTTATTAATGTGCTAACTGGTTTTTTCCTCAGAACTATTTCTCCCACAGTTGATTCCTTTCTTTCTTTTCCTCTCGCACTGGCAAGCAGGTTCCAGAAGGCCTTCTACAACAGCTTGGCCTCCAGCAATAGTTCTGTCTCTCAACCTCTATTAGGGAGGAAGGGGAAAGCAGCATTCCTTACTGTGGCTAGTGGTCTTCACTGTCTTTCTCTGAAAGCTGAAGTTTTAAATGCGCTGTTGCTCAGAGACTATTTTCACTTAAGATGTGAGTCCAAATGTTGATGGCAGAATGAAGTGCCTGCTGTTAACTCATTGTCTGTCTTCTAGGTCCTTCCATGCATGGGGCAGGCTCCTCTGGGTGGAAATTCCCTGGAGGTGTGTGCAAAGTGGCAAGACCAGCTGACCTAGCACAGGTTGCAGACTCAGAAGGATCTGTCCTAAGGGTATTACTGAAGTCTGGAGGTTGCAAGTGAAGTACCGAGTAACTCACCAGCATCTTTATTAAGTATATACACACTGTATACATAGACACAAGAGCCTGGCGGTCTACAGTCCATGGATTGCAAAGAGTCAGACACGACTGACACAGACACACTGCATTGCACATCACCTAGAATTCCTTCCGGGTGTGGCATGACCTGGGGCTAGAAGTCCTGCCAGTGTTCTTTTTTTCTGTCTCTGGGACAGGCGTGTTTGTGGCTAATAACTGTCTCGAGTTGTACTATGGTCTTGGGCTTGTTTACACCAGCCCTTCCCCCACCCCTTTTACATTTCTATCTGGCACCTGAGCTATCCAAAATTCTTGTGGAATGGCAGCCCAGCTTTCTGAACAGCAGATATCTGCCAGATTTAAGCCTTTTTGGAACTAGGTTCGGTGAGGTTTGGATGGACAGAGTTATGAGAACCAATGAATTAATAGAGACTGATGTTCACACAAGAGTTAGATTCCTCTCTCGCTTTCTTTGTCTCTTGCTCCCTATTATCCTTCCTCTGGCTTTCTCTCCACTTCCAGAGCTGTGCCCTGGCATTGCTTCCTGTGCTGGTCAGCAGAATGAATTTCCTGCCATTTGTTTCACTGTCATTTCTGGAACGGGAAGGGAAGCTTGGCCTGCCTTGCCTGCACCGCCTGATTCCCTTGCATGAAGCCACAGGGAGTTGTCATTACTACTGCCCATATGCACAGACACAGCATCTGTCTTCTGCCCGGGAGGACACAGTGAGTGTGGCTGCCAGCAGCTCAGGCCTGAGCCCCAGCTCTGGCTGACCACTTCACTCTATGCGTTGCCCGTGCAGCGGGGAGAGGAGGAGGGGGGTGGGCTTCTGATAAGACTGGAGTGAAAATCCTGCGATGCTGGGAAGTCTGGGTAAGGCAGCCACCGCCGGCCGCCATATCTCTGGGCAGTGTCGGGGTTGTGTCCTGGGTGTGTGATGGTGTGAGAGACGCGCAGGCTGGCAGTGAGCTTCAGAGGCCATCTGTGCTGACCGCACTTGGGAAGGCACTGACACCATGTGATGTAGATAAATGGAGGAAGAGCATGCAGATGATCACATTTAGCTTTTTGAGAGTGTACTGGTTAGCTATTGCCACAGGAATGCGGCATAACAAAGCATCCTGAAGCTCAGGGACTTAAAAACTCAAGCATTTCCTTTTCTCACTCATGGGGCTCTGGGTTGACAGGGGCAATCTGTTTTGGGTTGTGGGCCACTTGGACTTGGCTCCAGGTGTCAGGTTGGGCTCAGGTCTTGTCTGCATTTCCTTCGAATCAGCAGTCATGAGCCACGTTCTCGTGGAGGATGAGAGCAGTCAAACCACGTGGGCACATTTGCTCATATTGCATTGGCCAGATAAGTCCTGTGGTGAAGCCCAAAGTTAATGAGGGAGAGATTTTACTCAAAGTGAAGCGGTGGGAGTGGAGTGAATATTGTCTGTAGCTGGGGTATAGGCTTTCCAGGGGGCTCAATGGGTAAAGAATCCACCTGCAGTGCAGGACACACAGGTTCAATCTCTGGGTTGGGAGGGTCCACTGGAGAAGGAAATGGCAAGCCACTCCGGTATTCTTGTCTGGAAAATCCTGTGGACAGAGGAGCCTGGTGGGCTGCAGTCCATGGCGTCCTGAAGAGTTGAACACGATTGACGTGACGGAGCACACACCCACACAGCTGGGGTACGGGTCCAGGCAGCAGGCGGGCAGTGAGAAAGTTCGCTTCTTTGAGTGCACATCGGGGCAAAAGGGCTGTCCTGACTTGCCATGTGCTGTGGCTCTTGGCTGATCAGTCCTTGTCTTACACACTGTACCTCATCTCTTCTCTCATGAAATTTTACAGATGAGGAAACTGAGGCACGGAAAGGTTGAGTAAATTTCCCAGAGTGACCTAGTTAGGAAAGAGTGGAGCCTGGCTTTGCCACCTCAATTCTGACCATCTCCAGACCTGAGCTTCTAACCAGTATGTGACATAGTGTCTGCCTGTGGCTCCCCCCCCCCCCAGGCCCAGAGTCTTTACACTTTGGATGGAGGGTGTGCATTTTAAGAAAACAATATCTGGTCTGGGATAATCCCACAGAGATACTAGGCAGGACATCCTGTGTAGAAGACATGGAAAGCTTTACACTTTGTAGCTTCTGCCTTGAAAAATCCACCTTGAGTTCCAGAGCTTGAACCAAAGCTATTACGCAGAGGGATCTCAGAACCTGTCAGGGCATTGAGTGTGGAGGAAGTGGCTTCCTTCTCAGTCTTACCTTGGCTCCTTACATTCCTATCTGGTACTTGTCTGCTTCCCATCATGCTTTCCCTCCTTGGGACCTGGAGGGCTGGCGGTCAGAGGGAAGAAGAAGGCGTGGGCGTAGGTGCTGTCTGGAGGAACAAGTCAGTGGGCCGCCGAAGCCAAGTCCGTGACCAGCAGGATCCCAGGAGGGCCAGCAGTTTGTGGTTACTTGGCCACTCTTCCAGCTGAGGAATGTGTTTCCCCCTTCTCATCTGTCTTGTGTTTTTGTAAATTTTGACGAGGATCCGTGAATAACCCAAAGCTCCAGAGTGGGTACAAGGTCAGCCAACCACAAAGTGTTCCCAGCCCCCAGCACATTTGGAGTAAGCCAGATGCCACTGGTGAGCCGTAAAGGAGATAAACATGTGTGGATAAATGCCCGTGTAAAGCTGGGTGCATGGGGAGCCTGTCCTGGATTTACCTTCACATTTGGGAGCATGTTGGAGTTCTCTGTCTGCTAATTGTAGTCTTAGCACAAAAGAAATGTTCTCACCAGCTCTGTATTAATGGTTTTAGCCTAAGACATAAGAAAATTACACATTATCTTTCTCTTCAAAGCTTGAGAATTTCAGTATTATTATTTATAAGATACCCTTCCAAAGATGATTTGAGGCAATTTATAATAATATCAGATGCTATGGACTGAATGAATTTGAGAGGAAGGGACAGTCATATGTTTAACCCTAATCCCTCTTGTGATAATATTTGGAGATAGAGACTTTGGGAGGTAATTCATGTTAGATAAGGTCATGAGGATGGGGACCCTCATGGTGGGATTAGCGCCCTTATAAGAAAATGAGGAGACCTGGGCTCTCTTGAGGACAAAGCAAGAAGGCTCCATCTGTAAACCAGGGAGCAAGCTCTCACCCGAAGTCAGATCTGCCAGTACCCTGATCTTGGACTCCAGCCTCCAGAACTTAGGAAATAAATGTTTACGTTTTAGGTCAGTCTATGGTATTTGTTATAGAGTCTGAACTAAGATAACAAAGGCACAATAGAATGATTGAAATAAGAATGAAAGAGGGAGAACAAGGGTGGTGCGGAGCAAGAGGTGCTCCAAACGACACAGGCTCAGAGGAGTTCATTCAGGTGAAACTATGAAACTTGGTTCTGAACATCCTGGAAGCCAGGGAGGAAAGCAAGTGTGCTGAGTTACATGGGGCTCATTTGCTAGCAACTGGCAGCCTCCCTGGGCATCTGGAGAGAGAAATGTCCCCCAGCACTTTTCTCTAAGGAGGAGAAATCATAGAGATGATTATCCTAGGATCACTAGACAACTCAGTGGGCAGTGATTTTGTAAAAATGCCTTTGCCACAAATTCAGTAAGAATTACTGCCTCATCAATCTTCATGGCACCCAGGTAAGGTAAAAAGCAACTGGGTACAGATATGTTTGTTGGGCAGTAGAGGAAAGTGAAAGCGGAGAGTGAAAAAGTTGGCTTAAAGCTCAACATACAGAAAACGAAGATCATGGCATCTGGTCCCATCACTTCATGGGAAATAGATGGGGAAGCAGTGGAAACAGTATCAGACTTTATTTTGGGGGGGGCTCCAAAATCACTGCAGATGGTGACTGCAGCCATGAAATTAAAAGACACTTACTCCTTGGAAGAAAAGTTATGACCAACCTAGATAGCATGCTGAAAAGCAGAGACATTACTTTGCCAACTAAGGTCCGTCTAGTCAAGGCTATGGTTTTTCCTGTGGTCATGTATGGATGTGAGAGTTGGACTGTGAAGAAGGCTGAGCACTGAAGAACTGATGCTTTAGAAATGAGGTGTTGGAGAAGACTCTTGAGAGTCTCTTGGACTGCAAGGAGATCCAACCAATCCATTCTGAAGGAGATCAGCCCTGGGATTTCTTTGGAAGGAATGATGCTAAAGCTGAAACTCCAGTACTTTGACCACCTCATGTGAAGAGTTGACTCACTGGAAAAGACTCTGATGCTGGGAGGGATTGGGGGCAGGAGGAGAAGGGGACGACAGAGGATGAGATGACTGGATGGCATCACTGACGTGATAGACGTGAGTCTGAGTGAACTCCAGGAGTTGGTGATGGACAGGGAGGCCTGGCGTGCTGAGATTCATGGGGTCGCAAAGAGTCGGACACGACTGAGCGACTGAACTGAACTGAGAGGACACTGAAGGCAAGGTTGAGCAGTATCACTGTCAAGGGTAGTCAGGGAGCAAGGAGGAAAGGAATCAGCATCCTGGACATCTCAGAACTTTCTCTTCTTTCCTTGCTACAGTGTGGCGGAACAGGAGGCAGGAAGTTGAGGGTTTCCCCTTGTCTCTACCGTCAGACTGTCTGTGTAGCTCTGGAGAAGTCACTTAACTGTGGTCCAGCACAGTGTGGGCCTTGCAGTTTCCTCTTCTATAAAATGACAAGACAGTTCATGTTCTGAAGACCCCTTTGTACCCCAGCCTTCTATGATTTGATATTTTTCCCCTTCCCTGAGAGCCATAAACTTAAGTGGAACCTAGTGAAATAAGTCATCTTACAAAGAAATACTTTACCTTAAAAAAGCAAGTGGCTTTCCAGAGATAAATAACTTGGCACAGTTGAAAACAAAGGAGAAAGAAAAAGAATGGATTTAATCTGTATTCTTTCTTTTTTGGTCCTCTCTGTCTTCACTATCCCACTGCTTTTCCTCCTAATTTTGTTTTCTTCTTCAAGTACCTCTTGGAACCTGGCTGTCAGTTTTGACACTAGGGGAGCATATTTAGCAAAGCGTTCTCACCTTTTTTTTCATTTGATGCTGAATTCCATTAGGTTGGGAGCTGCCTGTCTGTGTAAACTGGAAGGAGAGCAGTACTTGGGTGCTAAGGAAGCAGAGAATGGTTACATGAAGAGATGTGGTGCATTTCCTGGTTCCTTTTTTTAAAAGAGAAATTTTCAGCATTTTATTTATTTATATTGACATTTATTTATTTGGGTGTACTGGGTCTTAGTTGTGGCACACGGAATTTTTAGTTGCAGCGCGGGAGCTCTTCCCCGGAGAAGGGAATGGCAACTCACTTCAGTGTTCCGTCTCCATATTCTTCAGTACTCTCCTTCTGTCCTGGAGAATTCCATGGACAGAGGAGTCTAGTGGGCTACAGCCCATGGGGTCTCAAAGTGTCACTCATAACCGAGAGACTAATACTTTCTTGGGAACTCTTACTTGTGGCATGTGGGATCTCGTTTCCTGACAGGGATAGAACCCAGGCCCCCTGCCTGGGGAGCATGGAGTTTTAGCCACTGGGCCACCAGGAAAGTCCCTGATAGCTCCTTCTTGTCCTCTGTGTGGGCATGCTTTACATAAACGTCAGGTCTTACAGAAATCGTAGAGTGTTAAAGTATTGCATTTGCAGAAGAGTGTATGTTTGGGGGGAATGTGTCTTGGACTCAGGCTAGTTTGGTGTATGTGTATATGTGTGTGTGTGTGTGTGTGTGTGTGTGTGTGTATGTATATGAGAGTCCCCTGGGATTGCAGTATTCAGCTCCATAGGTGACAGGTGGGATGCCAGGCAGGTGGGTGTAACACCCAATAGAACTGGAATCGTAGAAATGTCACTTGTTAAAGGGAAAGGGATATTAAGTGGCCCATCGGGGGTTTCCACAGATGGCACAAGGTAGCTGCCCCACAGCTTCTCACCAGGTTTGGGATTGTGTTAAGCTGGTCCTGAAAGTTGGCAGCTTGGAGTCAGCATCAGGCATATTTGCACAATGAGGAAAATTTACCATGATTTCATATGTAAGGAAAATACATAATGAGGCTCTTACTTATTTGAGGGTCCAGAATCTACTGCCATCAAACCCCTGACCCTTAGATTCCCTCCCCTTTAGATACCACTCAGAAGTCTCTCTGGTTTAGTTCTCCAAGATGCAAGTCCCTCTGTAATTTGCCCACGTCCACAAGCATCCTGGGATTTGTGGATGCAGAGAAGCAGGTGGGGTGGGTGGGGGAGGGAGTGTTCTGGGCATTTCTACAATATTATATGCAAGTGCTGTGCAAATAAAATGCAAATTAAAACTGAGCGCTCTGCACTGCGCAAAGGTGATGCAAATTTGCTTTTAATTTCTCTTCTGTGCATTTCCAGGCACCACAGAGGCACCGGGAGCTGTCATGGGAGGGGGAAGCAGGGAATAGCAGGGAGAAGCTGAGACTGCTTTTGGTCAGTTGTGGACCTTACTGTAGGCCTTCCTATTTTCAGCGCGAGTTAAAGGAGAAAGTATGGCTCTGCTTATGAGAACTGCTTCCACCCTGGCATTTTTCTCTGTATTTAGAAATGAGGGAGGCTGGGGGGAGGGGAGAAGAGGACTTAATTGGGGTCAAGTCAAGTTTCTAATGGGAAAGAGGTTGTGTTGGGCACTTTCTTGCATGTCTAGAGGAAAGCCTGGAAGCTGTCTGAACATCACTGATGAGAAGAATCCTTTCCAGAAGGTCAGTGAGAGAGTTAACACAGTCCTGGATCAGGCCTAAGGTTGTGACTAAGTCCATTTTAGTTGACAGCAGGTTCTGGTCAATGTTGAGCTCAGAATGATTTGGTGGGAACTCAGGATGCCAGCTGAGAGTAGGATGGGTTTGGAAGGTTGGCTTGGTGAGGAGGCTGGCTTGTTCCCACTGGTTCGTATCGGGCTCAGCAGGCCTTTGTGAATCAGAATCTCCATGTGGCTGATTCTCCCCACAGGGCCCCAAGTCAAGAGGCTTTTGATCCAACGGCCTTTGTCCCACAGAAGGTTCTTGGGCAGCCTGCCCTTGATGCCTGAACCAGTGATCTGACGATCATGCTTGATCAAGGTCAGGTCCCTTAAGCAGGATTTAAAATTACCCTGCCTAGGAAGAAATCTAAGGGAGAAAAGAAGGGATTTGGGAGATGAAGTCAGGAGTCAGGAAGAGCTAACTGCCACCTCTTGGAAGCTACTAATAGTATAGTTCCAAAAAGAATACTTTTTTTTTTTTTCCTCCAGTGTATTTCTTGGTTGCCCTGTTATCAGTCATACGTGCAGGAGCTCCAAGAGAAATATGTTTTAACATCCTGAAACTGAATTATTAAATGGGGATTAACTTGGTGTTGATTTTTCTTCATGGCTGATTTGCAGTATAAACTGGGTTTAAGGCATCTTTTACTAAACCGTCTGGATTTCAGTAGATCGCCTTGGATGAGGCATTCATTAAAGATTTCATGCTGATGTTATTTGTTTAGGCTTTGGTGCCCTTTGTCTGTTTTCCCTCCCCTTTTATTCAATAATGATATCTTTCAGGCAGAGAATACCTTCCATCCTGTGGTATTAAGGGCTTTTCATGGTGGAGAGCTGGGCCCCATGGCCAACAGCTAGGCAGGAAGTCAGAGGACTTTGGTGGACTCCCTGCCTGATCCCCAGATAGCCAGGCAGCTAGGACCGCAAGGATGGAGCAGGTACCAGACACCCTGTTTGGCAGATGCCTCCTCCAGCTGCTCTTTGAAGACTGGGATCCATTAACAAGGGAACTCACCTTTACATTTCACTCTTAAATGCCCAGAAAGAAATAATGGCTAAAATTCACATGGGTATGTGAATGTCCATTACCGTATTCTGGTCAGAGAGCAGATAACTGAAGGGAAAGGAAGGAGAGGGTGTCTGGTGTTGAGATATACCAGGACACTGGCTTGTTAAAAATCTTGAGTCTGAAACATGCTACCCTTGAGCAGGTTATTCAGCTTCTTTGAATCTTATTTATTTTTTCATCTACCAAATGCAAAAGTTAAAATCTCTTGGAGTTGTAGGGATTAGTTATAATTATTCTTGTAATGAACTCAGCAGAGAATAGATGCTCAATATCCCCTTCCCATGTGCAGACACAGTTCACATAGCTGAAATCAGAGTGTTGGCGTCACTTTACTACATCAGCCTTACAAAACAGATACCTTCTTCGTTTTTGCAGTCCCTCTTTTCTTCATTGTTAATTGCTGACCACTCTTATATATGGTAATTTGCTAGACTGATTATTATTGATTAATTTGGTGTTTCCCAAAAGCTACAGTCTCTTCTGTGGGCCTTGGAGCCTGCCAATTCCGGAAGAGCTTGACCTCGTGGGGATTCATCGCCCAAAGTGTTGCCAGGCTTTCCTCTGGAGCATGGTGAGGAAAGGTGATCTCAGCTGGCCTGGCAGCATTTCACCCAGACCAGCTGCCTCGCTCTGGCCAGAGGTCAGAAAGACCACCAAAGTGCAGAATGGCACTTGGAATGTCACTCCCAGCCCTTTGGACCCCTGTCCTGCAGCCAAGCCTTCAGACTGTAGGTGTTGGAGCCCCTGCCTGCAGCACCACAGACGCCCTGCTGTCTATTTGGAGCCCTTTGGCTGACTATGCAGAATTCCTCCCTTTGACCCCACTGACAGCAGCCTCAGCCCCTGGGTCACATGCCTTTCAGCTGAAAGTTGCACTTGAGTCTCCAGAGTCACTTTGGTTTTCAAGTGATGGAGGTCCTCCCTGGCCATAAATCAGCTCTCATCTCCCCAGCTGGCTCTGTACAAAGCAGCCGCGCCGGGGAGGAGCCTGCATCCACCAAGGTGCATGCACACTCCCAGGGAAGGAAAGGAGGCAGGCCTAGGGCTTCAGTACCTGAACTCAAGGAGGTGCTTCCCTGGGACATTTTCAGTGTCAATTCTTATCTCAAGTTTAACTCTCCTCAGTTCTGTAAAGTTACTTCTTTAAGGACCACTTCAGATTGTCTACATGTCATGTACTTTTGCTTTCCTGGCTTAAGAAACAGGAATTGATTTTTACAATGGGATAGACACTTGCCAAGCATTGTCACATGTGAAGCCTCCCCACAGCCCAGTGCAGTGGGTTGGGTTTTTATTATCCCTGTTTTACAGATGGAAGAATTTCACAGATGAGGAATCAGGTTTTGAGAAATTGAATGATATGCCTGAGTTTGCACAGGTATAAATATTTATGTTGTTAATGGGACTCAGTTGCATTGATTCTGGGGCTTGGAGGTGGCAGAGCAGGCTGAACCTTCTCTCTGGCTTCATGAGCTGCCCTAAGACTGGCTTTAGAAGATCTCAGAAAGGATCATTTGGGGCACAGGTTTGGAGGACATAATAAGAGCCTGAAGTTGGGCCTGGAGTCTCCTGGGAATCTATTTCTGTTTTGACTAGCGTCTAGCTACTAGCTCGTCCAGACACTGTCTCTGTTCAGAAGGTAGAGGCCACTGTCTACCATCTTGCTTTTCCATGTTGAGTGTTCTGCTCCTTCTGTGCAAACTGAGGAGATCCAGAGACTTTAGACCATTTTAGCATCACTTGGAGCTGAGACTTTGGAGCTGCTTTCAGCTCTGTGTTTGCCTGCTATGATAAAAGACACAACATTCCATCCTTGGGAAGCTTTAGATGCCCAGGTCCTGTCCAGACCCATTATACCAGGATCCCTGGGGGTGTGGCTTGAACATCTGAGTTTTCAAAAGTTCTTTGGGGATTCTGAGAGTGTGCAACTGGGACAGAGAAAAGACTTTTTAAAAAGTCTCTGAAGGAAAGAGATTTCTAATACATGGGCAGACCCAAGGGCAGAAGTGGGGAGGGTCTGAGTGAGTAGAGATGGGTGTCCCAAACACTGCTGGATACTGGGGTGCAGAGATATCTAAGATGCTCACTCTCTTCATGGTCTGATGGGGGAGAGAGACACACAGAGAATTAACTGAGCACCTCTTAGGGGTTTGTGAATCCAGGTACATCTGAATCACCCACGGAGCTTGTTATGGGTGCAAAAACCCTTTGGTTAGCACACACTAAAGGTGGGCTTATCCTCCTGCTAAATCACACAAAGTCAAACCCCATAGATTTTCCTGAAACTCACATCATAATGGAAAGGAAATACACATTCTTTAGAAATACCACAAAACAAAACAAAGGTGTGAAGATACATTGCCTGTGATACCAGCCAGTTCAGGGAGGCCTGATCTTTGAGATGTCTGTCATTCATATAAGGAAGAGCATGTGTCAGAAGAAAGAATATCCAAGGCCTGGACCCCACTGTACAATATCTGATTTAGTAACTTTGTGGTGGGTAGCACGCATCTGCCATTTATCCTTCCTTCGAGGTATAAAGAGAATGCTCTAAAGCACGTGAGGAAGGAGCAGTTAACTCTGAATGGAGGCAGTGAAGAAGGCTTCACAGTCAAGGTGATGTCTGGAGCGGGTTGGCTAAGGATAGGCTTCTTCTCTCTGCCTAGCACCGCCCCCCGCCGACCCCCCAACCGCACACACACACATTACGGTGCTTGACAGGGCACAACGTGTGCATATTCAGAGTATGCTGGCACCCCTCCTTTGAAATGGTAACCTCTAGCGTGCCCTACAGGACCTTCCCAGTTTCCTCTCCTGCCTCTCCCTCCTGACTCGTGGTTCTCTGGTGTGCATCTCTGTGCCTTGCGTACTCTCTTCCCTGTCTGTGATGGCCCTCGCACTTTTTCCTCAACTGCTTGACTCCTGGTTGTTGTCAGACCCCTTCTGCAGTCAAATACTCTACCACTGAGCTATGCCGCCTCTTCTTTCTCACCAAGATTCTGCTATAGCTGAGGAACATCCTATGCAAGTCTGATACTCTCTGTTTCATGGTTATTTTTGTCCAGAGATGGACAAAATTTGACAGAAGGAGGTTGGGAAATAGCATCAGCAAAGGGGAAGAGTGTAAGCAATAGAGGATAGCGTGTTCTCAAGGACTGGCAAGCCCCACAGGTCACGGGACACAGGGCTTGGTCAGGGAGGGAGGTTTTAATGGGCTAAACTTGAATATGGGGCTCTGGTGTGGGATTTTCAGCAGTACTGTGATGTGATCAAATCTGGTTTAGAAGGGAAAAGATGTACTTTTGATGGCAACGTGGAGCATCTGATTGCTTCCTCAGATCTCAATAGAAAAGATATTTTGGAGCTAATTATAAATAAAGACAAGAGGCTATATTTTTCAAATGTTTGTCCCATGTGTTTGTGTGTGTTTGTATTTAAGCAGTTTGAAAGCACTCACAAGCCTTTTATTTATTTATTTTACATTTTCTTTTAATTTAATTTAATTTTATTTTGTTTTATTATTTTTTTAATTTTTTTTACGTTACAATACTGTATTTGTTTTGCCATACATTGACATGAATCTGCCACAGGTGTACATGAGTTCCCAATCCTGAACCCCCCTCCCACCCGCCTCCCCATATCTTCTCTCTGGGTCATCCTAGTGCACCAGCCCCAAGCATCCTGTATCCTGTATCGAACCTAGACTGGCGATTCGTTTCTTACATGATAGTATACACGTTTCACTGCCATTCTCCCAAATCATCCATCAGCAGACGAATGGATAAGAAAGCTGTGGTACATATACACAATGGAGTATTACTCAGCCATTAAAAAGAATACATTTGAATCAGTTCTAATGAGGTGGATGAAACTGGAGCCGATTATACAGAGTGAAGTAAGCCAGAAAGAAAAACACCAATACAGTATACTAACGCATATATATGGAATTTAGAAAGATGGTAATGATAACACAAGCCTTTTAGAACTGGAAAAGGTTTTAGTGATCTTTAGCCCACATCTCTTATTTAACAGATGAGACAACTAGGGGAGAGATGGTGATGTGACTTGTACAAGTAAACATGCCTCCTAGCAGAGGGTTGTTTTGAGGACCAAATATTGAGTGTAAAGTTCTTTTAGACTCCTGCACACTAATCCAACATTAATTGTGCACTGTCTGTATGGCCCATGAAAAACAGAACTCAATAGAAATTGGCTAACTGGAACTCTGGTTAAACAGACTTTTCTTTAAGCCCTTGTTTCCCCAAGGGCTTCTGCGTCAATGTGTTGCATATAGCTTTGACTCAGTAAGTGTTTTTTGATACTAACAATGAGTGTGAAAAGGGTGTAAATCTCAAGAGACCAGGCTGTGTAGAGGATCATCTATATCCCTGGTTGTATTTACTTTTCTGAGTTTCCTGGGTCTTATTCATCCCTGAAACCCAACACTTTGCACACATTTTGAGGGAATGAACAAATAAATAATTATATATCTAGAAGAAATAAAGGGGGATAACTTTCCTCACTGTGTGTTTCAACGTACGGATCAATCAGACCTGTTATCTGGTAGGTGTGGATTGAGGCGACAGGCTGGGCGCTGCTGCTGCCGCGCAGGTGGCCTTCCAGGTGAGAGGCTGCTGGCTCTGCTCTGAATGGGCTTTAGAACCACCTTCCTGTCTCACCTGTCTTCTCCTTCCTTCTCTGCTATTTGGTGTATAAAAATAAATCCTTCCCACGGGATGGGCTTCCAGCTTTTAACACAGACCTCTCAGTGTGGTTCTCAGAGCTTTTAAAATGAAAACAGTGTTTCCAGAATGGGCAAGTATGATGGAAAGCTGCTATGAAGGGGGTGTTCCCCGTCGCTGTGCTCATTCTGATTCACTTGTTTCAAAAAAAAGAGAGAAACTCTCCAGAATCCTGCAGAAACGTGATGCCAAATCCTCCTTTTTATAGTAGGTTTATGTTGGCTGTCTTTCAAAGCAAAAGCAAGTGTTGATTGCCTTTATGAGGACCATCCTAGTCTACTGTGAGCAGCCAGACAGCAAAGTTGAGTACAGGTTCATCCCTAACCTATGGCTGATTCATGTGGAGGTTTGACAGAAAACCACAAAATTCTGTAAAGCAATTATGCTTCAGTTAAAAAAAATTTTTTTTGATAAAGGGAAAGAAAAAGAGTATAGGTTCAAATCGCAACTCTAGCTGTGTGATTTTGGGAGGATTATTTCTCCTCTCTAACCAGTTCCTCATGTATAAAAGAGGGATGATGAGAGAACCGACCTCGTGGGGTGGAAATTAGGACCAGAATGATTAAGATGGTACTTGCTGCAAGTTCCATTCAGGATTAGGCATCATCATTATTTGTTAATAATAATGAAGCACTGAGAGGAGCACTCTTGGCCCCACTACAAGTCATAGATGATCAGATATTGTCCAGTTCCCTTGCCTCATTTTTGAGATGAGTGATGGCTCTAGATTCAGTCAGCTGGGAAATCACATAGGTGGAAGGAGGCAAGCCCAGGCCTTGAACCTTCCTCTTCATCTCAGGCTGAAGTCCAGAAATCTATGTTTTACCAAGCCTGCTTTAATGCTCTTCATCTCTAAGCGAGGGGCAGAACTCTGCTGCCACTTTACTTGTATGCTAACTGTACCTTTGATCAGTTTCTGCATTCTGATAGTCACATCCTTAAAGCCACCACCTCTGCGTTATATCCCTTTTTGTCCTCTCCAGTGTCTTGGATAGCACTGTTGACCAGAGGTTGGCATTCAGCATTAGCTGGCTGCTGAGTTACTCAAGTTCTGGGCTGTGCAGATTGGAGTTATTGCTAAGGTGGGGTGTATTGGCAATATGTGGAGTGCATAGGGAACAGTAATAACAATTCTTAGATCTTGTGTTAGTAACTTGAAACCATTTCTCACTGTTTCAACTGTGAGCAATGAAATGGGCAGGTATATAAAGTGGTGGTAGGTAAGCAGAAGCTGGTTATAAATTTAGCAGAGATATTTGAAAAAGAAGTTTAGAATATAGAAACTCCATACTCTCTAGTCCAGTGGTTCCCAGGCATTATCATGCGTCAGAATCACTTGATTAAAGCAGGTTTGGTGAAACACAGATTGCTGGATTGCACCCTGAGTTTTGATTCAGAAGGGAAGAAAGAGCAAGAATGTGGCTTTTTAATGAGTTCCCAGGTGCTGCTGGTGGGCTGGGGACCACACTTTGAGAATCACTGCTCTAAGTGTCTTTCAGATCTCAGAGTCTGTAATTCTTAACACTCCTTTAAAAGACTCTTGTTATCTGCTGTATTCTCAGTACTTAGCACAACATCTGACTATAGTAGGTATAGTGGGCTGAAGATGTCCCCACAAAGATATTAGGTTCTAATCCCTGCAACTTGTCAGTGTGATCTTATTTGGGGAAAGGTTCATTTTCCCCATGTGATTAAGATAAGGATCTGAAATGAGGAGATTCAGTTCAGTTCAGTTCAGTCGCTCAGTCGTGGCCGACTCTTTGCGACCCCATGAATCGCAGCACGCCAGGCCTCCCTGTTCATCACCATCTCCCGGAGTTCACTCAGACTCACGTCCATCGAGTCCGTGATGCCATCCAGCCATCTCATCCTCGGTCGTCCCCTTCTCCTCCTGCCCCCAATCCCTCCCAGCATCAGAGTCTTTTCCAATGAGTCAACTCTTCTCATGAGGTGGCCAAAGTACTGGAGTTTCAGCTTTAGCATCATTCCTTCCAAAGAAATCCCAGGGTTGATCTCCTTCAGGATGGACTGGTTGGATCTCCTTGCAGTCCAAGGGACTCTCAGGAGTCTTCTCCAACACCACAGTTCAAAAGCATCAATTCTTCGGTGCTCAGCCTTCTTCACAGTCCAACTCTCACATCCATACATGACCACAGGAAAAACCATAGCCTTGACTAAACGGACCTTAGTCGGCAAAGTAATGTCTCTGCTTTTGAAAATGCTATCTAGGTTGGACATAACCCTTCTTCCAAGGAGTAAGCGTCTTCTAATTTCATGGCTGCAGTCACCATCAGCAGTGATTTTGGAGCCTAAAAAAATAAAGTCTGGCACTGTTTCCACTGTTTCCCCATCTATTTCCCATGAAGTGATGGGACCAGATGCCATGATCTTCGTTTTCTGAATGTTGAGCTTTAAGCCAACTTTTTC
>SJYT01012817.1:54157-161787 GCA_006410635.1 Cephalophus harveyi
CAGTAGTAGATATAATGGTCATCTGAGTTAAATTCACCCATTCCAGTCCATTTTAGTTCGCTGATTCCTAGAATGTCGACGTTCACCCTTGTCATCTCTTGTTTGACCACTTCCAATTTGCCTTGATTCATGGACCTGACATTCCAGGTTCCTATGCAGTATTGCTCTTTACAGCATCAGACCTTGCTTCTATCACCAGTCACATGCACAACTGGGTATTGTTTTCGCTTTGGCTCCGTCCCTTCATTCTTTCTGGACTTATTTCTCCACTGATCTCCAGTAGCATATTGGGCACCTAATGACCTGGGGAGTTCCTCTTTTGGTATCCTATCATTTTGCCTGTTCATACTGTTCATGGTTACTTTGGTTTAAATGGGCTCTAAATGCCATGACTAGTGTCCTTATAAGAAAGAGACAGAGAGATCACTCACACTCACATCCGACCCCCCCCACCCATAGACACACAAAACTGATGTGAAGATAGAGGCAGAGGTTGGAGTATTGCACTCATGAACTGAGGAATGTCAGTAGAAGCTGGAAGAATCCTTTTCCCTTGAGTCTCTGGAGGGAGTTGGCTCTGCTGACACCTTCCTTTCAGCCTCATGAAATTCCAGCCTCCAGAACTATGTGAGAATAAATTTTTACTGTTTTAAACCGACATGTTTGTGTGACTTTGTTGCAGTGGCTGTAGGATATGAGTATAGTGGTTATTCAGTAAGCATCATTGAAACGAATAGGGAAGCTACATGCAGGTATCAGGGTGCCCATCTAACTGATATATAAACTGAGGGCTTGATATATCTGACCGATGTGCTGTACATATTTACGGCAAGGGAGACCCACGTCTGTCACCTACTTCAGTTTCCATTCCACCAGCCTGGTGGCTTTCACCCTCAGTCTCACATTTGTTGTTGTTTAGTTGCTAAGTCATATCCGAATCTTTTCAGACCCCAGGGACTATAACCCGCCAGGTTCCTCTTCCATGGGATTTCCCAGGCAAGCATACTGGAGTGGGCTGCCATTTCCTTTTCTAGGGGACCTTCCTGACCAGGGATCTAACCCGTGTCTTCTGTATTGGCAGGTGAATTCTTTACCCCTGAGCCACCAGGGACGCCCCAGTTGCATATTAGAACAATTAAATTGGAATCTCTGGCCATGGGGCCTATGATTTTTTTTTTTTTTTTTTAAAGAACTCTTCTTCAGGCAGAGCTTGTACTTTTTTTTTTTTTTTAATTTTTTTACTTGTGGAATGTAGGATCTTCAATCTGGTTGCAGCACGTGGGATCTTTAGTTGTGGCATGCAACCTCTTAGTTGCAGCATGTGAGGTCTAGTTCTCTGACCAAGGATCCCTGGCTCCCTGCATTGGGAGTGCAGAGTCTGAGCCAGTAGACCGACCACCAGGGAAGTTCCTGGTTCAAAAAGCTCCTCAACTGATTCTAATCTATAGCCAGGACTGAAATGGTGGCAACCAGGCTCTTCATAGGATCTGGCTGATCCATGTGATGGCTATTAAGAGAGGCTTTAAATCTGCAAAGTACTCTTATCAAATTGAATCCCTACCACAGCCCTGCAAGGCAGGCAGGGTAGGTGCTGTCCTCTTTTTTCAGATGAATTACAAGGCTGAGGAGAATTTAGGTGATGCAGAGTGATCGGTCCTCCACCCAGGTTCAGTCCTCTGACCCGCACTCAGCACGGCTTGTACCAGGCAGCATGTCACCAGCCTAAGCGGTAAGTTATGACTGTGTGTGCCTAATGATATTCACATGGGTTGTCGGTCCTGACATTCTGGACACTGGAAACAGGAACACTCTTATATATTGAACCACATAAAATGAGCGATAGGAAAAGAGGTTGGTGAGCTTTGAGGCCAGGGAGACAGTGATAGTTATTCAGAAGGAATTTCAGATCCATCCCAAGGCAGTTCTTGGGGCACTCTGCATTTGACTCTGCCCAGGGTTGGGTGACTAGTGGCCCCAAACATGGTTAGCGTGCTCAATGACCTCAGGATCCCACTCCAGGGACAACTTGACTCACAGTGCCATTTTGCTTGTGTGAATATCAGGACTGCTGGCATCACCAATTCAATGGACATGAACTTGGGCAAACTCCAGGAAATGGTGAGGGACAGGGGAGCCTGGCATAGTATACTCCATGGGGTCTTGGAGAGTCAGACATGCCTTGGTGAACAACAGTAGCTCCTTTATAATGTTGTGTTAGTTTCTGCCATACAACAGTGTGAATCAGCCATATGTGTGCATATCTCTCTGCCTTGTGACTGCCCTCTCCTGCCGTCCCTCTCTAGGTCATCAGAGGGCACGGAGCTGAGCCCCCCGGACCGTGCAGCGGCGTCCCGCTAGCTCTCTATTCCGCACATTGTGGTGTGTCTATGTCAGGGCTACTCTCTCAGTGCATCCCGCCTTGCCCTCCCCTCACCCTATGTCCACAAGCCCGCTCTCGATGTCTGCATCTCTGTTCCTGCCCTGCAGATAGCTTCATCAGTGTCGTTCTTTCTAGATTCCACATATATGAGTTAATATACGATGCTTGTTTTCCTTTTTCTGCGTTGCTTCACTTGGGTCTATGGTGTTTAAGGCCGTGGTTCAGATGGTAAATAATCTGCCTGCAATGAGGGAAGACCCGGGTTCGGTCCCTGGGTAAAGAAGATCCTCTGGAAAAGGGAATGACTACCACTCCAGTATTCTTGCCTGAAGAATTCCATGGTCAGAGGGGCCTGGCAGGCTGTATAGTCCATGAGGTCACAAAGAGTCCAACATGACTGAGTGACTAGCAGCACACAACAGCAGCCCTCCCCGTCTAGCTCCAGATGGACGCATAATCATAACTTCATAAATATTACCGCAAAAGATTAGATGCAGGCACAGGGCAAGGAGGCTGGAGTCTCTGGCATGGGTGTTCCCAAAGGCACCTCCCGTGGGGGGCCAGAAGTCTGTTTGCTCTGTCCACTCAGCCCAGCTGCCAGCTCCTATGATTTGCTCTGCCAATTGGATATTACCTAGTGATTTTTATGGAGTTTAAGCTAAAGGAAATTTGAGGAGGAGATCACTTCCTCTATTTTAATTAGAGTTCTGAGACTGCACCACTGCACATCTGTAGCAGACTGGCTGCTGGGCCAGTAATAAGGCCCCGTGAATTTTAAGTATCTGGAGAGGTTATTTGAAGAGCTGGGTCATGATTGCTGCTGCTGCCTGAGCGTGTATGAGTGCACACACACAGGCACACATGGTGTACCTCGTACAGATGTTTGAACAGTCCCTGGAGAACACACATTTTCTGTTGTAATAAAGGAAAACACAGTCCTCAGCTGTAACCTAGGAGACACGGGGTCCCACCAGAGCTGGAATCTTGAACCGCGTCGTGGCTGCTTGCAGGAGCGGCCCAGGAGGGCTTTTCCTCTTGCAGGCGTCCCGTTGCCTTGCAGTTCCCGGTGGCAGCTGCCTGCTGTTAGCTCACACATAAATCCCTGGGGAGAAATAAGAGCTAAGTGGTTGTTACAGAGGGGAGAAAGCTTCGACTCCCACGGCTAGTCACAGACACGTTTCTGGCTCTCGCACAGGACAGGCACTGCTGATCCCAAGACACCGGTCTGCCCTTCACCTCTGCACAGATTTTGGAATCACAGAGCTGGAAGAGGATTCGGGGGCCACCTACTCGTTTCCTCTGCTGCCTGTCAGTTCTTCCTGTCTGCTGGTCCGGCCCGGAGGAGCTCTCCATCCAGGCCCCGCTGGGATGGGCATAAATATTGTTATCTCCACTTAATAATATGGTGCTAGAGCGAGGTAGAGCGTGTTTGTTCCAGGGGAAATGACAGCGGTTTTAAGCCTAGTGACTTGGAGGTGATTTAAACCCCCTCATCTGGATTTGTTTAACACACTTCAGTTTTATTATTCAGTTTTCATACGGGGAGTTAATGAATAACTCAGTCTGGCCCTATGGCTATACAACCAAACAAGGGACCCTGGCTGGGAGTTCATTCTTAGGACAGGCGGACCTCGATTGACACAATAATAGCATCCTTGGGCAATTGGCTGTACAGCAGATATTTGAAATAAAAGAGTTTTTAAGGAATATGGTGGCCAGTTGGTTTGTTGTTATTGTTTGTTATTGTTTAGCAAAACCAAGAACATGGATAACTTTTCCCTAATTGACTTTTTATAGGTTTGTTGGGAATAGAGTAATCCTCAACAAGACCCTTATAGTCTTAAGACTTGCATTTGAAAAACTACTCTTGTATTTTTAAGGCAGGTGTGGCCCTTGTAGGAAATGTTGCCTGGGAGTTGAATGAAACAACACTGTTAGCCACCAGAAGTTTGGGATGGGTGATCTGGGTGGAAAGACCCAGCTTCACCCTTCCAGGACAAATAACTGGAGTCTCCCAGACCTCTAGAACACAACGAAACCATAGCGTTCACAGATGAAGCCCGTGCCGAGGGCCAGTTCCAGCCTAATCTTGTCACTGCCTCCCTTTTGGCAAATTGCTTTCTGAATCTGGGCTTCTCTCTTTAAGGAGGGGTGTAGTCCATGCTCTAATTTACCTACTGGCAGTGGAGTGAGAAGGAGTTCCGTGCTTCAAGCCCCAGAGAGAAGTGGATTCTTTTGTGTGTGAAGAGGATTTCTTAAGTCACTGATCATATTCTGCCAGCAGAACCATCTCTAGGGTCTAATAAATCAGGCTGAATCAGATGGATTTTATGGAAGGCAGCCCGACCCACACTACCTTAGGCAGCTGGCTAGGCAGTGGATAGGAGATCATTTAGACAATATTAATAGTTTGCATTTTTAAAGTTCTGATGCTTTCTATTATCAAGACAAATACAGTGAGACATTCTTGATTTATTTTTCCTATTAACCTAGTCTTACTGTTAATTCCCATTGTATTTATCTCCTGGATTTCAACTGAGCTGGGTAATAGGACGGGGTAGAGGATTTAAGGTAGATACACCTTGGATGCTGTGCTATTTAAGAATTGTTGGTTTACTTCCAGCATCAAATATTCTTCATAGTGTGATATTATCATTTACTTTCCCCTAATTATTTCTAGACACAATTTTGCAAATACTCAGAACACCTCTTAGAGGTATTTTAAAAATGCAAAAGGACTTGTCTTCAGAGCTGGATAGGCTGAATTTGAATCTTGGTGCTACACCTGATCTGTGTGGTCTCAGGCAATGTACTTTTCCAAACCTCAGCGTCCTTATCTGCGAAATGACTCAGTAGTAACAAACTTGCAAGGTTTTTGAGGATTCAAGGACAGTATGGAAAGTGTTAAGTTTGGTGCCTGGTACATGGTGGGTACTCTCCCCTCCACTCTGGATAGTCTTCTGCCATCTTTATGAATCAGGGGAAACTGAGGCACAGAGAAGGTAAGGGAATTTGATCAAGGCCAAGCCAGGCGGGGAGTCCTCAGATTCTGGTTTCTGAAGCTGTGTGCTTTCGTTGCCCAGGCACACAGCGTTGGGGTAATTTAGACCTTTTGAGGGTCCATCATGAAATGAGGCAAAGGAACTGTCAGGCTGACCCTCTCTGGCTCTTCCTTGGCTTCTGTCTTCCTGGTGGGACCTCTGAGGTCAGTGGGGTCAGTTCCTGCACAGATCCAGAGCCTGCCAGGAGGAAAAGAAGCCTGCCACTTACACCTTCACCGAGTGTCCATATAACAGGTGCTCTTACATAAGTTATCTGATACAAGAACCTTCCAAGGTGAAAATTACTGATGAAACTTGAAATCAATTATGATAATTATTAATTATTTATAGAGGAGGAAATTAAAATTCAGGGGTTTTAGGTAGTTTGTCCACAGTCACAGAGATAGTGCAAGTGGTGATGGATGCAGTCAACCCAGGCCTCTGGACTTGAACCTCAGCCCGCTGGCCTTGAGACAGCAGCCTTGCTGCCAGCTTCACCTTCTGCAGTGACTGCTTGGGTTTTTCCCCTTCTTGGACTCAGCCTTTGAGTCTGGATAAGTCCTGGGTTGTTTTCTTTGTTTGTCTGTTTTTCTTAACTGTCATTTTTTAAATTATTAACAGGTAGTCCACACCCTGTCCTACTCCAGGGAGCATCACATGGCTGGCAAAGGTGGGCTATCATATCGTAAGGCCCCCGCCCTTCCTCCTGCTTCCATTCCCAGGCAACTGAGCCACTTGAGACAGACAAGGGCTCATCATGCCAGAGAAGGAGTTTGGGAAAGAGGCTTATGATGCTTCTCTTAGTAACCGGTTGCTGTGTTTCACAACCCATCATGGCTAGGAATGCTTCCCTACTTGTAGCCTAAGCCCAGCTCATCAGGCAGAGCCTGCTTCCTTTTATGTGGTTCTTGGTGGAGATGGCGAGCAGCTGGTTCTCGTGGGCTAATCCTTCACAGGGAAGCCTGTAAGCGTGTATTCACCTTGGAGATGTCAACCTTCTCTTGCCTTCTGGGCAAGAAGACTGTCCTTCCCAGCATCTCTGAGACTCAGAGTAGC
The DNA here is from genome assembly GCA_006410635.1 of Cephalophus harveyi. Classification (NCBI taxonomy): domain Eukaryota; kingdom Metazoa; phylum Chordata; class Mammalia; order Artiodactyla; family Bovidae; genus Cephalophus; species Cephalophus harveyi. Next base: position 60,635 of record SJYT01012817.1, read on the forward strand.
TCTTAACCAGAAAAGGCTTGCAGCATCTCAGAGCTGTCCCTGACTTCTTTTCAGAATGGTCCCTGGTTTTATGGGTGTCATGGGAGGGGACAAGGAGAATTGTAGGGTTGTAGAGTTTAGACTGGAAGGAACGTAATGCCCTGTCTCCTCCACATCTCATTTTACAGAGGAAGCTCATCCTGCAGGTGCAGACTCACCCATCCTGGGCAGTAAGTAGGGAATGGAGTTCCTGCAGAACTTCCTTGTCCAAGGATTTCCTTCCAGAGGTGGGATGGGCTGTAACTGTGAAGTGAGATGAGAATGCTTTCACTTTCCTCCCCGGATCCCTGCATCCTGGCCGGAGATCCTGCTGCGCATCCCGTATGAGCATGTCAACCTGGGGAAAACACTTATTCTTTTTAAGAAGAGTCGTCTGAGTGTGTGGCTAAGTTTTAAAGGACATTCTTATAAACATCAAACACTTCGTACCTTTCAGAGCTTGGCAAAGTCAACGTCCATTTTTCCTGTCACCCGCTGCACATGTGGAGAGACTAGACCCTCTGGTTCTCATAGGTGACACTGGTGTTTACCCCCATTGGTGGCTCCTCGTTCTGGGGGCCATTGCAGGCTGCTCAGAAATCTGAATACTTCACGCGAGGCTCCCATGCGCTCTTCTCTGTGGCAGGAAGATCACCCAGATGGAACTTGCTTTTCTTCGCACCCAGTGCTCAGGCAAGCTCTGCGCAGATGAGGCTTTGTAAAGGGAAGGACTTCCGTGTTGGCAGACCTGCTCACCCTCAGCAGAGGTGCCCATAAATCTTGCTGAAAACAAACGCTTTAGAAGAGGAGGAAAGTTTAAGAGGCCCTGTGGGCATATTCTAATCAGTGCTCACTAATATCAGCCAGCTCGGATTTACAATGTGGTGTTCCCAGTGGAGGAGGCCTGGGTAGGCACATGTAAAATGCCGCCGGCTGTAATTAACTCTGACCTCTGCTGCCTGTCGGCTCACGCGCTCTTAATATTAGCTTTGACTCCCAGAATCTGCTTTCGGTGTTTGTTGTTGGGATGCGTTCTTTTAAAATTCATTGTTCGCAGCCCTTCTTTAGCTCTTATACACATACACACAAACATACTGAGCCAAGGTGATCAATGCTATCAAATGAAATCAATAATCAGGTAGATCTGCAGTCATTGAAAATTCCATTTATCTTAATAATGGGCAACTGTCCCTACATTTGTAGCTTGCACTTTACAATGTGCAGAGTGATTTTATATACTTCACTGTTCATTATTATAACTGTTTTCAGGTGGACAGGGCTGGTATCACGGTCATCCACTTGATGAGAGACAAAAAAGGGCAGAGTGAGCGTGAGGTGTTCAGCATCCCCTGTGTAGTGAGTGGCCGAGGTTCAGATTCAGACTTAGGTCTTTGGCTTTTAAAACTGCTCTTTAACTACCGGTGTTCAAATGGATGATAGAGGTATTTGTCATGATGGAGGTTGGGGTAAGGGGGAGTGAATTGCGTCTTTTCCTTACTTCTTGCCAATCTAGGCAATGACTATTCAGCAATTTGTTTCTTCTGCCTCATGGCAACAAAAAGATATTAGATATAAAGTAAGCATGTCATGTGTAATATCTTGTGGACAATGAGAATGATGAGAAAAATTCTACCTAAATACCTGTGACCATGAGGGTGTGTTTGCATGTATTTTATTGGTTAGAAGAGCCCTATAATTGAAAATGTTTTGAGAACCTGCAACATGCCAGGCTCTGTTCCAGCCACTCAGATGTGATGTCTGCGTTCACTGAATTACATTAGAGCTAGAGGAGACAAACCAGGAATAAAGATGCAAATAAGAAAAACAGTGCTGTGTAGAACGATGTAGAAAATAAGCAGGTGGGTATTTTAGGCTGGTGATTTGGGGGCCTATTGGAGCTGAGATCCGATTGCTGGAAGTAGCCATCTGTGTGTAGGAGGAAGAGGAAATAAAAGGGGGAAGAGGACACAGGGAAGAAGGGATAAGGAGGAGGGGGTGGAAGAGGAGTAGGAAGAGGAGGCCGAGGTGGTGGTTGATTTGGACAGTGAAATACGGCCGGTGAAAAGGCCCTGTGTAAGGAACAAGTTGACCTACTTGAGCCCAGAAGGAAGGCAGTGAGGCTGGAGCGTGGTGAGGGAGGGGAGAGTGGAGGCTGGAGCTGCTGGCAAGGATTGGACCAGAAGTTCAGTCAGTCAGAGTAAGGATTTTGGATTTTATTCTAAATCCCTCGGGAGTCCTTGGAGGGTTTTCCACAGGGGAGTGAGATCGAATTTACATGTTCAGAAAGTCCCCCTGGCTGCTGTGTGGCAGAGTTTAGGAGGGCAAGGAGTGGAGCTAACAGTGGGAACAGTGAGAGAGGAAAGAGCTCTGGACGGGAGGTAGAGACCTCGTAGGACTGGCTGACTTAGATCTTACGGTGTGGAGGATGACTCCTAGGTGGATGGAGACCTGCCCCGCCCCCCGACCCCCACTCACTGCCTCGTGGACAATTTCGAGAGTAGATGGGGAAAAAAAGTTCTGCCCGGCCCTGTGAAGTTTGAGATGTGTTTTGTATCCAGGTGGTGGTGTCACATAGCAATTGGACATGAGTTTGGAGTTTGAAGAAGTAGCCGGAGGTGGGGATTTGGGATGTATCAGCCTGTGGATACTGCTACCTGTGGGTTCATGAGCCTGAAAGGGTGATCTTTGACAGACAGTCGTATATACACCCGAGGACACAGGTGTAGCCATCATTTGGAAAAAGCCTGCTTTCTGCTCCATCTGCAGTCAGCCTGAAAGTTTCCTGGTCCTCACCTCCAGCAATCCTGGAGTCTCTTCTGCCTCTTGGGGATGGAGTTGGACTCTGTTGTTAAGCTCTGTGCTTGACATATTTCCCGGCTTCCGTTTTTGCCATGATCACCTCTTAAGTCTGCAGTCTGAATCCATGAACATTTAGGTCACCAGTCCAAGTGGACTTCAACTCACAAACTGTTTAGAGGCACTACTTTGTGTTTTGGCGTTGGGTATAGCTTCCAAGCTGCAACTTTTCAGTGGAGATGAGGGTTCAGGGAAGCCACATGCAAGAATATTCAAGAACTAGAGAATCTTGAAGATTTTTAAATAAAGTTTAATATCTTGCACTTGTGGATGAAAAATGTCACCTGCCAAATCAGTAAACAAATGATATAGCCATCAAACCATCAGTCACTGCGGCAGTTCCTAACTGTGCACTCTGAGGGGATTCAGGATGGCCCTAGACAGTTAAGCTGTGGGCTGCAACTAAAAGACCCTGCTTGCCACAACCGAAGATGAAAAGGTCCCATGTGCTGCAACAAAGAACCAAGATCCTGGGTGCTGCAGCTGGGGCCCTGTGCAGCCAAACAAATAAATATTAAAAAGAAAAAAAATAGGAAGAGTGCTAAATTCATTAACTTGAGATATCTACTTTTTCTTTAATTAACAATAATCTTTTGATGTTCCAAATATCTGGCTTTGTTGCAAAAGCTCCTATGTATCCAGGCCCCTCCCTTACCTCCTTGGAGCAGTCCTTCAGAGCTCTCTGAGAGTCTGCTTTCTGGGCTTAAAGCCTCAGCAAGTCCACTGAATAAAACATAATTTTCAACTTTTGTGCATTTTTTTCCAGGCAACACATCCTTCTCTGAGGCACTAAAAGTATTGATATTTTCTGCTCCTTATCCCATTCACCCCTAAGCCTTGGAGTGAGAAGTGTTACTCTTGTTTTATGGAAGAGGCCCCTGACAAAGAATCCTGTCCGAGGTCCCAGAGTTAGTTAGCAGGGGTTGCTGGTGGGGCTCTAGCCACCAGGACCCGCTTTCCATCTCTTGGAATGAAGAGGTACTTTTTCCTGCAGTAAAAGCTTTTATCTCATGAAATTTGCAGATAATCCATATATAAGAACCCCAGAGTCTAGTCTCTAGATCCTAAATTCTTGTTCTCTACCAAGCAATACTCAAATCCTGGGGAATTTGAGTACAGGATAAATAGGATAACCCGGAGGGGAGGAGGGGAGAGGTGAAAGCTATGCTAAGTAACAGTAGAGTTAGATGATGATCATGTTTGATCCCATATATAAGCCTACTTCCCTATCTTTTGCCCTCTTTCCCTCACCCCATACATTCTGCGACAAAAAGCCGTTGTTTAGTTGTTGAGTCCAACTCTTTTGTAACCCCATGGACTGTAGCCCATGAGGCTTCTCTGTCCACGGAATTTCCTGAGCAAGAATACTGGAGTGGGTTCCCATTTCCTTCTTGAGGGGATCTTCCTGACCCAGGGATCAAACCCACATCTCCTGTGACTCCTGCATTGCTAGGCGGATTCTTGATCACTGAGCAATCAGGGGTTTCCCAGCTGGCTCTCTGGTAAAGAATCCACCAGCCAAGCAGGAGGCGTGGGTTCGATCCCTGGGTAAGAAAGGTTCCTGGAGGAAATGGTTACTCACTCCAATGTGCTTGCCTGAAGACTCCCATGGGCAGAGAAGCCTGGCAGGATATAGTCCGTGGGGTTGCAAAGAATTGGACAGGGCTGAGCAACTGAGCACACACACTCGCGTCTAGGAAGCAACAAAAAGCAGGCTGGGCTACAAAAAAAAGCCTACTAGTTTCTTAAGCTAGCTTTCTATGTGGGTACACAAATGCTAGTCATGGTATCTGTGGCTTTAAAAATATCACTGACAGTGGCATCACCAAAAATAAAGTAACCTCAAGTTTGAACTTTCACAATCCCGGTCATAAACAGTCTGTTGACAGCATTGAATAAATCTGAGAGATGTCATTTGAGGTGGGATGCTGAGATGTGGAGGTGAATCCAAGAACTCCACGGCCTTCATCTCTAAGTGATCATCCTGCAAACCGCTGAGGGGACTGGCCTTGGATGATGGCTTATCAGAGTGGGGTGCTTTGGGATGGGGGCCAGTGGTTCTTCGGGGTTAGGATCAAATTTTAAAGCACCATCATTTACCTTGGTTGCTAAGCCCCCCTGAGCCTGAAGTGAGGAATTCTGATTGGCAGAATCTGTAGGAATTTAGACAAGGGGAACAGCACGGAAAAACGGGAAGCTTAAGATGGGGAGCCTGGCTGCAAAGCAACTCAGTGCTTCAATAAGCCCGAATCTGCTGAGAATACATTTTACGAACATGCAGCTAAGTTGGCTGCCTTTGTTTGGGGGTTTGTTAAGCATTATCTAAAGAATGCCATGGTTCAGCCTGCTCGGTGTGAAGTCTAATTCTTCCCCTTTCTGGAGCCACGGCCTGGTGTGTTCAATTTTTCTCTCTCCATAGGGCTGCAGGCTCTCTGGTACTCCAGCCAAAAAAACACTCATATTTTAGCAAGCTTAGTCCCAGTCTGGTTGCCAGGCAGTAAAACGAGCACTTGCCCGCCCCGGGGAGAGGGGGACCACTGGACAGAAAGCGGTTATGCAAATGGCTCCTCACTCAAACCCTCCCCGCAAGCCCCCATTTGAGAGTCTTTGGAGCAGTTGATATGTTTATTGGTGTGGAGAGACGTTGCTGCATAGCCTCGAACTGTGGTCATTTGTCAGAACTAATACTGCGAATTATTTTTATTATTATAGAGATGCTAATTGGAAGATAAGTTTGCTTCTGGAGGGTGTTAGATGTACTGAAGTGACTGATGTGGTCGGAGAGGCAGTGCGGATCCCATTTAACCAAAGGAGATCCTGAGGCATGAAGCGGCTGAGCTTCTTGTGTTGAGGGAAGAGATGAATCGACTGTCAACACTCCTTCACCTCACAGGGGGGCAGCCTTGCGGGTGGAGTCCATGCCAGCGTCTCTCTGAGATCTCTCTAGTTCCCCTGCAGCGCAAGAGCCTGTGAGAGAGAGAATAAGCCCTGGAAAGACTTCCTAGGGCTGATATTAAGAAGAGGGTGCAGAAATAAAAAATAAGAAAGAGGGAGATGAGCTGGGCCCTCTGGTGCTTCTTCAAGGCTTTGCTGGAGCAGGAAGCAGACTCGGGCCAGTGCCTGCTGACCCTGGCGCTAATTTTCAGGGACGAGGCCTATGCCCACTGGAGGCCACACCCGCTTATTTTTTCACAGACCGCAGAGTCCCTGTCAGGGGATAACTGATTTCAGCCATGATTGGACAGGTCTGGGGAGTTTGCAACCCACAGTGGAAAGGATCCGAGTTCTGGCCTGGAACTCAGTGGCACGGGAAGATGCGTTGAATGCTCACAGGATGTACAGCTGGTGGTGGGCGTTTAGCTTCTAAGCTCCTCAAGCCCAAATTCCAGAAGAAGCCCTCCCAAACAGAGAGGAGGCCGCCTCCTTTGTCGACTCACGCCCCATCTGCAGGGCCCTCTGCTCTTGTCTGGTGAAGGCTCTTGGCCTGGCGGCTGTTGCCTAGCAGGCAGGCTTTCTCTGGGTGATGGCTTTTTAATGTGTTCTCTCCCTTGAGGGCCTGTGTGCTGAATTTCGTCGAGTCCTACAACCTTCTCTGTGACCACCAGCCACACCAGGAGGTAGTCCTGAATCGGGTGGTGGGGCTGGCCCCCAGGCTTATGAACCAGTGAGGTCCTGCTAGACTGTACAAGTGAGGAGGGAGGACCAGAGAGAGGATGAAGCAGGTGGGCAGTGAGAACACCCGTGGCAGGGGAACTCCCAGGTTTGATGAAGGGCTTGGCATGATGGAGGTGCCAGGAAGAGGTGCTTGGATGTGGGAAAGAGACTGCTCTGAAAGGCAGGAGAAAGTTGCTGGTGGAGAGCCTGGATGATCGTGACTGTCTATTCTTCCACAGAGTGGCTGCCGCGTGCCTCCTGGATGCTGGGTGCAGTTCTTGATTCTCGGCATGTGAAGCTCCATAGGGCATAACCATGTGCTAGATGTTGATATATAGATGCCTCTAAGACAGTCAAGTGTGGTGAGGTCATGGGCCTCTCTGAGAAGGTGATTTAAACTTGAGACAGTATGTCAAGGTAGTTTTATGAGCTCTGGAACTGGATGTCCTGGTTTGAATCCCGGCTCTACCATCAGTTGGTTCTGTGACCATGGTACCTTAGCCTCTTGGTACCTGTGTTTTCCCCATCTTTAAATGGAGGATAAATGCAGTTTGTATCTCCTCTGTAAGGAGATAAATTAGCTGCTAAGGTTTAAGCTCTTGGACTAGTAACTAGGGCATGGTAACTGACATTATATTAGCTATGGTAGTTATTCCTAGAAATTCACATTAAGCACCTACACACAAAACCATGCAATTTCTGGGGGTTCATAGACCTCTTCATGCCCAATTGTTCACCCTTGGATATTGGAAGAAGCTGGATTCTTGCCCTGAAAGATAACAGATGCCCTTCTTTCTCTGCCATCCTAGCAGGATGCATTTTAGGTGTGTGGGGTGCCATGGGGTGCAGGTGGGGTTCTTTCAACAGAAAGCTGAGACCTGCCTGTGGCCACAGTGAATGGAGGGGGCAGATTCCAGGAATCTGAAGCTCACAAAGGGCTGATGGAGCAAAGGAGGTCTTGGGTTTTTCAGGTACTCATCAGAGCAGTGACAACCCGAGTTAGATCCATCTCTGATCTGAACATACACTTGCCTGTGATGAGAGGGAGTGTGAGATGAAGGAGACCTGCTGAGTGATGTTATCCCAGGTCTGGTTACCCTGTTTGTGGGCCTTGAACAGTCTTCCAGATGCTGCCATGGCCCTGGAATGCCCCTTGCTGGGCGGAAGATTTGGTAGAGATGCCTTCTTGAAGCTGGTACCCCTGGTCATGAGCCCTGGCAGAGAGTGGAGGGGTAGGCAGCTGCCAAGACAACTTCATTGAGCGGACGTGCCACCCACAGAGCCTTTTGGACCCCACCTCCCCCTGTTGCCCATGTCTCGTCACTCAGCTCTGCCCTGCCTTCGGGGCCCCAGCAGACTGGCCACACTGCGCTGACTTGCAGACCTCACCAGGGAGCCTCTGCAGCTCCCTTCCGGGGGGTCCCTGTTCCTGCCCTAAACAATGGAATCTGGGTGCCAGGGCTGTTGCACTGTGGCACCATACTTTCAGCTTCTAATGCTCATTCCTACTCTCTGCGTACATCTCCTCCTCCATCTTCAGTCATGAGTATATACTCTTTTCTAACCCCTAACTCGGAGAAGGCAATGGCACCCCACTCCAGTACTCTTGCCGGGAAAATCCCATGGATGGAGGAGCCTGGTGGGCTGCAGTCCATGGGGTCGCTAAGAGTCAGACACGACTGAGCGACTTCACTTTCACTTCTCACTTTCATGCACTGGAGAAGGAAATGGCAACCCACTCCAGTGTTCTTGCCTGGAGAATCCCAGGGATGGGGGAGCCTGGTGGGCTACCGTCTAAGGGGTCGCACAGAGTCAGACACGACTGAAGTGACTTAGCAGCAGCAGCAGCAACCCCTCTCTTAAGAGTTGAGAAATGTATTTCAACCAAGGAAGCTTGTCACCAAGCACACTTAAAAATGTGTGTGTGTGTTTCATTGCATATATGTAGAATATCATTGTCTGAGGTGATTTTAGCAGCCTGAATCCGGAGAGGTTTTGGAGTCCTGTGTTGACTCTGGGTTAGAGCTTAAGGTTGTGGGGTCCCTGGCTGTTCATCCTCTTAGGTTATCCATCAGGTCACACATGCAGATTCTTCCCGGGATCCGAGGCTGCGTACTTGGGGTTGGGTTTTGCCAAAGACTGCGGGGGTGAGGTTGGAGGGTGAGCCCTTTTGGGCAGGGCTGTCTGGCTGGGATCTTTTTATGTTTCAAGAGCTCTTCATCAGCGAGGGGCTGATTTTAAAACCCCAGCCAGCTCTTGTTTTCAGAAAAAGAGGGGCTTGTCCTAGCATTAAGGACCTCTTGATGGGCAGGAAAAGGCTAAGAGGGTTTTCCAAGATAGGCTGTGACCAGGGAGTTGAAGGTTGGGGATGCATTCTCAGGACTGCAGTGTAATGACTTGACCTGAAGGAGCGTCGTTTAGATTTTTCCTCCCTCCTCATGACATCTCATGAGCCACCCAATCCCCTGCCTCCCTCTCCCTCCTCCCAGCACCTCGGGCTGTCCATCCCATCGCTCATGCTCCGGCTCCCCTTTGGAACACCTCAGTGACAGTCCTAACACAGTTGTGGCTGACTGCTTGCCTCACCCCAGTCTGCTCTTGTTCTGAGTGGGCTAGTGTTCAAACTCACAGGGAAGAACACACACACACACACACACACACTGGCCTGAGAATGTTCTAGAAACCAGTGGGACAGGAGCACAGTTGTCTTTCCTGGATGCTGTCCTTTTTCATTCTCACTCTTTTCCTCCCCTTTCACCTGCCTCCCTCCCCCACCGCCCCATCCTAGAGCATTTGACGTATCTGCCTCCATAGCGCCTCTTCTTTCCCTGGAGAAGGATGACTGGGTGTGTGATAGCTGGATTTGTTACATTAAAAAAGAGGGGATTTTGCTGAGGAACGGGGCCTGAGTCAAGGGCATGATACTGAGTGAGGAGAAGAGGTTCTGGCCGGGGTATATGTGAGGGAAGGTATTGCAGTGTGGGTGGACGTCGCCTGAGAGTGAGTAGACCTCTTCACCCTAGTCAGGTTTAGTGTGACGCTCTTTGGAACCTTTTATGGCTGCATTTCTCATGAATGCTAACAGGCGGTTGCACTGGGCTCTGTAGCCGAGCTTAGACTGCTGCTGGTTGGGGGGTATTATTCACACTTGCTAATGAATAGCTCCCGTTAGTGTATTTAGCAACCAAGTCAAACAAGTGGCTGTGGGGACCCAGAAGCAAATTACATGCCTGGTAGAGGCCCAGCCTGGGACTGAGATTGGGAGGAGTTGAGTCCTGGAGCTCTTTGGTGGCAATTTCAGATGTCAGTCTGGCTATGTTTGATCAATGAAGAGCCTCGTTGATTGGAAACCATAGGGTTCCTTCCACCCTTAACCCCAGAGTCCTACAAACTCTGGTCTAGTGTGTGTAAATTAAAAACTGAGATAAGACCCCCCAGTCCTCACTTTCACAAGAGGAAATGTTACGAGGACTCCTAAAATCAGGCATGGAAATGGGAGCTGCTATCAGTTGCTGAGAGCCCACTACGCTCTAGCCTCTGTGCTCTGTCTATTGCTGTATTAAGCCCTCCCAACGACCTATGAGAGGTGTTATCATCCCCATGTTGCAGGCACGGACACTGAGGCTCAGAGAGGTTGAGTACCTCACTCTTGCCTGTGAATGAGTTCCCATCAGTGCTGCACCTCTGGGGAAATTCCATTTTTTTGCCTCCATGGCGCGTTACATCCGTGACCTCCATGGCAACACTGCCATAAAGTTTCAAGGGAGTTAGCAGCCCTGAGGCTGTGGCTGGAGACTGCGTCCCACAGCTCTTTATGAGGGTGGTGGCCATCCATCAGTCCCGCTGCCGCCTCCGATTTCCGCAGTAAATACTCACCCCTGGAGTCCAGCGCTGGGAAGGTGGGTTAGCTAGGGCAGTGTGATCATTCCTCTGTTCTGGGAGAGAATTAGCAATAAACCCTGACTTCTGTACCCTAAAAACCCAAACCCCAAATCAGTTACATTCAAGTTCATTTTAATTCAGTCTGACAAACAGTTAAGTACCTACGATACTGTGCATAGCTAGTTCTCTCTGTCCTGGGGATTAAAAAAAAACCAACAAATGAATATTATTCTTCTAGGGACAAAATATAATGAGGGAGACAGATATAAGCTGATGGTTTTAAGTTCAGTGACCTAAACCAAAGTAGATGTATAAAGTGTTCTCAGATTATGAAGACAGAGTACAAATACATGTGTGTGTAGAGGTGCTGAGACTGGGGATGGAGCATGGCCAGGAGAGGACCAATTTCAGGACCACAATTGAACCTGAAAAGTAGAGAAGAGAGAGAAAGTAATTGCAGGAACCCAGGCAGCTGTGCACTGCTCGGGACTCAGGGCGGATACATCACACTCAGGCGAGGATGGGCTTATGCTCCCGTAACCTCTCTGTGCGGAGAAGGCAATGGCACCCCACTCCAGAACTTTTGCCTGGAAAATCCCATGGACGGAGGAGCTTGGTAGGCTGCAGTCCATGGGGTCGCTAGGAGTCGGATACGACTGAGCGACTTCACTTTCACTTTTCACTTTCATGCATTGGAGAAGGAAATGGCAACCCACTCCAGTGTTCTTGCCTGGAGAATCCCAGGGATGGGGGAGCCTGGTGGGCTGCCGTCTGTGGGGTTGCACAGAGTCAGACACAACTGAAGTGACTTAGTAGCAGCAGCAACCTCTCTGTGGGAATGTTTCCTAATCTGTAAGACGGGAATGATCGTCGTGTCTGACTCAGGGTAGTGAGGAGGAATAAACAACTTCATCTGGTGCCTTGAAGAGTGTCTTGAGCGTGTGAGGCTTCAGTGAGTCAACGGTGCTAGAGCTTTTTGTTTCTTGTCTTGGTGCCATCTTGTGGCATTGCCCCGTGGTCCTGCGTGTTCTCCTAACGCTGCCAGATTTGTGGTCAGCATGCCATTGAATGTTTTCTTGCACCCTTATCTTATTAAACTCCTGTATTGTCAGTAAGCTTTTCCTATGCTTATGTTCTGGACTTCTAATTAGATATTAGACTTTCCCGTGTTTTGTAATAATCAGTATTTGTTGTTGTTCAATTGCTCAGTCGTGTCCGACTCTTTGTGACCCCAAATAATCAGCGTGGAGTGACTCAATCCAATGGGTGCTTAATAAATGCACATTTATTACAAATAAGAAGATAGTATATGTAAGGTGCAATGTGTTTGGTGGGGGCAACATTCATATTTGAAGAGACTAAACAGGTGGTGCTCACTGTATGAACCCATCTTCCCAGATGAGAAGGTGAAGTTTGCCTCCGTGGACAAGCTCCAGAGGAACGCTGATGGGTGGACCTGCCTCACTTGACAAACTCCTCCCCTTTGAGTCAGTTACACATTTGTACATACTGGGTGAACGGTCTTTGCATGGCCGCAAAGGATCTCAGGGCTTGCTGTTAGTTAGGAGCGGCCGCTGGGTGGTGTTGGGCTGTGCCTCAGGCCCTGCTTATTGGACCACGCATGCTACTGACCCTTTGAAAGGCCTGGGGATGGCTCTCTAGGCGTGACGGGTCATTCAGTTCTGGTGGTGGCTTCACACATCCCTCCTCCAAGAACTTGCTCGAAAACCGTTCTCTGTCAGCCAGACACAGCAGCCTCGATGGGGAGTGCACGGAACGCTCCCCACACACTGCTGGGGTGCTCTCACCTGAGCCAGAGTGGTCAGGGCTATGTCCCCTCCCACCTCGTGTCTCCAGCTGGGCTGGTGCAAGTCCACACCGCGAGTGCTCCTCCCGGGACAGGTGGGAATGTGGGTGCCGTGCAGAGGCCTCCTGCTTCCTCTGCCCACTGCCAGGGATGGACTCACAAACACCTCTCTGTGGCCCATGGAAGAACCTTCGTGGGGGATTTAGGTCCGGCCTTCTTCCCAGCTAGCATGCTGTCTGGGGACTTCCCCAGGCTGCATGCTCAGCTGAGGGCCTTGTCAGCCCCGGGTTGACCCCCACCAGCCTCTTCCTGAACCACGCCATCAATAGCTATCACTCATATCCCCAGGCAGACCCCTAACAAGCCAGCCTGACTGCTCTGGGCCTCCTGGGGGCTTCTGGGTTTCTCTGTGCCTCTTATTTCAACACTCACCGGACAGGGGAATACAGCCAGCTCACTTCTCAGGCCGTCGTCCTTCCGCCCCTTCCTGCCATCATCTCTTCCTGCCCCCATATCCCAGTCCTTCCAATGCCCCCACGGTGGTTTGCAGTCTGTGTTGATGGGGAAGGGGGGCTGCACATTCCTGGACCTGGGGTGCACTTGTTGAGTGCAGTGGAGGTGGGAGCAGGCTGGATGGGAGGGGGCGAGGGGTGGGTGAGGGTTCTTTTCACACTTTGGTTGCCACCCACCCGTTGGCCCTGCCTCTTCTGATGAGCGAATGAGGCTGGTTGATGCTTCAGCCACTGGTGTAACCAGATCTCTGTGGGCTCTTGAAAAATGGAGTTCTCTTCAGCAGCAAATGTTTGCAATTAACTTTAACATATGGTGGAATTTGTTTTTGTGTCCGTAAAGCATGATAGGCAGTGAGGATCTGGCAGGGAATGCACCCAGCTTGTCACGCCCCGGGCCGAGCTGCTGGGTGGAATGTTTCCACTCGATTTACAGCACTGAAACGTTCGGTGAGCTGAGTGGTCATTGATGGGTCAGCCGGGGCCCTGGCGCATCCTCTTCCTTCCAGGTGTTTCTGCCTGGCCAGCAGCAAGGTAAAGTGTTACCTTTACTTTTGATGATAGGGGGCAGCAGCCACTGGCCTTAGTGACCCTTGCTTCTCAGTTTTGGCCACTGCCCTCCTCCTATAATCTTGGAAGATTTTGCCTGACACTGTAGGGCTATCCTGCAGGGTCCATGGACTTTGATCTGCATGTGATAGGAAACACAGGTCAGCTCTGGGAGTAAATCCCAGGTGACATTAGAACTTAGTAGGTACTGAGCTCCAAATAACATGAAAATGAATGATCAGGAACAAATCAGGAATAAATCAACAGGAAAGTGATTTTTTTTTAATTAACCGGAAATTGGGAGGGATGCATTTCCGTGTTGGTTTGGCCTTTTTACTGTGTTATCATGGCTGCAATCTCTCTCCAGATTCCTACCTCTGTCCTCTATGTGTTGACTACGTTGCCCTGCTTGTCACCGTGAGCCTGCAAGATGGCTTCTTATCCTCACAAGATAGGACCCTGAGTGAGAAGGGAAGGGCTGAGACTAGAGCTTTCTTCCTTGTTTGCTTCCTCGGGGGAAAATCTTTCTCTGAAGCTCCCAGCAGGCTTCCCTTTATACCTTGGTGGCCATAACTGGGCCACATGCCAACCCCCCAGGTTAGTCACTGGCACAGGGGCAGAGATTGGTCTGCCTGGTTTAGATCAATCGTGACTCCTCCCTGAAGTGTGGCACACTGCTGCCCAGCAGTGCCAGGGTTCCCTTTAGTGAGGGAGACGTGGCATTGGGAAGGCAACCAATGCTGTCCGCTGTGGGGCTCTTCACTGTCAGCAATGGCAGGGGTCATTGGGCTCACAGCTGCTGGAAGGGGAGAAGTCACCCCTGGGAAACTGAAGGCTGTGGGGTATGTGACGGCTGTGGTCCCCACCTCCCCAGGATTCTTTTGCATCTGTCCTCTATGATGGCCTGTTAGTTTTCCTCCTATAGTGCTGTCAGCTACTGCTCAAAAGTGTGTCAAGACTCTCCATTTCTTAAGAAATAGAGGTCAAACTCTGCTTAGCATTCAAGGCCCCCTCCGTCTGGCTCAAGACAGCCTCACATCTGGCATGAAACACACCTTTCCTATTTTATCTCTTAATGCTCCTCTGTGCCAAACAGGGAGCAATCAAGCTGCTTTCTTTTTTTTTTTAATTAATTTTTAAATTTTATATTGGAGTATAGCCGATTAACAATGCTGTGATTGTTTCAAGTGGACAGCAAGGGGACTCAGCCATACATATACATGTATCCATTCTCCCCTCCAGGCGCCACATGAGCAGAGTTCCTTGTGGGGTGCATTAGGTTGCTGGTGGTTATCCATTTAAAACTTAGCATTGTGTACCTGTGCTTCCCCAGATCCCTAACTATCCCTTGCCTCCATGCTTCCCCCTGGCAACCATAAGTTCATTCTCTAAGTCTGTGAGGCTGTTTCTGTTTTGTAAGTTCATTTGTATCATTTCTTTTTAGACTCCACATATAAAGACTGTCTCGTGAAATTTTTCCTTCTCTGTCTGACTTACTTCGCTCAGTGTGACTCTCTCTAGGTCCGTCCATGTTGCTGCAAATGGCATTGCTTCATTCTCTTTGTTGCCTGAGCAATAGTGCGTTGTAAACATGTATCACATCTTCTTTACCCATTCCTCTGTCAGTGGGTGTTTCGGTGGCTTCTGTTTTGGCTTTGTAAACAGTGCTGCAGTGAACACTGGGGTGCATCTCTCCTTTCAGATCATGTTTTTCTCCAACAGTGGAATTGCAGGGTCATGTGATAAGCCAGGGAGAAGGCAATGGCACCCCACTCCAGTACTCTTGCCTGGAAAACCCCATGGCCAGAGGAGCCTGGTGGGCTGCAGTCCATGGGGTTGCTGAGAGTCGGACACGACTGAGTGAGTTCACTTTCACTTTTCACTTTCCTGCATTGGAGAAGGAAATGGCAACCCACTCCAGTGTTCTTGCCTGGAGAATCCCAGGGACGGGGGAGCCTGGTGGGCTGCCGTCTATGGGCTCGCACAGAGTCGGACACGACTGAAGCGACTTAGCAGCAGCAGCAGCAGCAGCATGATAAGCTAGTCAACCTTCTACCTGTTTACCTTACCTGGAGCTTTTTGTCTCTGCATCTGCGCTCACTCTAGAGTCCCCATTTGATATGTCTGACTCTGAAACTCAGCATGTTCAGACTCATTATTTAAGGTTCTGTTTAAATCATCACGTCTTTGGAAAATGCCTCCTTGACTGTCCCCCGCTGAAGGTTTCCTGTGTCTTCTGTGGGCTTCTCTAGCTCTCATTTTCACTGTACCCACAAGAGCCATAGCGAGCCAAATAGGCAAGGGTGGCTTCATGCGCGCAGGTATGAAATGAGGCTTGAGCTCCCCCTTAACAACTGGGAAAGTTTGCTGAGAGGACAGAAGCCACGCTGTGTATTTGCAGGATAGCATGAGGCTGTGCATAAGAACACAACAGGGTCTTCACATTTCTGCTTTTGCCCCATCTTCAAGCACCTTAATGCTCTTTCTCCAGGAGTATGTAAAATTGGCTCATGACTACCATATTGGACAGACAGATACAGGGCATTTATTTCATTGCAGAAAGGTCAGTGTTGATCTGAAGGGTTACCCAGGGAGGTGTCTAGTGGGGCCAAAATCCTAATGTCCTTTGGTACAGGGGCAGCTCCCACATTTATTCTACTAGTTTGCTAAGCCCTGACCTAGAGGTCTGTAGTGTGGGGATGGAAATACAGAGCTGCATACACAGGCCGTTGAGAAGCTAGCTCTCACCTGGCTACTCCCGCGTAGCCCTGCTCTCAGCACTGGGATGGGTGACGCCCTCTGGAGCCCGTCTCCAGACTCAGAGTCCAGATGCAGTGTCCCGCTCCCTTTTCAGCATCTTACACTCTTCAAAGGGGCTGAAATGTGCTTAAGAAGGTCATGGGAGTGAAGGATGAAACCACGCATCCATCTCTGGGCAGCTCTTGGCGACCCTTTGCTGGCTCAGCCAGGGATGAGTTAATGAGTCTAGATTGTTGAAGAGGTCATATGCCTGAGCTGTTGGGGACTTCTCACCGTCCTGTCCTGTGCTTTGACTTTGGCCCCCTTCTGGGGATTCTTGTTGCTTGTCATAGGGTCTTTACAATCGCTTTCAAATTAAAAAAAGAAAAGAATAAATTTGAGTCAATTCTACTGAGGTCGATGAACCTAGAGCCTGTTATACAGAGTGAAGTAAGTCAAAAAAGAGAAAAGCAAATATCAGATATTATCACATATATATGGAATATAGGAAAATATACTGATGAACTTATTTGCAGGGCAGAAATGGAGATGCAGATTAATGAATGGACTTGTGGACACAGTGAGAAAAGTAGAGAGTGGGAAGAACAGAGAAAATATCTTCAACATGTGTACGCTATCATATGTAAAGTGGAGAGCTGGTGAGAAGTTGCTGTATAACACAGGGATTCCAGCCTGGCCCTCTGTGATGCCCTAGATGAGTGGGAAGAGGGGAGAGGGTGAGACTCAAGAAGGAGAGGATATGTGTGTAGTTGTGGCTCACTCACATTGCTGTGTGATGGAAACCATTACAACATTGTAAAAATTTAAAAACAAAAAATAAAAAAAGGTGCACAAAAGGAAAAAAAAAAAAAAAGCCTGTGAAGCACAACTAGACAGCTAAAGCCAGGTTGTGTGGATAACTATGGAATATTTTACAAACTGTTTTTAGTAATGTCCCC
Organism: Cephalophus harveyi; assembly: GCA_006410635.1. Classification (NCBI taxonomy): domain Eukaryota; kingdom Metazoa; phylum Chordata; class Mammalia; order Artiodactyla; family Bovidae; genus Cephalophus; species Cephalophus harveyi. The sequence continues at coordinate 77,608 of SJYT01012817.1, forward strand.
TCCTTTGCTGCTGAAAACTGGTGATATGGGTATCATTAACCCCAGTTTTTGATTGACAGATTCAGGCTCAGAGAGGTTAATTAGCTTGACTGAGTCACACAAAAAATAAGTGGTTGGGGCAGGGGGAGTCTCAAACTCAAGCCTTCAGTGCTCTTTGCACTACAGTATCATTGCCCCTTACATGATGTTATAAACAGATATTTTAGCATCCATTCCACCTTACTTCCTATTTGTGCATATTGGCAGTAGGTTTGGGAATTCTGGTGAGATTCTGCTGAGATGGTAACAATATCTCTCAAAGCTATTCCTAAGCCTTGATATTTTGCATGTTGTGAGAGGTGCAGGGCTCATTTTATGCAGTCTCTCTGCTCACTCCTGAGCCAGCTGCTCCACTATTTATGATGTGGCTTTAATGTTAGCCCAAAAATATCACAAGAAGGGAAGATCTGAGGCAAAGGACAATTATTTGGCATAAATGGTCAAATATTAGTGCTTTGATTTATGTGATGTTCTGACTTAAGCTTGGCTCCCCTTGTGATTAGATCAGACAGTCCAGAGTGATCCAAACTTGGGCTTCTTTCAATAGGACTTTCTGAGAATTTTACCTCCAGCACTGGGCAGCTTACCTTGCTCTAAGATAAGGCCAGTGCTCACTCCACACGTGCTGCTGGGTCCCGAGTCCTTTATTGTGGACGTTGCTCCAGCTCCAGCCCTTCTCCACTACCTCTCACATCCATCCTGAAGATCCCCCTCATAGCACATCGTTCTTATTAGCAGACATTTCATAATTGCTCTCACTAAACCCATCCTTGACTCTTCATCCCCCTCCAGCTATCGTCCCCTTTTCCTGTGCCTTTGACAGAAGTCCTTGCAGGAGCTCCTCACTCCTGTGTCTCCCCACCCTGACGGAAGCCCCCAGCCATCCGCCTTCCCTCGTCTCCATGCTGCCGAGCTCAGTGGTCGGCGCTCAGTTCTCACCTTCCTAGACCTGTTAACAGCATGAGATGGGTTTCATCACACCTGTTTCCTCAAAACGCTCCCTTCACTTGGTGACCACTTCACTTTCCTGTTTTTCTCCCATCTCGGGTCACGTTTTCTCGGGTCTGTCTGTTCTTACCTGTGGTGTTTTGGAACCTCCTACTGACTTTCCTCCCTTTGGCCTTCCCCTCTCCACACATAGCTCTCAACACAGTGCTGATAGTGATCCCATTAAAACTTCATCCTTATACCCCAAAGAATTGAAAACAGGGACCCAGCCAAGTTCATGGATACACATTTGTTAGCAGCATCATTCCCAGTAGCCAAAAGGTGGAAGCAGCCCAAGTGTCCATCAGTAGATGAACAGATAAATAAATGTGATGTATCTGTACAATAGAATATGACTCAGCCATGAAAAGAAGGATTTAAAAATTCCATTGTACTTAGCCTTCCTTGGAATATTACTCAGCCTTCCTTTTTATGGAAAAACAGGAAAGGGATGTGGACACCAAGTGAAGGGAGTGTTTCAAGAAAACAGATCGGGTGAAAAAATTGCTGATACATGCTTCAAAGTGGGTGAACCTCAGCATAGTAAATACGCTACGTGAGAGAAGCCATACAGAAAAGGATACCTGCTGTATGGTTCCATATATATGCAATATCAAAAACGGGTATATTAATAGAGACAAAACAAAATTGGTGGTTGTCCTTGTTTGGCAGCAGGAGAAAACAGAGGAAAAACTGATTAATGTGCAAGAAGTTTTATTTGGTAGTCATGGAAATGTGTTGAAAAGAGAGGTGGTCCATGTACAACACTGTGAAGTTACTGAATGCCCCTCCATTGTTGAAATATGTTAAGTGAATTTCATCTCAGTAGATTAAAAAGAATAAAAAAGAGCTTCACCCAGCACGTCACTTCTCTGCAGAACACCCTCCACTGTCTTCCGAAGGAAGAGTTAATGTCCCCGCTGCCACCTGCAGGGTCCTCTGTGGACTATCTGCTTCTGCCCCTTAACTTCTCCAATCTAGCTTTTTACAAATTTATTTTAGTCTGTTTTTAATTTTATTAAGGTATAGTTGATGTATGGTGTTGTGTTCCTTTCTGCTATACAGCTAAGTGATTCAGTTTTACATATGCTCTTTTTCATATTCTTGTTTCCATTGTGGTTTATCTCAGGACATTGAATATAGTTCCCTGTGCTGTACAGTAGGACCTTGCTTATCCATCCTACATTTAATCGTTTGCATCTGTGAACTCCAAACTCAAAATATTCAATGCTTCCCTGCCCCCCTTCTCCCCCTTGGCAGCCCCAAGTCTGTTCCTCCGTCTGAGAGTCTGTTTCTGTTTTGTTGATATATTCTTTTGTGTCATAGCTTAGATTCCACACATGTGTTATCATATGCATTTATCCTTCTCTGTTTGACTTACTTCACTTAGTATGATAATCTCCAGGCCCTTCCATGTTCCTGCAGATGGCATTATTTCATTCTTTTTAATGGCTGGGTAATATTCCATTGTAGACATATACTACATCTTGTTTATCTGTTCATCTGTAACGGACATGTAGGTTGCTTCCATGTCCTGGCTATTGCAAACAGCACTGCAATGAATATTAGGGTGTGTGTGTCTTTTTGAGTGATAGTTTTCTTATTGCAGCTCTTACCGCTCTTCCTCTCAGAAATGCACACAACACCATAAATGTCATAATGTCATCCAGTCACATGGAACTTGATGCTGTCTCCTCAGCATGCTGGCTGTGCTTCTGCCCCAGGACCTGTGCACCTGCTGTTCTCTCTGCCTCGAATGCACCCCTCACAGACAGTGTTAGGGCTTGCTGCTTACCAGCTGCCTCAGATCATAGCTTAAACATCAGCTACTCAGTGAAAATGTTAACTCCCCACCCTGACACGTCCCTTCCTCTTTTATGCCTTCCTTTTAATCTACTGCACTCGTCTGACATTCTGTTTGATGTCAATAGAATGATTGGCATCAGATAGATGATTTGTTTTCAATCAAATGTAAACTCTAAGGGTTGGAGTTTTGCTTTGTTTGCTCACTGTTATATTTCAAACACTTGAAACAGTGCCTTGATATTAGCAGCTAGAATGGTAGACACTCAGCAATTCTTTGTTATTTGTATGAATGATCTGCAATTTGGGCTTCCCAGCTTCCTTCTCAATATTTTCTAGTTGTGAAGACCTTGTGTGTCTTTATGAGGAATACCATAAAACTCGTCATCTCCGCGCAAGTGTGCCCATAAGCCAGTCGGTCACGGCCTTCACGCTGCTCTCTGCTTGGTGAGGATGTGTTGTGGTAGACGTCCACCCTCTTTTTCTCTGCCCCTCCCATAGTTGCAGTTTGTGCAAAGTTTTTTTTTTTTTTCTTATGGAGCTACTGACCTGTTCTTGGAGGGATTCAGCCCGCAACAGTAGTCTAGATAGCAACATGTTTCAGTGACAGCAACAATCACCCAATGTACTTCCTGTGTGTCTCTTCTGGGGTACAGTTGGGATAGAGATTGATGCTGGTCCATGAAGTGCCTTCCTCGCAGTGGAGAAATGAGTAGAGCTCAGGAAACACTCACGTTTCAGTGCAAAACAGTTCTTGCCTTTCTTTCAGAAATCCGTTCTTCCTGGACAGTGTCTACAGGCCTTTTGAGAGGTATCGTCACTAAACTCCTCTGCCCACTTCTTTGCCCGAGTGAGAAATGAATCCCTGCCTTTGTGCCTAGTTGAAGTAATCTGCCTGGCCCCCAAGGATGACGGCAGGTAGTTCTGCTGTAAGCAACAAGAGGACCCTCTAGCCTTAGATTTTGACTTGTAAGAACAAGTCTTCAACTTTTTAATTGTTCTTAAAATTCTAACTGGGATCCTGGAGGACCCCCGGAAGCGGAGAAGTGGTGGACTCTTTCATTATCATCCTCCTTCTTATCCTTCCCTATAGATTCTGAGCTCAGTGCCCTGAGTGGAACAGAGACAAGCCTAAAAGCTCATGTTCCCTTCAAGACTTCCCCTGGCTTGGGGACACCCTAGCCTGTCATTATTCCCATCGTTGGGGGGATTTATGAATTATTTCTTCTAACTTTTGGCTATAGTATGCTTATATATGTAAGCATCCTTACATGCGTGTGTGTAAGGAAGTGTGTGTGTGCGTGCCCTCACATCTATACACATAACTTGTGCACGGAACTGGCCACTGTGAGTCTAAGCCAGGAATCTTGTTTCAAGAGATTTTTGTGGTTCTTGAGCTCCTCATGTTTCTCCCTGTTCTCTAATCCTCTGAATGGAGCTGGCTCTGGGGAGTGGAGCCATATGAAAGGCATCCAAGATGAAAATTATATCCCAGACTCGCACATGAATATTGTGGTTGGGCATGGGGGCTTACTGGCTGGTGCTCCACATGCTCCCCTGCTCCTCCTGGCTTTTCTGTTTTTCTCCCCATGTTCCACTTGCTTGTTTCTCAACCTTGGCAGTTCCAAGGTTGAGGCTGTTCTGGATTAGTTAGACCTGGACTGGGTTGTTGATCTCAGAGCCTGAGCTCTCTCTCCAGAGGTGGTGGGCCACCTCTGGCCTTTCCTTCTCTGTAAGATATTTCAGTAGAATTGATTGATATTATAATATAGATATAGATGAACCTCATTCATCTAGGCTTCCCTGATGGCTCAGACAGTAAAGTGTCTGCATGCAGTGTGGGAGACCTGGGTTTGATCCCTGGGTTGGGAAGATCCCCTGGAGAAGGAAATGGCAGCCCACTCCAGTACTCTTGCCTGGAAAATCCCATGGATGGAGGAGCCTGGTAGGCTACAGTCCATGGGGTTGCAAAGAGTTGGACACGACTAAGCACCTTCACTTCACTTCATTCATCTAGCTTTACCTTATCTGGATCTTTGGTTGATAATAAAGATGCTGGGTGGATATAATTTAGATTTAGAAGAGTGAGCTGGGTGGAGATAGAAATGTCAAAGTAATTCGCAGATACATAGTAGTGAGATTGGAGAAGATCTCCAAGGGCAGTGGTGTAGGTGGAGAAGGGGATGAAATACTTATAGGTTAGGGAGATGAGGGGAACTAGTGAGAAGACCAAGAAGGAGTGAGCAGTGAGATAGGAAGAAAACCAAGAAAGTCAGTGGTCCTGGAAGCCAAGGGACCCCAGTGTCAGACGCTGCTGATGGGCTCAGTGTGATGATGACTGAGAAATACAGAGGCCACCAGTGACCTTTACAGGAAATGAGAAAAAGTATGGAGAGCAAGTGCCTCATTGCATTGGCTTTTAGAGAGACTAGGAGAGGAACTGGAGATAGAAAGCAGAAGTAAGTTCTTTTTGAAATTTTCTACAAAGATTATCAAATAAATGAGGACACACCTGGTGGATGAAGTAGTAATTACTTCAAGAGAAGGGTAATTTTTCCTAGTGTGGGAGAAATTAAAAAAAATGAGAATGTTTACAGAGAGAGAAAATATATGACGTAGCTTTTGAGTAAGCCCGAAGTGATGAGGTCTACTGTTTAAGTGGAGGAGTTGGCCTAGATAGACATTGAATGGGATGGGGAAATCCTTCATGTAACACTTGATTTCATATAACTGAGTCCTGACTACAGTAGGTTAAGTAAAAAGGGATTTTATTTTATTTTATTGAAAGAGAATCAAGAAATAGGAAGTCCAAGGATGGTACAACTGTTCACGAAAGTTTTCATGAACCCAGGTTTCACTTCTCTTGTATGGCATCTTTGGTAGGCAGCTTTCATCTTTCTGGTACCCTGATAGCTCTTTCATCTCCAGATATTGTGTTTTAGTTCCAGATAGAAATAAGGGAAGGGATGAAGAGCAAAATGTCTGTATCAGCTGAGGCTGTCTCATTTTATCAAGAGGGCAATAGCTTTTCCAAAACTTCCTACTTGCCCCTCCACCCCCAGTAGAACCCCATGGACTGCCGCATATGGTCACTTCTAGCTGCAAGGGAGCCTCAGCAGGTGAGATTTTCAACTAGGAACACAGTCACCTCAATTTTGGTTACACGAGGTAGAGTATGAGTGTGTCTTATAGTTTTTTAATTAATTAATTTTTTAAAATTGTGGTAAGACACATGAACTAAAATTTACCATCTCAACCATTTTTAAGTGCGCATTTCAGTGGCATTAAGTGTATTACATTGTTGCACAACCGTGACCACCATCCAACCACAGTTCTCCTTTCATCTTGCAAAACTGAAACTTTGTACCCATTAAATCATAACTTCCCATTCCCTCTTTCCTCCAGCCCCAGACAACCACTATTTTACTTTCTATCTTTCTGAATTTGACTATTCAGGTTATCTGATATGTGTGAAATAATAGAATATTTGTCCTTTTGTGACTGGCTAATTTTGTTTAGCATAAAATGCTGATTATATTGTAGTATGTGTCAGAATTTCCTTCCTTTTAAGACCAAATAATATTTCATAACATTTAAGGCTGGCTAATATTCCAGTATATTCCAATGTATATGCTGCTGTGAATATGAATGTACAGACATCTGAGTCTCTGCCTTAAATTATTTTGGGTATATACCTGGAAGTAGAAATGTTAGATCATATGGTAACTGTGTTTAAAATTTTTTAGGAAAATACCGTACTCTTTTCTGTAGCAGCTGAACCATTTTGCCTCCCATAGTGCACAAGTTTCCAATTTATCCTTGCCAAATTTGTTATTTTTCCACTTTTGATAGTAGCCCTCCTAATGGATATGGTGTCTTCTAGTTTTTAATGGGTGAGGAGGGTGATAAAGGATAAAAAGGGTAAAATGTTGAAGGGTAAAAATAAAAGCTATTTCTCTTCCTAATACTTGCATTGGGTCAGACTTTGTTGAAACCTTCCTGGAGGCCTCAAGACAGGTGGAGTCTAACTTGAAAGCGATGCAATATTATGGGAAAGTGGCTGCCTCAGAGGCTCAGAACACCGAGTTTTCTTACTCTGTCTTTCTTACTGCTGAATTTTGGTGCAGTGTGTAACGTGCCATCCTCTGCTGGGATGCTAGTTTCTGTGTGATGAAGATAATAGAATCAGATAATAAAACTTGACCTCCCCACATTTACTTCAGAGCTGAGATGTTACACAAGATTGTACGTGCTTTGCTTTGAGGTCTTTGAACTAAAGGCATTCTGGAAATTCAAATTATCTGGAGATATTTTTCACCTCTCACATGGGAAGGGAAAGTCCTGCATGATGCTCCCTTTGGCTTTTATGCCACAGTGGGGGGTTTTTATTCAAAAGGTGAGGCGATGTGCACCTTTCCTTGTCTCTCCCTGCTCACTCTTGAGGAGTGGCATTACAAATGAGGAGAAGGAGAGTAATAGCAACTCGAAATGTTTTAAGCATTGTGGTGTGCTGGTCACTGTACTAGATGATTTAGGAACATCATCACTGATCTTCAGAATACGTCTAGTTCCTAACACAGTGCAGTTGATATCAGTTGATTATGAGGTACTTTTGGATTGTGACAATATAGCTTTTCCTTCTTTTTTTGGGGGGGCGGGTCATAGTTAGCACACTGTTAGCACAGTGCTAACAAATGAAAAGCAATAGTGGCAAAAGCAAACAGGATTCATGAAGAGCTCAGTGTTGCCCCCTGCTGGGATCTCAGAATCTTTCCCACCAGAGCATCATCAATAATGTCCTGTCCTCCTTACTATTAATACACACACACAGAGCCCAGGAAACATACATTCTTTGTAAGCGTATACATTGTGTTGGCCATGTGCCATCCAGTCAAGCCAAAACTTGTGGAACAATAAGAATCTGTGCCCAGAATATCAGCTAAAAATATCTCTTTCCCTCTGCTCTGTTCTTTGCTGGTATGTTTATGAGCGTCCCAGGAGGCTAATGAGGATGAAGGGAAAGGAAAACTGACATTTTTCAAAGGAAACCAAGCCTTTAATTCCCTAAAAAGGGAACATGTATGTTCTGTGTGTCTGTTTCATGTTCCTTGCCAGTTTTGCATGTCTGTGTGACAACATGGAAAGTCTGTAATGTAAGTCATGCCACCTTGGGTTGGATTATTGGAATCTGCTTTTACCCCAGTTTTTTGCTCTATGGCCTGACTCGTACACAAGTTCCCAGGTTTCCGCAAAGAAGAGGGGGAGGGAAAAGAGAGCTTCTAAGCCAGAGACTCCCTGACACACACTCTGCTTATTCGGCTCATTCGGTTGCTGCCTAGGAGCCTGTGTGTGTGTGCGCTTGGTTGCCCAGTTGTGTTCCGCCCTTTGTGACCCCATGGACTGTGGCCCACCATGCATTCTCCAGGCAAAAATACCAGAGTGAGTTGGCATTTCCTCCTCCAGGAGCTCTTCCAGACCCAGGGATAGAACCTGGCTCTCCTGCATTGCAGACAGATTCTTTACCGTCTGAACCGCCAGGAAAGCCCCCACTGAAGAGCCTGGGGGACACATTTCCATCCCCAGTTGGGCCATGCAATAACCTCCTTTATTTATTTCTTGAAAAAAACTTTTTATTTCATATTGGAGTATAGCCACTTAACAGTGTTGTGATAGTTTCAGGTGGACAGTGACGGGTCTCAGCCATACACATACATGTATCTATTCTCCCACCAAATCCCTTCCTATCCAGTCTGCCACATAAAATTGAGCAGAGTTCCCTGTGTATTTCTTGATCATCAACTGAGCCTCAAGCTCTGGCTGGTCCTCTCAATCACCTGAAATTTCTTTGTGGTGAGGGGTAGTCACCTTTCCTTCTCTGGCCTGAGTTTCTTTCCATTTATAAAATGAGGGGGAAAATGATCTGATCTCTGGGGGCAGGGTCTGTGAGTTGGGGGCACAAGGCAAGAATATCAGCACCCCAGTGTGCCTCCATGCGGTGGTCAGTAGCCTCAGTGAGAAGCAGTCCCCCGAGCAGTGAGGTGATAAGGGGGAAGGATCTGTTCTATTTGTCAGATAATGTCAGCTTTAACCAAATAGCAACTGTTGGCTCTGGTCAGTCAAACATGGAGCTGCCGACTTCCTGAACATATGCTGGGTGTTGGGCAATGAACGCGGGTGTTGGTCAACCCTGGTTGGTTAATGTCAATATTGACCTTGGGTTAGGACAGACCATAGCCATAGCTGCCTGAATGAAATGTACCCTGTTTCCTCCTGAGTATTTATACTTCCGTATTTGTCTGTTGGTCTGTTCTCTAGTAACATATGAAAGGCTCATTAAAGTCTGATTTAGTTTATTATATAATGAAGAACAGAGACTTGAGATGCTCATGAAGTTCTATTTTTGGCTCACTTGGCTGTCTTGAAATAAATGATCTTATACACACACTCACACAGGCAGATATGGTAAAACTGATTTCAATAAAGAGAGTTAATAGCTGCCACTTACTGAGAGCAGCTAGTATGTATCAGATCCTTCAAATACATTATCTTATTGAAGCTCCAAAACCATCTTGTGAGAGTTATGATCTCATTTTTTGGATAAAGAAACGGAGGCTTCAAAACAGTCTGTAGCTTGCTCAAGTTCTCAGAGATGGAATCCAGACTTGAATCCAGGTTCTATCAGACTTCAGAGGCCAGGCTCTTCCTGCTAACCTTGCTGATTCTGGCACAGATTCACTGTGACAATGACAACAACAAAAAGTATCGGGTTGGCCACAAAGGCCATTTGGATTTTTCCGTAAGATAGTTGGAAAAACCCAAACAAACTTTTTGGCCAACCAACTCCTCAGTCCACTGTTTTGAGGGCAGAGCTGCCCACTGCCAGCGACGTGCCTTCAATGAAGAGCTGTGTGTGTTACCCTGTGCTGCTCGGCGAAGCCAGCGCCTCACAGAGCCTCTGGGAGTGCAGACATCACGCTCGGCAGTTCCCATCCCTTTGTATGGTTCTTACAGCTCCCCAGGAGCCCCAGGGAGACAGAGGCTCTGATTGGCTCTGCCGGCCACTTATTGTTTCCCGTTTCCTCCCCGCTGCAGAGTCTTGAGACGGTATCCTATGGATGATCTTGCCACTGCTATTGTCCCTGCAGACTTTCCCACCGACCCAGGACCACGGGCTCCATTGCTCATTGTGGTGGTGTTGGCTCAGCCTCAAGGACAGAGACCTTGAGCCAGCTGACAAGGTTGCTTGTGTCATCGCTTCTAAGGCCACAAGCCATGCTTTTGGTTCCCGATACTTTTGAATACTCATCTCTCTCACCATCTCGCCTTCTTCTTAGCCACATGGTCTCCCAGACTCCCAGCAGCAGATTTTCCCCGACAGACAGTTTTGGCGTATTGCCAATCCCTGTCTCAATGCCTGGATGACCTCAGTTACCAAGTCAACATGGCACTTAATGCGTGCTGCTATGCTGCCCCCTGGTGGAGAGGGTGGAAACAGTGCTATGCAGATTACTGCTTGCTTGTTAAAGAACTATATAAAGACCCACTTCTTTTTAGACCAAAGAGTTCATAGACTTGATTAAAACTGGTGTTGTCAGTGACTGTGGAAAGGCATTATGATCGGTAGTGATCTGCTGTCCAAGGCTAGAAATGGCTCTGATTTCTTATTTTGGTGAGAAAGAGCAGTATACAGTCAGTTGGCCTTAAGTTGGCATCAGGGTTTTTCATGTACTTATTTGTTTTCCATCCTTCTACTTCATTATCTATGGTGTGGATGCCTTGAGAGGCTCCCTTTGAGGTCTGAAGTACTCTGGGTCAAGGTTAATGAAGATCTCAGTCTTTCCAAACATATGCTTGGCTCTGAAACCTTCTAACATGTCATAATGGGGGCTCCCCTTATAATCCTCCTCAGCCTTCATGGGTCTCAAAGCCTTTATCCTGGGATAAATTTGGGTTTGCATGAGGCTGCCATGTTCTTTAATATTCCTGTATATGGGACGTTGTATCATCAACCTGGAGACTAAATGTGGGGGTAACATGGCATCTAGTGTCTGATTTCTAAAGGATAATGTGGCAGGAGGTGGGAGAGATTGGAGGGAGCCATGGGCATTCACGGGTGAAAAAGTATTGATAACAAAAGGAAAACTAAGCCTGAGTTAACCTTTTCTTTTGATATTTTACGTTGATACACAGAACAAGAGGACACTTCATCCAGCCATGCCAGCACTGTTAGCTGGGTGAGTCCAGACAGATCCTAGGTGGCTAGGTGGCATGCAAACCCTAGCCTGAGGCCATTAAGCAGCTGGGAACTCAGACCTTGGTTCCAGTATATTATCAAGACTGGCCCCCACGCCCACAATCAGTACCACTGAAATCCCGACTGCTGACATTCTTGCATTATCCATGGCCTTGTTCCTAAATTATTTGCTCCAGTCCTTCTCTTTCCATGCTCCTTTATCTCATCTTGATCCTCCCAGTCTCTGACATTATGACTCTTAATTTTTACTGCTAATTTCTCTATCATATTTCATATTCAGCTCTTTTTCTCCATCCTCCTCCTCCTCATAGTGACCATTTTATTGAAGATTTACCATGTGCCAAGCAGTTCTCATGTGTCAGTTCAACTAATTCTTATCGTGCCCCTCTGACAGAGGTCCCTTGATTATTTCTATTTTATAGATGAGCACACTAATGCCACCATGCTCTGATCGAGCTCGCATAGCTAGCTATTAAGTGGTGAAGTACTGATTATACCACATTGCCTCCCTGTCTTACTGTTTCTATAACTCGGTCTCTCTGGTTGGGCTTTCTTGGGTCTTTCTGGCTCCAGCCCCACTGACCTGCATTTCTGCCTATACCTTAGAAACAGTGACCCACCACATGCCCCAGTGACTGGGGTTCCTGCAAGAATCATCTTGTTTCCCAATCATCTTGGAATCAGAGTAGACTCTTGGGCATGGTGGTGTTAGGTCTAAGAACATCTTCTGGATACTGTTTGTTCTTAACACAACTCTGTAGAGGATAGACCTCTTTCACAGATCCTTTCATATACTTTGGGGCCCAAGAACCAAGTAACTTGAAGGGATCAACTTGGTTCCTAACTCCTGCTTTTCACTTGCATGTGGGCAGCAGAGTCTCAGAACCTCCTGTGAAGCCAAGGGCGTGTCCAGGAAACCTGTCAGGGGCTCAGAACACCATATTAGCTGCTTGATCTGTTTGTTTATCTCAGTGAAAGGAGTGCTAGAGAGGATATACGAGGAAAAACTTAAGAATCAGCCATTCCAGAGTCTCTCATTCTCATGGAAGATAGGTTTCATGAGCAAAGTTGAGCTGGTGAGATTTTCTGTGAGTTTATAAAATAGTTCTATTTGCTATTACTTGAGAAAAGGCAATGGCACCCCACTCCAGTACTCTTGCCTGGAAAATCCCGTGGATAGAAGAGCCTGGTAGGCTGTAGTCCATGGGGTTGCTAAGAGTTGGACATGACTGAGCGACGACTTCCCTTTCACTTTTCACTTTCATGCATTGGAGAAGGAAATGGCAACCCACTCCAGTGTTCTTGCCTGGAGAATCCCAGGGATGACGGAGCCTGGTGGGCTGCCGTCTATGAGGTCACACAGAGTCGGACATGACTGAAGTGACTTAGCAGCAGCATTTGCTATTACTACACAAATTTAGTGAGGGAATGAATATAAGAAATACTGCAGTATTCAATGAAGACCAATTTCCTCTTCTTCTATCTTCTATAAGCTTCTTTCTTTGTAATAAAGTAATTTGGGGGTGAAAGATATTCTAGTGCTGAGGACCCCAATATTTATAATGAGGAGTGATTGTCTTGCGCTCACATAGCCAGCACCGAAGCCCAGATGCCCACACAGGATCCGGGGCACTGTTGTCTTTCTGCCATGACTCCGGCCGTGCAAGGTGTGCTGCGGCTTCCCGGAGGCCTGGCCTCTGTCTTCACCGCCGTAGTTGTGTTCTCTAGGAGTTTCTCAGGTGGCAAGCCTTCATATCTGCTTTGGAAACATTCTCCTTACCTACAGAGTGGGATCTCCAACATTATAATAAGCGCATGAATCATGAAAATGGGAGTGAGTTAAGAAATTATCCAGCCTAATGGATTTCAAATGTACCTTAGGAGCATTTTGCTATCTTCAAATGAGATCTTTTCTAGAAATAGATATATTTGAAAATTTGTATAATATATATATATATATACATGTATGTATATAACGCAAATCCTTTCTGGAAGTACTTACGTATTTATACTGTGCAGGTTGGAAGAGAGAGAGAGATACGTGAGTGAGCTGTTGGTTTTAGCTGGTGTGTGCATATGTATGTTTTGTGTGTTTGTGTGTTCATTCATACATGTCCTCTTCTTGCCTTACCTGTTATGTGTGTGTATATTTGTGTATACATATACATAGATGTATGTGTATTTGTGAATGAACCATAACACTCACAGATATACAAAAAATATATATATATGCCCACACACATACACACATATGTATGTATGTATGTCTATGAATGATATGTTTCTGGAAAATATCTTGTTTGGAGAATTAACATAGTAAGGCCCTGTCATGCTGAAACGCTATCTGGAGACCTGGATTTAGGACTTGGTTGGCTTCTCTGGTTAAAAGGAGACAAGCAGAATAGATACTGACCCCTTCCACAACCTCTAAGAACTTGATGTAGCAGTTGATACAGGGCAGTACTTTTTCATTAAAGATAAGAAAACAGGCCCAGGGAGACAGTGGCTTTTCTGAGGCCTCTTGATAAAAGAAACCTGGAGCCTAGGTCTTCCTACATCGAGTCCTGGGTCCTTTCCCTGAATCAGGTCACCTTTTATTTTCTTCTTTGCTGCCCTCCATGGCACCTAATACAAGATACCTCATTTCCGTTGCGTTATCTTAGTGCGTTGTGGTGGGATGACATGCCTCGTCCGAGGCGTGTGCTCTGCATGTCCGCTGTGCCAGCCATGCATCCCGCCTTCTTGTTTTGGGTCAGTGCTGCACACTTTGAAGAGGAGGTCGTGCTAATGTCAGAGTCGGGAGGAGTCAGCAAAAGGACTCCTGCTCTCAAGGAAGAAGCCATCTCTCAGGACACAGCTTGGAAACTCGAGCACAGACAGCCGCCTTTGGGGGTTAAAAAAAAGCCAAAGACAGAGGCAAGGCGCGTTATAAGAACTAAGAATCGTGCCCTTCCTTACGGGCCTCCAGGTCCTCACACCTGCTGGCATTTCATCCCCAGTAATCCAGGAGTGTAGGCATCATCAGAGCAAAGTGAGGCTGCCGGAGGTTACATGATGAGCCCCGACCCACACGGACGGCCTGGAGGTGGCTGAGCCTGCAGGCCTGACTCCAGCTCCCTCACCAAAACTACCAGGTGTGCATCTTAGAGCTCTGGCTGTTCCGGGAGAGAGAAGGCCAGGCCTGGAATGGAACTTCAGTCGGCTTTGGCTTCCCTGCCTGTGATGGGAGCAGGAAAGGGCCAGAGGGAAGAGAGGAGCGCGAAATGCAGAGGGAGGGAAGGAAGAGAAGGACGATGTCGTGACCTCTAGCCCGAGCCAGCTGGGTAGGGCTGTTTGGGGCTCTTCTGGCTGGGCCCCTCCTACATACCCCAAACACAGCCTCCTGTGGTTATCTGTTGACAGCCTGATGGAGAATGTGAGCTCCCTGAGGACGCAGCAGCCTTATTTAGTGCTCCACCCCCATGTCTGGCCCAGGGAGGACAAAGGACATTCAGTAGAGGAAGGAGAACTCTTAACAGAGGGCTTGGGCCCTGGACATGTCTCCACCGGCTAGAACCTGTTATTTCCATTTTACAAATGAGGGAATTAGATGTAAGAAAGAGGTAAAAAATCATTTACGGAGCCTTCAGGAGTGGAGTGGGTGAATGTCTAGTGGTGGGCAAAGTTGGCAGTTGTTATATGTGCCCAGTGGACATTTCTGGAAATCAGGCTTAGCTTTCCAGGGCACAGCCAGCCTGCCAGGCTCTGAACCCGGAGTGAAGTCTTATTAGCATTCAGAGGGTGAAGTCACCGTGGGGGCTGCCATCCCGGGCATTGGGAAGAGATAGGCTGTGTTTTAATTACGACCTGGACTTTTGAACAAATCCTTTTCTCTGCTTGTCTGAGCCTTAGAGACAACAACTTGTGGGAAGTGTGCAGTCAGCAGCTGGGTCCACAGTAGTACCCGTGCAGCTGTGTACACATCTGGAACACAGGTGGTGGACTGTGTGTGCTTCTTCTCCTTGTGTTGCCCTCGGGTTAGTGGAAAGCAGTTAGGTGAGGTCAACCTGGTCTTCGCCCAGAGTGGGGAAGCTGATGCAGAGCATGGAGAGAAACAGGACTGCCCCCCCTTCCAGGTCTCTACACCCCCCCACCCCTGCCCATCATGACCATTACAGGATCGGAGCCCAGGCAACTCCCGCCACTTCCTCCAGCCGTTCCTGAGTCAACAGGGTGGGATTTCTTTGTTGAGCTCCCCCCAACCCTCCCTTTTCCAACTTGGGGGAAGTTTTTGGAGTGGGGGTTGGAATTAAGAAGGGAGGAGAAAGAGGAGGAGATTAACAGGGTAGAAGTTAGACAAGCACAGATGCCACCACCTGCGACCGTGGATTCGTGAGAGCTTGTTGACTCCCGGGAGCGTTCGCCTTGATTCTGTTTGACAGTTCCTTCCCGGGGAAGGGGAGGAGAAGGAGAGCCTGGGGACAAAGAGCGTTTGACCAGCTCCTGTTAAAGCCCTGATTCGTTTGCTTAGGTTGGCAAACAGTGTCTGGGGACTCCAGGCTGGGGATGAACTAGGTGGATTTTCTGTCTGATACCCGACATCCAGCATTGGGGTGGGGAGTTAAAGGCCATCGTTCCAGGGGCGGGTGTGCCCTGAAGTTCCGACTTGGAGAGCAGAACCACCCAGAGCAGACGGGGGAAGGGAGAGGGCATGGGCAGGGCAGCGGAGACCTGGAGCTCTGTTGAGGGGGCTGTCACATACCTGCTTAGTGGTGAAAGAGCCACATCAGCCCCTGAACTGTCCCCCCAACCTCACCCTCCTTTGTTGAGAGGCAGAAGGCAGGCATCTCAGGATGGGTGTTTCTAATGAGCGTCCGGTTGTCAAGGGGAGGGGCAGGCTGGTGTCGGGGCCGAGGTCCAGGTTAAGAGTGAGACCGCATATGTGCTTCCCATCCTGAGCTGTGCAGATCCCCTGCAGGCTGGCCTCTGTCCAGAGAGGCTGTTCCCTGGCAGACTCGCAGGAGGCAGCTTCAGCCCCTTTCCCAGGCCTCGATTTCCTTCTCCTGAAGACTCCGGCCTTCCTCTCTCTTGTGCCAGTCCCTTTCTTGGTAATTCCTCCTTACCCACTTCTCCACTCTACCCTCAAAACTCTTCCCTCTGTCCAGGAAGTTGCCAAGATAGACACACTGTGCCCGTGTACGGATGCGGCCCTCCACTAATAGAGCTGCAGGCCTGAGACGTGGTTAACTGTTATAAGCAGGCTCGGGCTTTATGCCACCCATTTTGTGTTCATGAAGCACTGCTTCGTATCATTCTTATATTCTGTTCCCTGAAGGTAAATCCCTCTGGGTAGACATGATCTGTTTGTTTCTTTGTTTGCGGTTTCTCTCACTGTTCTGGGAGCTCTGTAACAGAGGATGCCGACTGAGGATGAGGACTTTGTTTTGTATTCTTTGGACCTGCAACACACGCTCCAGGAGACTCTCAGGACGTGAACGCTGCTGGGGCGGGGTTTCCTTCCCCCAACCCGCTGTTAAGACACAGAGTGTCTGGTGTAGTGTGTGATGGGTGCTTCTGAATCAATGAAAGAATGAATGGAAAGAAGACTAAATGAGTGAGTGAGTGTGTGAAAGGACTGGCTGTCATGGTGGAGGGCCTGTCTATAGAATAATGCTCTGGACCAAGATTCATTGAATGTGCTATAAAACGCAGATTCTCCTGCTGACTCCTTGACAGTTAGTCATCTCCTCTTCTGTGTTCTGGGACCCTCTGGTTATTTGGACATGTCTGTCTCTCTTATTACCCTGATCTCATTTCTGGAAGGGAATTATTTCATTAACCTTTATATCACTGGTATCTACTGCTTCCTCCTGGCATAGATGGACACCCTCTTCATGGCTGGTTGAAAATAAGTGAAATGAGATAAAAGTCCTGAAAGCTGCCCTGAATCCACTGAATATCAGGCTCGGAAGCTGGGATGCAGTTTCTCTCTCAAAAACTAGATGACACCTCGGAATGCCCTGGGGAGCTTGTTAAAAACTCATATTCTGGGTCCCATCCATTTGCATGTGACTGGAGTGGGCCTAGACCTTTTTGTTATTTTTATTTTGTTTGAATAGTCAGCCCTTGGGGATCCTGGGCAGCCTGCCTGGCACCAGTCTGTAGAGCATCCTTCGGGAACACTTTGCTATGGACTACCCCAAATACACTCCGGGCTTCAGCTCACATTTCCTCCAAGGCTGCTCATCCTTTTCTTAAGCCTTTGAGAGAGTAACTCAACTGAATTCTTTGGTTCAACCTCCTCCGGGAATAAAATCACCTAGACTTAAAGCCTATTCCATTCCCAGTCTCCTTATCCCAGTTCCTGACATTCCTTTCACGACTGACTTGAGGGAAGGCGTGGGCCTCAGCCGTCTTTCTCACAGACCTTGCTTTGCTTTTTCCCCGCCGCCAGGCTGTTTGCTGTCAAATGCGGGGGCTGCTTTGAGGCCATCGCACCCAACGAGTTTGTTATGAGGGCCCAGAAGAGCGTGTACCACCTGAGCTGCTTCTGCTGCTGTGTCTGCGAGCGGCAGCTCCAGAAGGGTGATGAGTTTGTCCTGAAGGAGGGGCAGCTGCTCTGCAAAGGGGACTATGAGAAGGAGCGGGAGCTGCTCAGCCTGGTGAGCCCAGCAGCGTCAGACTCAGGTGAGTGATGTGTGGTGGGCAGGAAGCCAGGGGCTAGGAGAGTGGGTTGTAGTGGCAGTCTAGATTGCTTTCTCCATTAGAAGGCCACCACCAAGGCACCCTGGTTCCATGACAGGGCAGTGCTGTGCATTCCAGCAAGTTTCTTTATAAGTTCAGAGTACGTTTTTAGCAGTCAGGTATTGCTGTGATGATGCTGTGTAACATATTGCCCCCAAATTCCTTGGCATACAACCAGAAACATTTATTCACACATTTGCAAGTCTCTGGGTAAACGGAAGTCACTCTGCTTCACACTGAAAGTCTTCAAGTCTCCTGGGGTCTGTTGACCTCTGCTGACCTTGGCTCTAGGCTACAGACGAGGTGCAAGTGTGCTCTGTGTGACTGGGTTCAGGCTTGAGAAGCAGCAGCTATGAGGCATGATCTCCTGGCAATGGCAGAAGTGCAGGAAGGCATGCTTCACCATTCAATCACGTTTAAAACCTCTGCTCATATGACGGCTGCTAGCACTGTGCTGGTCAAATCAAACCAGATGAAACCTAAACTCTGGGGGAGGGGAAATATGCTGCATGCACCTCAACGCCCTGACAGGGTAGAGATGCATAAAACTATTAAGGAGAATGATCAATGGGAACCAGTAATTCCGTCTGCCACAATCATGCTGAACTGCTCTAGCCTTTGCTTCCTCACCTGTCAAGTGGGAAAGCTGGACATTAACTAAGGTTTGTTGGGCTACACAAAGAAAGGATCTAGAATATATTTGCTTCACTCACCGAAGACTCACACACCCTCCCTGGAGAGGTTCAGAAACTTTTTGGATTGGGTTTCACAAGGCCCGAGAAATTTCAACTGCTCAAGTGAAGCATGGAATGCCTTCCCAGGGTGTCAGTCCCACGGGGCAACATTTGTGTTAACCTGGCCTCCCTTTTTGTGGAAGAATCTTATAATCGCATGAGGGCATGTCCCTGTGAACTCAGTAGTTTTTGCCATTGCCAGTTCTAGTCAAGTTCCATACCACTTACCGTGGCTTACAGGGCCTCTGGAATCTCACTGTGCTCATCTCCTCAGCTCGTGGGAGCCTCTGACCCCTCCCTCTCCATCCAGCACATATCTGTGTCTCCCACTGACTTCCACATCTCAAGAGTTTATTCCCTCTCTGACTCACTCTTTAGTCTTGCCAGCATATCCCTTAAAATTCTTTCTAAGACTGACTTCACGGAGGAAGAGTCTTATCCCCTTGTGCCTGGGGGGTTTACCCTTAACCTCTCTTGCCGTGACATGGATCCCGCTTGATTGGGGTTGCTTGTTTGATTGTTGTTCTTGCCAGAGTGCTAAACGCCACGAGGGACTGTGTGTATCTTTTTTTTTTTTTTTTTCCACTGTGTGTGCAGGGTTTAGCACAGGCCTGGAATGCTGAGGATGCTTGATAAAATCTGTTTTAAAGGGGCTAGGAGAGTGGGTTGTAGTGGCAGTCTAGATTGCTTTCTCCATTAGAAGGCCACCACCAAGGCACCCTGGTTCCATGACAGGGCAGTGCTGTGCATTCCAGCAAGTTTCTTTATAAGTTCAGAGTACGTTTTTAGCAGTCAGGTATTGCTGTGATGATGCTGTGTAACATATTGCCCCCAAATTCCTTGGCATACAACCAGAAACATTTATTCACACATTTGCAAGTCTCTGGGTAAACGGAAGCCCTGTGGGGTGATACTGAGTTCAAGAGCTTTAGAGGCAGTCAGCTGGGGGCCTCACCTTGGGTATACCACTTAGATCTCTGAGACTTTGGGCAAGTTTTGGAACCTCTCCAAGCCCTCCTCTTTATAGGTATAGAATGGTGCTCATGGTGTTAATGGTGATCACGGTGTCTTACCTTGGGGAATAAAGCATAAATGTATGTTAACAGTCTGGAGTTTATAGTAAGTGCCAGTGCCTGCTGGTGCCAGCATCGTCATCACAGTTGTGTTTCGTTTCCTTTCCCCCTGAGGGTTGGTTCTTCTTGCCTGACTCTGCAGCCTCAGGTAAGCTGATACCAGGACAATCCCAGCTTCTGTTGGGTTCACTGGACTGAAGTTTTCTTGTATGTTTTAATTTGGGGGAAGTTTCTCCCTCTTGGCTGGGCTTCCCTGGTGGCTCAGAGGTTAAAGCGTCTGCCCACGATGCAGGAGACCCAGGTTCAATTCCTGGGTCGGAAGATTCCCTGGAGAAGGAAATGGCAACCCACTCCAGTACTCTTGCCTGGAGAATCCCATGGACGGAGGAGCCTGGTAGGTTACAGTCCACGGAGTCGCAAAGAGTCGGACACGACTGAGCAACTTCACTTTCACTTTCTCCCTATTGAACATCTCACTCTGGGGTAGCCGGGCCCATTCTAAACAGCTGCTTAGTAGATCAGCTAATCCTGTCTTTTCCTCAGGTGCCATGCTGTACCCAACCACTGGGCCTCCTCTGCACCATATTGCAAAATCTTCACATTCACAAGGGGCTTAAGTGCTCTGGGGATCAGAATACCAGCATGACCTTAGGAAGACATGCAAACCCAGAAGGACATACCATTCTTTCTCACACGGAAATAAACGCTGTGGTCTAGCCTTTCTTGGTACACAATTGTGTGACTCTTGATGACTGTTTTCCGATTGTAGATTTTAATTGGGCACAAACAGTGTGTCATTAGTGTTCTGCCTCCTCCCCACACACAAAGACAAAAAGAAGCTGGATCTAAGCACCATCAAAAGTACAGGGTTCAAGACTTGTGGTTGCCCAGGGGAAGGTTGGAAGGAGGAGGGAGGCACTGGAAGTTTGGGGTTAACAAATGATGCTACTATATATAGAATGGATAAATAACAAGATCCTACTGTATAGCACAGGGAACTGTACTCAATATCCTGTGATAAATCATAATGAAAAAGAATTTTTAAAAGAATGTGTATATATGTATATATGTGTGTGTGTGTGTGTATGCATGTGTGTGTGTGTGCACACACGCTTCCCTGATAGCTCAGTTGGTAAAGAATCTGCCTGCAATGCAGGAGACCCCAGTTCAATTCCTGGGTCAGGAATATCCACTGGAGAAGGGATAGGCTATCCATTCCAGTATTGTTGGCTTCCCTTGTGGCTCAGCTGGTAAAGAATCTGCCTGCAATGCTGGAGACCTGGGTTTGATCCCTGGGTTGGGAAGATTCCCTAGAAAAGGGAAAGGTTACCCACTCCAGTATTCTGACCTGGAGAAGCCCATAGAATGTATAGTCCAGGGGGTTGCAAAGAGTCAGACATGACTGAGCAACTTTCACTGCACACACACACACACACACACACACATATGTATATATAGGGCTTCTCCAGTGTTTTTGCCTGGATAATCCCAGGGACGGAGGAGCCTGGTGGGCTGCCATCTATGGGGTCGCAGAGTCAGACACGACTGAAGTGACTTAGCAGCAGCAGCAGCAGTGGCTCAGTCAGTAAAGAATCTGCCTGCAGTGCAGGAGACCCTGGTTCAATCCCTGGGTTGGGAAGATCCCCTGGAGAAGGAAATGGCAACCCACTCCACCATTCTTGCCTGGAAAATCCTATGGACAGAGAAGTCTGGTGGGCTACGGTCCATGGGGTCACAAGAGTTGGACATGACTTAGCAACTAAATCACCACATATACATGCATAATTGAATCATTTTGCTGTGCAGCATAAATTGACACAACATTGTAAGTCAATTATACGTCAATTAAAAAAATAGTATAATGTTCAGAGCAGGCAAACTGCAATAGGTCAACAAGTCCACTTCTCTGGCCACATTTTTAGCAATGTGTTTCCTAGTTCCAGGCATTTGTTTTTGAGGCTGATATTGACTAACTGGAGCTTTCCAGTTCACTTATTCATGTACTTGCTCAGTAGGTATATCTTAGGTGCCTGCTTTATGCCAGGCATGGCGTCAGGCTGTAAATGACAAGAATAGTCCTCAACCCATGTCCAATTAAGGAATAGTAGATCCTTAGGCTAGAAAAGTAGAGGCTAAATGGAGAAATAATTATTGACTTCAAGTGGTTGGACCAAACCTTTTTTTTTTTTTTTTTTTAAACCTAGCTTCAGAGAGAAGAATTAGAATTCATTCAATTCTTTAACAAAAACCATGGAGTGTTTATACTATAGATGAAGCGACAAAGGGAAGCAATTTTGACTTGACATAGGGAATGTTATGATGTCATTCTAATTATTAGGTCTATCACAGTATAGATGGTTGGATGGCATCACTAACTCAATCAATGGACATGGGTTTGGGTAGACTCTGGCAGTTGGTCATGGAAAAGGAGGCCTGGCGTGCTGTGGTTCATGGGGTCACAAAGAGTTGGACACGACTGAACGACTGAACTGAATTGAACTGAACACAGTATAACTGCTTCCCCGGTGGCTCAGCAATAAAGAATCGCCTGCAAAGCAGGGGACGTGGGTTCAATCCCTGCTCAGGAAGATCCTCTGGAGAAGGAAATGGCCACCTACTCCAGTATTCTTGCCTGCCATGGGGTGGCAAAAGAGTTGGATAGGACTTAGCAGCTGATCAACAACAACAGTGTAACTGCTCAAGAATCAGACCATAGTTGTTGAAAGTAATATTGGCTAGGTGGGTGGGAAAGATGATGCCCTGTTGCCCGCTTCAGCTCTAAGAATCTATCATTGTTTTTTGCAGCTTTAAATAAAATGACATTAAGGTTTTAATCAGAATCAAATATCTTGTCTACCACTCACTTTGTCAAGTATATAAATGTTGCCTATCTTGTGGCATAAAAGCCGCAAAGCCAGAATTATTAGTGAGAGGACCAACTTCTTGAGAATAGGGTTGCAAATTTTAATTTGTTTGTTCCTTTAAGAAGGCTTAGCTGATGCCAAGAAAAAAGTGATCGATAAATACCTAATGAGTTAAATTAAGTCTTCAAAGAAAGAAGTACACCTCATCTTAGCGCTTTAGAGAAAGCAAACCGTTTTAGGATCTGTCCCAATACAAATACGGTTTCTCCTCTCATTTCTGTCCTGAACACTTTACACATTGTAGGTGCTTGATAAATATTTATTGAGTGAATGACTGAATGACTGCCCTCTTTAACATTTATATCAATAACTTGAAGACACTGAAGGCAGGTTTATTCAATTAGCAGATGACACAAACCCAACAGGGAACACTGGTGTGGCAGCTGATATTTGCCATGTTCAAAAGGATTTTGACAAGCTACCAGAACAGTAGAGAGTCAGCAAAATGAGATCTAACCACTGCGTTCCAAAATTCAACAGTATTTATATGCTACAGGGCCTCTTTCCATGGAATTTCACATGGGGTTCTGGTTGATCATAAAGTCATTAGGCACCAAAAAGGCTATAAGCTGCATGGCTGGAACTAAATTGCTAGAACTAGAACTATCACTGGAACTAGAACTATAATCTCCCTAACTTTATCCACTTCATACACCCACCAGGAGCTCTCATTCAACCTCTGTTTGCGCCTGTCCAACCACAGGGAGTTCTTGACCTCACATGCTGAGTGTGGATTGTCAAATTGTTCCATCGAACCCAAGTATCTATTTCCTTGTGTAACATTAGCTTTGGCATTAGTTCCTCTTTCAGGAACTCAAAGAATACAGTAGTCTCCCTGACATGTGTTAGAGACAGAGTTCCTTCAGCTCCCTAAATCTTTTTTTCCTTATTCTTTCACTATCCCTTAGAAAAGACTCTTCACTCTCTCTATAAAAACTACTGTATTCTCTTTAGAATGTACCACCCAGAAGGGTATAAAATCTTCCATATGTAGTCTGAGCTAGCACTGTGTTATTATTACTGCTTGTCAGGGACATCATATTCTATTGATGTCATTAGCTTTTTCTGACCCAGGGAAGAAGGTGGGGACTTGGGGGCTCACTATATGCAATCATGGCTCCTGGCTTGTCTGTGTTGCATTTCCTCATTATCTAACCCTCTTGTTGTCACATTTTGTTCAACATCAGAGTTCATCTAAGAACGTCTTGTATAGTGGTTTTTTAAAACTTTCAAAATTTTGAAATAAAATTTTAGATTTATAGAGCAATTGCAAAGTGGGACAGATATTCCCATACATTCTTTGCCCAGTTCCACTTAATGTCAACAATTTACATTTAAATGTACATTTTGATAAAGGTACCATGTAAACCAAGAAATTAACATTGGTTTGGAACTATTAACTCTAGCTTATTCAGTTTCAAGATATTTCCTACTAATGTCTTTATTCATTCCAGGATCCAATCCAGGATACCACATTGCATTTAGTTTTGTGTTATATTTGTGTTAAATTGCCTTTTTCCTTCATTTTTGAGATCACCAGAAATGCCTAGTCAGAATTTCATTTTTTGCCCCTCCCTCCAGCTGTATCTGTTATGTTTTATTTCCTTTTAGCATCTCTTACCATGGGACCAATCTGTTTTTTTTTGCTTAGTTGTTTTGGGGTTTGTTTGCTTACTATTTTAAAATTTTCTGAACTGAAGAAGAGAATGCATTTTAGATTGTGCTCAGGATTTCTTCCTTGTCTAAGATTTCCTTCCAGGATTCAAACCATTACACCCTCTTGGTTTACCAGCTCTTCCTTGGTCAGACCAAAATCCAAGAATAGCTGGCCCTGCATTCCTTCTTAAAGTTAAAACTGTCAGCAGCCTAAGGCAGGATTCTTTCTGATGCTCTGCTTCTAAAGAGAGATTTTCCCAGAAGAAGCCTGGGTCATGAAGTCCCATCATGAGAAACCTGTCTTCAAAGCAAGCATTCTGTTGGAGATGACAGCAGCAATTCCATCAACAGCCTCTGTTGATCCGCTGGTCTGGACTGCACTGAAAGGCATATGGTGCCTCTCTCCATATGGTCTGCGTCCACCTGGTCCTAATGCAGTGCCTGGTACTGCTAGGTACCCAGTAAATGTTTATCTATCATGTGAATGAGTTATGTTTGTCCTGTCCACGTTAGCCTCTGCGATCCCTATCAGACAAACACTAACCTCCAGTATGACTTTCTTCTTACTGGAGCAGGAGTGGATATTCCTCACACATACCAGAGTCTGCAAATCCTTCTTCCTTCTTAATTTTTCTTCAGATGTGGGATATTGCTGCTTGGAATGATTCAGATGACTCTTACTGAACTCATTGTGGAATACATCTCTCCTCTTCTGAGTCAGGTTCATTACTACTAATACTTAGATGCTGGTTTTCATTTCCTTCTACAACCTTGGAATTGGTTTTTTTTTTAACTCATTACAGAAATATTCCAGCCTATCTTGGAAGTCTTCTTGTTCTTCAATAAATTAGAATAGAGAGTCAGTGGTTACCTCATGAATTCTGGAAAATGCTCCACTGTCCTATGGGATTATCTTGTCAGTTCATAGTCATGAATTTTAAAATGCAAGGAAAGTCAGAGGGATGTTTGAGTTAGACTCATTCTCCACATTGTAGTACAAAGTGCTTGGGACCTAAAGTTAGACAGGTCTGAATTTGAGTTGTGCCTATACTCACAAGCACTGTGACCTTGGGAAAAATTATAGGATTGGCAAAAATCACAGCTTGGAGATTTACAAAATTATAGCAGGTTTGGTTCCAGATCACCTTAATAAAGAGACTATCTCAATAAAGTGAGTCACAAGAATTTTTAGGTTTCTCAGTGCATATAAAAGTTATGTTCACACTGTATTGTAGTCTGTTAAGTGTATGGTGGCATTATATCGAAAAACACAATTCACTGATCACAAATCACCATAGCAAATATAATAATAATGGAAAATTTTGAAACACTGTGAGAATCACCAAACTGTGACAGAGACATTAAGTAGGCAAATGCTGTGACAAATACAGCATAAATGTAGGGCTGCACAAACCTTCCATTTGTTAAAAAAAAAAAGCAATATCTGCAAAGTGCAGGTAAGTGATACACAATAAAATGAGGTTTGCTTGTACTTCTTCTCTATAGGACTCAATTTCTTAATCAGTAAAAGTAGATTTTAATACTTCTGTGAGTTGCTGTAAGAAGTCAGAGAGGTAATGGGTATCAACGGTTTGAAATTTGGTGCATGTGTGCTAAGTCGCTTCAGTCGTGTCTGACCCCATGGAGCCCGCCATGGGATTCTCCAGGCAAGAAGTCAGAGTGGGTTGCTTATAGCCAGTAAATAGTAGCAGTATTATCTGCTGGTGCAGAGGCTGGCATACTTCTGGATAGCTCACAGCTCATAAGCTTACTTCCCCAAAGATCTATCATTTCACAAACATCTCATCTTCTGTCTTTGCACTTCTATTTTAGATGCTTCTGGATAGCTGACCTGAAGGCACCTCATCACCCTGTGGCATCACCCTGTCACTTGGGGTGGCTGGGGTGATGGACTGGAGAGGGATCAATTCACTCCTTGGGCCTGCGTGTCTCAGAGGTGCTCTCCAGTGTCTGAATGTTAGATCCAGCGTTGCACCCTGGAAAGTCAGTTCAGAAGAGCAGGAGGAAATGGTCTTGCAGTCACTTCTGGGACTCAGTAGGCATTTCAAGCAAGGATGGGAAGGGCATACTGAGCTTAGCCCCCATTCTCTCCTGTAGCACTCATCGTTGAGTCCGGGAAGGACACGAGCCGGACAGTCACCCATTAGAGAATTCATTGTATTCCTTCAGGCGCCTCCTAGCATTGCTCTGTTACATGCCATGATCTATTTCTGTCCTTCAGGCAGCCACCTAACCAACCTTAATCCAACAGATATTTCTTATGAACCTCTATGCTTTGTCCGGCTCTGTGCTAAATTCTGTGTTTTAGTTGCAGAAAAAAAAAAGGGCAGAATTCAGAAAAACATCTCAAAGCCAGTGCCCATATCGGGGGGACAATGAGGCTAACCTTGTTAATATACAAGGGCTGAGAGCTAGGAAAAGGGACATAGCCTAGAGATCAGCCTTGTCACCCTTTCCGTTAAGACACAAGGGGGTGAGTCATTAAAAACAAAAGCAAAACCAAAACATCTTGAGTAGATGTTAAAATACTCAGGTAAACATTATTCTTGTTAAGAAATACATTTAAATTCTGTTTTATATTTTCTTGTAAAGCAGTGTGTTCAAGATTCCTCTACAAGAGCATTTTCTTGAAAAATTTAACTGTGGCTCAGTAAAAATACTTTTAAAAGTCATGCCCTATCATATACATTCATATGTGTATGTGAAATACAGATTCAACACCTCGATTGACTCACTGCTTAACCTACATGCTGATACTACCCATTACATTTGTTTTTTTAGCTTTAGTCTTAGGCTACTCTATTAATTTCATAATCTATTTATGGATCATGGCCTGAAATTTGAAAAATACTGCTTCACAGGGCAATTACTTTCAAACCTATTCCCAAGTTTTAGAACTATAAATCCTCTGAATCTCAGGCCAGTAAATATGTTTTAATCTTCTGCATATACCCACACTGTGTCAGGTGCTAAGACTAAAACCAAAGACAGAAAATATCGTCTGGCCCCAAAGACTTGGCTCAGCGCCTTGCATAGGGTAAACATGTGATAACTGTATCTGTTTTCATTTTTGTTGGTATTATTAAGGAGACATGAAGAGCACACATATTTATATCATGACTAGCACAAAGGTCTTCATGGACGTTTTTGATTTATTAATCTGGCATCTGTGGATAGCATGCAAGAGGCAGATATAATTGCCTGAGTCTCTCAGGTTTTTTTTTCCAAAATCAAGTTTTGTCTCTTGTTAGTATCACAGCCATGATACCAGAATTATTTGTTGCCCTCAGCCTGAGGCTCCATGCTTCTTTTCTCTTCTGAACCTTTGTCTTCTAGTGTATTTGTTTTGTCTTCATGTTATAGATGGAGAAATAAGGACACAGGATACTTGAGTCAGAGGTAAGCCAAAGTAAGCACTTAATTCTACCAATTACCGAGTCAGGACACTTGATACTCAGCCTTTGCTGTAACTGTGAGTTGGGCAGAGTTTATCTTCGGTGCTTGAAAAGTTACAGGCAATACATAAATTGAGATGATGATGCATTATCTCTTTTCCACTGAACTGTAATTTAATTTCAGATATATGCTCTCACTTAGTAATTTTGGTTAAAAATCGTAATTTAAAATGAGCACAATGGCTGCAGATCATATTTCGTCTGTAACAGTGTTCTGTCTGCATTCATTTCTTCTGCATAGCCCCTGTAAGAAAAACAGTTGGTCAAGTGGACAGTTGATCATTGTGATCTTTGCATGGTGATGATGTTATCAATTATAGACCCTTTGCACACAGCATTGCTGTACGCATTTTACATGAATGAACTGACCTAACTGTTATATCAAGCTGATGAGGAATGCTATGATTATTCCCATTCTATAGATTAGGAAAATAAGCACGGACAAATTATTAATTTTCTTAAGTTCTATAGCTAGTAATGAAAAGAGCCAGCATTCAAACACAGGCAAACCAGCTCCAGAGCCAGATTCATTAAGCATTAGGCTCTGTTGCCTGGTTAATAAAAATATGTACACGTATATTAAAATTTTGTTCTCATGTTTCATGGACAGTTCTCCCTGCTGGTTACGGCACGGCTCCAGGTGTTCAGTCGGACTCACTACCTGAGAGACCCCAACTGAAGTATCTTTTCACACACGATAAAAACAAGCGATAAAGCAAGGAGATAAAGTGATAAAAACAAGGAGATTTTAATTGCGTCTCCACTCTTTCAAATCTATCACAAGTTTGCCTTCTGTCCTAACCTCTGGTTCTTCTTTAATAATTAACCCCTGTCACCGTATAGCCCATGCACACTTTTTATAAGGAAGTGGGAGGCTTGCCAGGATCCAAAGCAAACATGGTGTGTGAATGTGGAAGTACTTTAGAAGTTTGCTTAAGATACTATTTTGTTTGGTTGGTTTTACAACTACTCAGTAAATTTCTATTCCGTTCCCTATGACTTATTTGATGACAGCAGGAAAAACCAGTTCTCTTTTTGTGCAGATGAGAATTATCAGCCATGCAAACCAGAGTCCTTGTGAATTAAATGGATAAAAGTACAATGGTGGAATAAATCAGTACACATCAAAACTTTTTTCTAACAGGCTTCTACAGGCTGACCTGGAATATCCTACCATCTGTTATAACCCCTTTTTCAGAAGAAATGCACTTTGTTTTTTTAGTAACAGTGATGAAATTTGTGCTTCTATCCACCTTTTTATTGGCTCCTTTTGGGGTACAAGGGCAGGGCTTTGCGGTATGACTGATATATGCTAGGAGTGAAATCTCTGGCCATGCAGAGCCAACCCATGACTTTGACCTTTCAAGACCTGAGCTAAATAATCAGATATTCACTTTCCTTTACTATCATGTATCAATAGTAAAGATGAGGAGGAAGTACAGAAAAGACACTGGTTTTCTTGCACTGGCATTCTGGTTAAGCCCATCAACTTTTAGATTTCCAACCAAGAATTTTCATGCTGGGTCTGAAGAAGCTTTACTGAGCAAAAGGAAGAATCACCTCCAGTATTTCCACGTGCCCTGGTAGTGGTGACCTAGGAAAAACCCAAAGTCCACTTTACTAAGGATTGGTGGCAAGCCAGGTTGTGGCTTCCTTTGAGTACTTTTATATTTGATGCTGTGCAAGTATATGGAAGGCTGAGGATTGAAGAACCATTTGGACGCTTAGTTGCACACCAGGGTCTGGAGCCATGCTTTTTTCTTCTTGGGGGTGTGAGCAGGGCTTTGAGTAGCATGTGTGCACTGGGGAGGATCAGTGGACGCAGCTGGTGTTCACGGTGAGTGTGCAGGTGTTCCTTCTTAGGAATCCATAAGGATGGGAAAGCAGTGACTGAACCAACTCAGCATCCATTTCATCCACAGACATGTACTGAGTGCCTGCCTTGGGCAAGGAGTGTGTTTGGGGCATGGGGGAACATATAGACGAGTGTGAGGTTTGACTAATGAGCAAATATTGTGGAGCACACAGCGTAGCAGCCTGTTTTAGGTGTTGCACTGAGAGCTCTGCTCTTAGGTAATATTCTAACAGGCGGTGGGGTGGGGCAGGGGAGGGGAGACAGACCATAGCCGTAGCCAAGTAAATAGATAAACCAGATTGTATGTTCAAATGAGAGTTACTCTTCAAAGTAGTCACTCTATACGACACATGTATTAAAAAAATACTTTGGATTCCTGTGGTGTGGGCCTTGAGGATTTAGTAAGTCTGGGTGAAAGCTCCCTGGTCGAGTCTGATGTACAGACTCAAGGTTGAGAGTCACAGGTCCAGCTGAAGGTGAAGTTCAGGGGGACAGAGTGGGGGCTCGTCAATCGGCTATGAACCAGAGAGAGTCTAGAATTAAGACGGAAGGTAGCTTTTTCAGTAGAGTGAGAAGGGTGGTGAGATTTAGTAAAAAAAAAAAAAAAAAAAAAATAGTTAAATTTGAATTTGCCATAAATAGTGAATAATATTTTTGGTATGACTATGTCTTCTATCATAAAAAAAATCACTGTTTCTCAGACATTCAAATTCAACTGTGTCCTGTGTTTTACCTGGCACCTCTAGATGTAGTAAGAATCTAATGGGGAGGGTGGTAACCAACGGGATGGCGATTCGTGCTGGAGACTGCACAGGTGTATAAATAGATGAGCGATTGATTGACTGGTTGGTTGATGCTAGCCAGACAGGGAGATGTGTAGTTCTGTTCCCAAGACACCCGATTTCTCATTTCCCTTCTGTGTATGGCTTGGCCGCAACCAGGCTGGAGGAGGCTCCCTCTCCGGGCCCTGGGAGGAAGGCGGCGGCGGTGGGCATCTTCCGTCACTTTGGCAACTCCCATCTGCAGTCAGCTCACAACAGTTTGAGTGGCGCCCCCTGCTAGACGCTCACCAGCCCCATTTCTTTTCTTTCACGGTCTCTCTCTCTCTTTTTTCCCCTCCGAGTGCTCAGGCTGAGCCAGCGAGCCCAGGCAGGGCTCCCAGAACCATCAGCCGGGAGGGAGCTCCAGGTGCCGGGCGTCCCAGCCCACGCGGGCACCGTATTCACCCGCTCCTCCCAGACCCTTGAGAAACGTACAAGGGCGAGCTCGGAAACACACACCGGCGGCAGTTTTATGAGAAAATGCAGATAAAGAGCCCGGCGGTAGGGCCATATGTTCCCCATAATCTCCAAAGCCGTCACTTCAATTAGAGCCTCCCCTGAGTTCTAATGCCCAGTCCTGAGTAAACAAGCCGCTCTGAAAGCAGAACTCGGTTTCCAATTAAAAGTGTACTAACATTTCTCCTTGCCTTAATTCCCGCCGAGCAAAGCCCCGCGCGGGCGGAGGCGCGCCCGGGTCGCGGCGAGGTCGTCGCCGGTCCCGCCGCCCAGCGCCGCCGCGTTCCCAGGTGACGTCAGGCGGCCGGGATTAGGGCCCACCCTGCGCTCCCGCACCCGCGGCAGAGTTAATTAAAAGTAATGCCACGGTAAATCCGCCGCGCTCTTCTGCTGAAGCCGCCTGCGCCCCCCGCCCCCGCCCCCTCCCGGGCCGCCTTGGAGGGAGGGCCTGCCGAAGCAGGTGCTGGGATTTGCGTCTGTGAGAGTGTGTGTGTGTGTATTTGTTTTAAGAGGGGCGGGCATATTGTTGCATTTTCGAGGCAGAGGTGACCTTCCCCCTTCCCCTTCTGCCCGCACACGTGCATTCAGAAGGAGACAGACGCACAGACACCTGCCACCTGAACTGGGCGTCCTCTGTGGTTTCCAGGCGCCCTGTGCGTCCTGGATTGGATTTTGTTCCTGGGACATAGGACTTCTGCACACTGGGTTACAGATATCACTTACTGAATTGTCTCCCCCCGCCCCCGTCCTTTCGCGACCTTGAGAATTTCTAAGGGCATGAATAAATGGTAGCCAGATCTGAGGTTATTAAAATAGCAGGAAAGCAACTTAACACCAACTGGCGTTCTTTCCGAACTCTTTGGAGGGCTGAATTTGAACCTTTCACACCCTTCAACCCCTACATTATGGCATTCTATAATATGTATATATATTACTGGTTTTATGGACACTTTCTGTTCAACATAACTGGTTGAAAGTTGCCTGGTTTAAGATGGGAGAGTGATTGCTAGATTAACTTTCTGGCCTACTCTCTATACTAAAGAAAGAATCAAAGAATTGAAGCCATTATCTGAAAAATTCCAGAAACATCAACAAGCAGAAAATCCTCCATAGAGCATTCAAATGCAAATGGTTTTCCTTCTTTCATGAATTATCTACCCAAGTAATTACTTTAGTCTTCAGCTTGGCCTTGATGGTGAAGACCTCAGAGAATTAGTCTCACTAAGTCCAGGACTGTTTGTTTATTCCTTACTCTCTGATTGATGCTAGCTAAATTAAATTGAGGCCAGTTCAGCAAACATTTTGAGGACCTCTCTCTGTCAGACTCTGGGTTAGATACTAGTGATTACAAGAGGAAGGGAAACAGCCTCTGTGTTACAAGCACTCAGATTCCTCTGTGGATAAGATACTGCTGTAACAAAATAATCACCGTAAAATATAGTCTGGGTATATGTTATAGTGCAGATACAAAGGCTATTATTATAGAGATTGGATCAGTAATTCCCTTTGGGGTATATACATGTGTACTGGGGCAGAGGGATCAAGGGACTATTTTTAAAAATGCTCATAGTGGATGTGACATTGTCACCCGGTCTTGACAGAGTATGTCATTTTCAGGTGATGAAAGGCAGATGAGTACATTGTTAGAAAGGCATAGCTTCACATGTACAGAGTTACAGAAATAAGGTTGTGTCTGGAATGGGAGGAAGACTGGCATGTAGGGTTCATCTGGGGGACTGAGATCCTGGTGTTGGTGAACAGCAAGATCGATGCCAAAGTGTGAAGTGCATTGTATAGTGTCTTATTTGTTTTGTGTAGCACCTTATGCTGAGAGTTATGCAAAGTCTGATCAGAAGTTTGTAACGTCACATTTGTGATGTTACTCAGTTTGTGCTTTCAACATAGAAGTACAGAGGATTGGAGCTGACCTAACACTGCAGGCAGGGAAGCTGAGCAGGAGGTTATTGTCATGGTACAGGTGAGGGATAAGGCTTGCCCCACTGCACAGATTCGAGAGAAGTTTCAGGGAATTCATTCCTTCAATACCCGGTGAATCCAGGCATCACTTAGAAGTGCTGGAGATATAATGGTAAACAAAACATACCAAATATCTGCCACTGGGGAGCTTAAATTCTAGAATTAAATGGCATTAAATATAAGAAGAAAAGCTGAAGTTGAAGACGACTTTGAGGTTTCTAAATTGAGTGAATGTTGATATCACAAGCAGAGATAGAAAGTTCAGAAAAGAAGGAAAGGTCTAAATAGGGAATTCAGGTGGAACATGTTGAGTGTGAAGGTTTTTGTGGGCCACATGGATGTGGATGTCTGGTGGGCAGTTGAATACATCTGTTTGGAATTCAAGAGGGAAGTCAGGTGTGGATTTCAGGACCACAGAAAAGCTGAGGGTTTAAAACTAGGTAGGTTTTCACCACCGTCTCCACTGTTGCAGTTGTGTGTGTTTGCATGGGAAACAAACATTAGCAACAACAAACATCAAGTGCAACAGTGGTTCTCAAAGTATGTCCCAGGACCAGCAGTGTCAGCATTTCCTGGGGACTTGTTAGAAATGCAGCTTCTTAGACTCTACTCAGATCTCCTGAATCAGATGCTCTAGGGGTGGGGCCGGAGAAGGCAGTGGCACCCCACTCCAGTACTCTTGCCTGGAAAATCCCATGGATGGAGGAGCCTGGTGGGCTACAGTCCATGGGGTTGAGAAGAGTCGGACACGACTGAGCGACTTCACTTTCACTTTTCACTTTCATGCATTGGAGAAGGAAATGGCAACCCACTCCAGTGTTCTTGCCTGGAGAATCCCAGGGATGGGAGAGCCTGGTGGGCTGCCGTCTATGGGGTCGCACAGAGTCGGACACGACTGAAGCGACTTAGCAGCAGCAGCAGCAGCAGGGGTGGGGCCAGAAATCTGTGAGTCTGTTGCCTTGTAAAGTTTGAGAGCTAGTGAACTGGAGCAACCCATAGAGCAGAGCCCGCCAGATACAAGCCATAAATGATGGTAGCCCATGCGGAAGCAGCACTTGTTAGGACCACTGTGTATGGAAACTGATGTGTCTGCATCCAGGACACCTGTGGACTGTTCTGACTCCCCCAGGGAACCTGTGGACTCAGACAGTAATTTAAGCCTTGAAGGATTATGCCTTGATTCTCAACTTCTTTTCATTCTAGTGTAATCTATGATACTCTGAGACTTCTGCCCTGTCCCACTCTCCTCAGATTCTGAGGAACTGTCCATGCTTTTGCTATATCCCCGATCATACTATGAATGAAGGGATATGAAAGGACTTAAGTATCAGATAAGACTTGACAAAACAGTTTCTAAAATTCCTTCTAACTCTGATTCTATGGTATGAGTCGTGCACGTACGCTCACGCACACACACACACACACACACACACTCATTCTGCAAATCATCTCCAGTGTCATTCATTCAGGCAACACTTAAGCCCAACCTCTGTGGCCAGCCTTGGACTGGTCACTCAGGGAACATTAAAGATACAAAGACACTGTCTCTGTGATTCAGATGGACTCCAACACACTAGAATCATTCAGTGAGTAATAAATTATTGTCTGTGGATAAATTGATGATTTGATGTATATTCTAGGTGTTTGAATGATTTTAGAGAAGAGAGAAATTGACACGGACAAGAGTAATCAGTGATTCGGTTAATGTATGGTTTTAAAACAAAAGCTTTAAGGTTATGCACACCTGGATTTAATTTCTCTTTCTTCCATTTGATAAGTACTGACATTGAGTAAGAACTTAGAGCTCCCCTTCCCCCACTTGAAAAAAACGGGCTGTTATAAGGCTTGAATAAGATAATACTACATGAATAATGTGTTTATTGTGGTGTCTGACACAAAGTAAGTGCTCATTAAAGAGAATTTGTCATCATACATACATACCAGGGACTTTAGCTGGTCATTTCGACATCCATTCCATACACTGACAAAAGAGAGTGAGTAAATCCAAGAAGTAGCGACACTCCAAGGACGTCTTCCTGACTCACAGGTGTCCTTTTCATATGGTTGAGAAGCTGTGTGTTAGGCAGCTTGACAGTGATGTGAGGAACCACAGCTGGCATGACCTCACCTAACAGCTGGGGTGTGATGAGAGGGAATTCAGGCCCTCAAAGGAGGGACACAGGACACCAGACACAGTGCCTGCAAAATGGAATGTGCCAAAGGGAATGTGACATTGGGTCTAGCACTTTCCCCAGAATTAGATTCATGTGAAAGGGGTAGTATGCTTTAAGTTGTATTTATTTTCTTCATAAACAAACTGTGACTTGAAAAGCTCCTTACCTTTGCAGAAGTATATGCCTCCCCCAAAGCAGATGAGGTGATGATATCAGATATCTCCTACCCTGAAAAAAGTACAAGGAAGCATTCACCCTCCATCACTCTGTCCTTTGCTACTCTCTCCTGGTTCCCTGGGGTGCCATAAGCCTATTTCATATTATCTGTAAGAGAGATCGTGGAGACTGAGTTTTCCCTTTAAAAGACTCATAGAACCGTGCACTGGCATCTTCTGGTGCTTTCCCTGGGTTGAGAAAGAGAATGGAAAAGCCTCCCTCTCTTCAATGAATCCTGGGTCTTTGAGCCCAGACACAGTAGCTGCCAAAGGGAAAGGCTCACAGCAGGGCTGAACATCTCCCCAAGAGTATCAAAGCTCCCACAGGCCTCTGCACACCCTAATATTCAGCCTCTGCTGCCCTGGTATAGGGGCATAGCCCCGACTTTCCCTGTACCATGGTCCATGGAGACAGATTTTACAGAGCCCTCCTCACCCTGTTCATTTTTTTTTTTTAAACCTTGGATGTGCCCACGGACAGTGGGACAACAGAAGGAGGCTTCTCTTCTTGTCTGAGAGCTCCTCCTTGAGATTGCTTTGTCAGATGTGTGTGGCAGACTGCATGCCTTTAGATGGTCTCTGTAGCAAAGTCTCGGTAACAACAGATTTATAATCCTTAAAGGCTCCAGAAAGTTGGGAGAAACTTGAATCTCAAAGGCTAGAATTCTCAACTTATAAGCTATACAATTTATGGTTTTCAGGACAGGTTAAAATGCCTATTATATCAGTGTTAAGTAAGGAAAAAGGTTATTCAGATATAGCAACAGTTTTAATTTTGCATCAAACACAGCTGAATTGAACCCAACTGATTTGAACTCTCAGTGGAGCAGAATGTTATTTGAAATTCTCCTTTAGTATAAAGAATGAATGAATCAGAAAATAAACAGGTATTAAAGATTTATTTCAAGCAATAACCTTGAAATAATGTTTTTCCAGGGTTAGTCCCTACTCAGCCCTGTCTTCTATACTTTCTACCCTTGCAGTTGTATAAAGTAATTGTTTATGTTTAAAAACAATACTCTTCAGGACTTACTGAAAGACCAAGAACCATACAGAAAAGACCAATTAGGTCTATAGACTCTAGTTTATGAACCAGAAGGATGGCATAATTTACTTTAGAAAACTTTTTATCAACAAATGTTAGGGGTGTTGGTGCTCAGCTCGTCAGTTTGAATGCATGGAGTTAACAAGAACAGTACTTTTCTACATCGGTCCTGTGGTTCCTGCCCCAAAATACATGATTTAAAATGAATAATGAGGAAGCATCAGACAAACTCAAATTGGAAGATGCTCTGTAGAATAACTGGCCTGTATTTTTCATGAGTGAATCTTCATGGAAGTAAAAGTTTGAGAAACTCTCCTAGATTGGGGAAGGTTTTGGTGGCACAGAAGTTGATTTCCTTGTGGGTCCCTGGGTTGGACTGTGGACCAGAAGGAGGCCACTGAAAGACAATGAGCAATGAATGAAGATGCAAAATTGTATTGATGTCACAGTACTGACAAGGTAGGGCAGTGGTAAAGAAACCGCTTGCAATGCAGGAGATGCAGCAGAAGCCGAGGGTCTGATCTCTGAATCAGGAAGATTCCCTGGAGGAGGAAATGGGAACTCATTCCAGTACTTTTTGCCTGGAAAATTCCATGGCTAGAGGAGCCTGGTGGGCTGCAGTCCATAGGGTCATAGAATCAGACATGACTACTTGAGCAAGCATGTAGACAAGTATGCAAGGATATAATTATTAGGAAATACTGAAGTACTGGGTCAGCCAAAATGTTCAGGTTTTCTGTAACACCTTACAGGAAAATCCAAATGGACTTTTTTGCCAATCCAATATTTGCATGTGTGTCATGGATGGAAGAACCTGGTAGGCTCCAGTCCATGGGGTCGCTAAGAGTTGGGCACGACTGAGCGACTTCACTTTCAGTTTTCACTTTCATGAATTGGAGAAGGAAATGGCAACCCACTCCTGTATTCTTGCCTGGAGAATCCCAGGGACAGAGGAGCAGCCTAGTGGGCTGCTGTCTATGGGGTTGCACAGTTGGACACGACTGAAGCGACTTAGCAGCAGCAGGGGAAGATTAGCCCATTTCCCGGGCAGTGGGTCAACAAAGTTCTATGCTAAAGTGTTCACCTATCTGCTGAGCAGAAGCCTGACTCAGAACTGTTGAGGACTTTCCTTCTCTCAACAGCTATGATGGACACTTGCTGTGGGGAAAAGCTTTGGACTCTGAGTCAAGAGACTAAAAGCCTATTTTCAGGCTGCTATAACTAGGTGAATGACCTTGGACACACTCCTTCCCTAAAGGGGGGCTCATTTTTTACCTGCAATGTGAGGGCATTGATCTATAAGTTCTCTGGGTTCCTTTATTCTTTTCAACATGTTCCACCAAGGAGCAGCTGGAGGGTAAGTCATAATGCTATGTGTATGTACTGAATAGTGAACAATATGATAAGGCAGTGGGAAACTTATTTCAACTCATGAAGGAAGTTATTGCCTTACATGTAGGGCTGGCTTCATCACCTTAAATGTAGAGCTCATTATACATGTAGGAAACGTGAAACTTGAAAAGTTCCTGGGAGAATGTTAAGATTTAGATTGTCATCTTGAGAGAAAACGTGGGGGCGGTGGTCCTTAGGCATTGCGTGAGTGACAATCTTGCTATCTCTCTTGTATAGCTATTGACAGTAAATCGTTACAATAAAATTAGAAAGAATCATAATGGAAACAGAACACAAGCACAGTGGTTTCTGTCCACCATCATAAACACCTTTGCAGAAGATCTCAGTCAGCATATTTCAGTCTGAGCACTATTGGCATTTTGGGTGTGACAATTTGCTACTTTGCATCTATGGCTTTCATGCACTAAATGCCAGTAAAAGTGAAAGTGAAAGTCGCTCAGTTGTGTCCAACTCTTTGCAGCTGTAAAGTCCATGGAATTCTCCAGGCCAGAATACTGTAGTGGGTAGCCTTTCACTTCTCCATGGGATCTTCCCAACCCAGGGATCAAACCCAGGTATCCCATGTTGCAGGCGGATTCTTTACCAGCCGAATCACAGCCCAAGAATACTGGAGTGGGTAGCCTATCCCTTCTCCAGCAGATCTTCCCAATCCAGGAATCCAACCAGGGTTTCCTGCATCGCAGGCGGATTCTTTACCAACTGAGCTAACAGGGAAGCCCAAATGCCCGTAAGGCCACCAGTTATTGCAACAAGCAGGAAAAAAACATACACTTGACCCTGTGGAACAGAACATTCCTGATTGAGTACCGCTGGTCAGTTGAGTGATCATAATCAGACAATAGTTTAGTTAGTATTTTCTCCTTTCATTTAAAAACATAGAAGATTGACTTGAAATGAATCTTAGGACATTATCACTTCATAGTTGAGGAAATTAAGTTCAAGTACCTCATCCAAGGCCACAGTGTAATTATTGGAGGAGGCATATTTAGTATTAGACTCCCACCCACTGCAAGACTCACTGATATGATCAAAGAGATATTTGGGACTAATAATTTAACTGACTAGGGGGCTATCTATACCTTCTATTAATGAATGTCTTCCCCAAAGCCCCAAGCCTGAGGGTTTTCTAGAATGACCAGTCCTTTAGCCAGTTTACCTGGTTAAACAAACTTAGGCGCCTAAGCAGAGCCAATGCTGTATTTCATATTCTAAGACATTTTTACTGGTTGTATTTTAATATATCCAAAATTGAACCATAACTCACGGTTGGTATGATGAGAAAACATTGTATCCAACTTTAATTGGTCAAGTTCTTTTTCCTTGGTGGCCCATAAAACAATAACATATTATATAATTTAAAGCATCTTATATTTGATGAAATATGGTAGATGATTTTCAGGACAGGTTGTAGGGGTATAGAGATCACTTCAGTTTTAACTGTTCCTAGAGTTGTCACTGCTGCTGCTGCTAAGTCGCTTCAGTCGTGTCCGACTCTGTGCGACCCCATAGACGGCAGCCCACCAGGCTCCCCCGTCCCTGGGATTCTCCAGGCAAGAACACTGGAGTGGGTTACCATTTCCTTCTCCAATGCATGAAAGTGAAAAGTGAAAGTGAAGTCGCTCAGTCGTGTCCGACTCTTCCCAACCCCATGGACTGCAGCCCACCAGGCTCCTCTGTCCATGGGGTTTTCCAGGCAAGAGTACTGGGGTGGGGTGCAATTGCTTCTCCAAGAGCTGTCCCAGCATGTGGCAAAATCTGCCCTTTTAGTTATTTAGTTTCTGTGTGACACAGTAGTATAGGTATTGAGAAATTGAAGGGAGACTCTGCAAGAAAAAATGTTCAGTTGTCCAGTGTCTCTCTCTTGTCCCTGGAATAAAGTTCTGTTGAAGTCTTTTCTGGACTCCAGTTTTTGTCCCTGGCCTTTGGATCTGGCCATGGTGCTGACTGCTCATAGAAATTTATTACTTGCTTCCAGTGAATTCTGTACCTAATATCTAAATGCTGGCGTAGATAATTGCCATATCTCATTACCTAACTGGTACTCTGGAAGAAGCCTTCAAAACTAGTTCCAAGGAAAATAATAAAGGAAGTGAGAGGGTGACTCGAGCTAATTTAGGTTTCAATAGTGCTAGTAAATGGGGTGTTTGGAGATGCTCACCCAGCAGATGAAAGGACAGTTGCCAAACCTGCGAAATCACTTGTCAGTGTCAAGATCTGTATCAGCCAGGGACCAGCGAGAGGGCAGAACCAATTGTCAGCATTTACAACAGTTTCATACAGAGAATTGATTACACAGTGATGAGATTGTTGGCGATACAAACAGATCAGGATGGTGAAGCAGTCTATGGATTTGCAACAGAGAGAAGCCTCGGAGTGACAGGTGATGTGACTTCTGTGGACATCTAGTGAAAGCAAACACTGCCATGGGATTTTTAGGTGGAACTTGGAGCCATTCAGGAGATGCAGAGAAACCACCCAAGGCAGAAGGGGGTCAAGGAAATACCGTAGTTTATCCCTTTCCTATTCCTTGTAAATGCCTCCCATTGGCTGGACCCAGGCAGACAAGCAGCCTGCAAGGGTCAGCACCCCAGGTGATACATAGGAGATAAAAGAGAAGCAAAAGAGGAATATGAGTTCCCAGGAAGTGCACTTAATCTGTGACACCTGTAAAACAGAGGAAGAAATTTAGAGACCTCTAAAATAGTGGAAAGGAGAAGGAAATGGCAACCCACTCCAGTGTTCTTGCCTGGAGAATCCCAGGGACGACGGAGCCTGGTGGGCTACCATCTATGGGGTCGCACAGAGTCGGACACGACTGAAGTGACTTAGCAGCAAAATAGTGGAAAGAAAATTTAAAAATCAATATTCATTCATAGAAGTGGAGGCCTTTTGTGTTAGAAGAAAGGTAGGTATTTTAGAGTGGATTAGACTTGGAGAAAAGTTTAGGAAAAAGCCCTGAAATAAGGAGATAGGGGATGGGGACTAGAACTCTGCTTCAGTCTCTGCCCTGACTTGCTATGGCTTCCCATAGTGTTAAGAACAAACCCAGGTCATGGCCTGTGTGCCCTAGCTGGGTCTGGCATCAGCTTCTTCACCTTGTCTGCCGCCCCGCTCCTCCCGGGGACTGTGGGCTGGCCCTGAGCCCACTCAGCTCATTCTGGCCCTCTGCTGGGACATCCTGCCCTGAGCTCTCCCATGGTTTGCTCTTTCTTGTCACCTTCAAATGGTGCTTTCTCCACAGGGGCTCCACTGACCACCCTATCTAAAAGTCATCCTTACCTGTGGATTTCTCCATCACAGTCACCATATTTTAAATCTCTTGTCATTACTTTTCACTATTTAAATTCTGCAATGATCTAGTTTGTTCTTATTTGATATGTTTTCCCCAAAGATAGGTAAATTCCCCAAGAGGAAGGGGTCTTGTTATTTTATTTCCCACTGTAGTCCCCAAATCTAGAACAACAGTGGCAACATTTTGTGGGTTTAGTAAATGTTTGCCAACATAGTGAACCAAAGAATGCCTATAGCTGGTATTTAATTATCTGCTGTTTGACTATTTCCCTAGTTTCAGACTAAAGATATTCCCCCCTTCCTTCCTTTTTTTTAAATTAAAAAAAATTGGCCATTTCTCATGTTAATAAGACCCTTGTGGATAGGGTATGTGATATTACTTTATGAATATGTACTTGTAACTAAGAAAGTTAACATTTTAAATTTCTTAAATGTTTACTCTGTGCCCAGTACAGGAAACAGATCTGGAGAAATTATTTTCAAATGAGCCAGCATGGAACCCAGGTCTCTTTGATTTCAAAGCCCCTCCTCTTAATCCTTTCACTGTGGTGCTTCTGTATTTTAGAAAATTGAAACAAAAGGTCAATTTTGATCGGTTCCACTTTCTCCTTCTTCACTGTCCATACTCCACTGTCTCTCCATGTCTGGAGTATCCTTGCCACCGCCTCCTTTATGTTAAATTTATTTTTGTTAAATCCAGCCTATTCTTTCCATAGGTCTTCTTGAGTAATCTCACCCTGATCCCCAGTGACCACATTTGATGCCCCTTTACTGAATTCTGCCCAGCATCACGCTCTGATGGGGATTCTCCACATCAGAACACTTCTCTTGCTGCTTTGTAAATACTAACCTGCCATCTCCTCTACTAGACTGTATATTCTTGAGCCAGGACTCTGTCTTGTTCATGGATGTATGCTAAATACTTTGCAAAAATAAATATTTTAAAAATAGAGAATAGAATTCTGGTTACCAAAGCATCGGTGATGGGGGATTTAGGGAGATATTATTTAAGGTTACAAACTGGGAACTAGTAGATGAATAAGTCCTGAAGATGGAATGCACAGAAGGTAGGTATTTTAGAGTGGATTAGACTTGGAGGAAAGTTTAGGAAAAAGCCCTGAAATAAGGAGATAGGGGATGGGGACTAGAACTCTGCTTCAGTCTCTGCCCTGACTTGCTATGGCTTCCCATAGTGTTAAGAACAAACCCAGCTGATGGCCTGTGTGCCCTAACCAGGTCTGGCATCAGCTTCTTCACCTTGTCTGCTGCCCCTCTCCTCCCGGGGACTGTGGGCTGGCCCTGAGCCCACTCAGCTCATTCTGGCCCTCTGCTGGGACATCCTGCCCTGAGCTCTCCCATGGTTTGCTCTTTCTTGTCACCTTCAAATGGTGCTTTCTCCGCAGGGGCTCCACTGACCACCCTATCTAAAAAGTCATCCTTACCTGTGGATTTCTCTATCACAGTCACCATATTTTAAATCTCTCCTCATTACTTTTCACTATTTAAATTCTGCAATGATCTAGTTTGTTCTTATTTGATATGTTTTCCCCAAAGATAGGTAAATTCCCCAAGAGAAATGAGTCTCATCTATTTTATTTCCCACTGTAGTCCCCAAATCTAGAACAACAGTGGCAACATTTTATGGGTTCAGTAAATGTTTGCCAACATAGTGAACCAAAGAATGCCTTTAACTGGTATTTAATTATCTACTGTTTGACTGTGTCCTTAGTTTAAGACTAAAGATATTCCCCCCTTCCTTCCTTTTTTTTTTTTTAAATTAAAAAAAATTGGCCATTTCTCATGTTAATAAGACCCTTGTGGATAGAATATGTGAGATTACTTTATGAATATGTACTTGTAACTAAGAAAATTAACATTTTAAATTTCTTAAATGTTTACTCTGTGCCCAGTACAGGAAACTGAGATCTGGAGAAATTAATTTACTTTCAAATGAGCCAGCATGGAACCCAGGTCTCTTTGATTTCAAAGCCCCTTCTCTTAATCCTTTCACTGTGGTGCTTCTGTATTTTAGAAAATTGAAACAAAAGGTCAATTTTGATCAGTTCCACTTTCTCCTTCTTCACTGTCCATACTCTGCTGTCTCTCCATGTCTGGAATATCCTTGCCGCCGCCTCCTTTATGTTAAATTTATTTTTGTTAAATCCAACCTATTCTTTCCATAGGTCTTCTTGAGTAATCCCACCCTGATCCCCAGTGACCACATTTGATGCCCCTTTACTGAATTCTGCCCAGCATCACGCTCTGATGGGGATTCTCCCCATCAGCACACTTCTTTTGCTGCTTTGTAAATACTAACCTGCCATCTCGTCCACTAGACTATATATTCTTGAGCAAGGACTCTGTCTTGTTCATGGATGTGTGCTAAATACTTTGCAAAAATAAATATTTTAAAAATGGAGAATAGAATTCTGGTTACCAAAGCATGGGTGACGGGGGATTTAGGGAGATATTATTTAAGGTTACAAACTGGGAACTAGTAGATGAATAAGTCCTGAAGATGGAATGCACAGCATAGTGAACATAGACAACAATACTGTATCATAAACTTCACGGTTGCTAAACATTTGTTGTTCAGTCACCAAGTCATGTCTGACTCTTTGCGACCCCATGAACTGCAGCATGCCAGGCTTCCCTTTCCCTCTCTGTCTCCTGGAGTTTGTACAAGTTCATGTCCATTGAATCAGTGATGCCATCCAACCATCTATATCGTCCTCTGTTACCGTCTTCTGCTTCTGCCTTCAATCTTGCCCAGCACCAGAGTCTTTTCCAGTGAGTTGGTGGTTTGCATCAGGTGGCCAAAGTATTGGAGCTTCAACTAAACAGATGAGATAATTGTTCTCACCACAAAAGAGAGAAGACAATTTTGCAACATGATAGAGGTGTTAGCTAATGCTGTGGTGGTAATCATTTTGTTGTACACCTTAAAATTATGCAATGTTATATGTCAATTATATTTCAATTAAAGATTTTTTTAATTAAAAAATTTTAAGATGAATACTAATGATGGGTATATTAGGACCCCTGCATACTGAAAAATATTTATCTCTGAAAATAAAGAATCTGTGAAACTAAGAATTCTTCTTCACTGGGAGAATAAAATTTAGCTTTACAAAAGAGCTTGATCCATGCATGCTTCTCAGGTGCACATTCATTTTATAGAGAAAGATGTGTGATATAAAGAAAACCTATATTAACTTAGACCCTAATAGCAGGGTTCAGCTACAACTGCCATTATAGTCCATCAGCTACCTATATTTTCCTGAAGTTCAGCTTAACTGCAAGGTATTTCCATGTTGTAAAACAAACAGAACTACGATATGACCCAGCAACCCCACTACTGGTCACATACCCTGAATAAACCATAATTCAAAAAGACACATGGACCTCAGTGTTCGCTGCAGCATTGTTTACCACAGCCAGACACGGAAGCAGCCCAGATGTCCATCAGCAGAGGAATGAATAAGGATGTGGTACATATACACAGTGGAATATTAGCTTTTAAAAAGAATGAAACTGGGTCTTTCCTGATAACCTTTTGTCCCAGATCTCTAGAGATGAAACAGCTGACTGCAAGGGAGGATGCATTTAGACTTGATCTAAGACATTAAGCTAAATGGACACATGATGACATCCATGTTTGGTGAGTGGTTCATAACTTTGAATCATTTGGGTGAGGCAATCAGAAGGGCCACCCAGCCCTTTTGCCTCAATCCTGGAAGAGGTGATCCTGAATAGAGGGGAAAAGAGCAACTCCACGCCAGGGTGAGGGAGAGCTGAGCCCTCTTAGGGCTCTCTGCTCTCTTACCAGCTCAAGTATCTGTGGGTTTGGTATTTTGAGGCCATCACACTTGACAAAGAAGAGGCAAATCTTTTTTTTTTTTTTTTAATTTTTACTTTATTTTTCTTTACAATACCGTATTGGTTTTGCCATACATTGACATGGATCCACCATGGGTGTATATGAGATCCCAATCCTGAATCCCAAGAGGCAAATCTGACT
Source organism: Cephalophus harveyi (assembly GCA_006410635.1). Lineage (NCBI taxonomy): Eukaryota > Metazoa > Chordata > Mammalia > Artiodactyla > Bovidae > Cephalophus > Cephalophus harveyi. The sequence goes on from SJYT01012817.1 coordinate 122,545, forward strand.
CACGTGCTTGGTAGGGCACTTCAAGATGATGGATAACAAGAGCTACCTATCCTTGCTCATGTCAACCCGAAGTCATCATATATTCAGCCCCAAGTTTCCCATTATTCCCATGCACAACCATTATTATTTTAAAAATTTATTTCAGTGAGAACATTTAAGTGTTACTCTCTTAGCAAGTTTCAGTTATAAAATATAGTGTTATTAACTCTAGTCACCATGTTATATATTAGAGCCTCAGACCTGATTCATCTTGAAGGTTCTATCCTTTTTTACCAGGCTCACTCCATTTCCCCTATTCCCAAGCCCTTGGCAACCACTTTTCTTCTCCATGTTTCAATATCTAGTCATTCTTAATGTTGCCAATTCATGTAACAGCTTAAAAGCAGAAATACTCTGAGGGTCAACACTGTCAAGGTCAAAGCAGCTAGTTTGCAACCTCTGGCTTATAGACGCACACCATTATTTTTTTATCATAATTTTATTCTCCTCTAATTATCAAAACTGGCAGAAATTACTCTGAAGATTTGGGACTCGTTGGAAAGGTATGAAGGCCTCCGTTAACTGAAAGGATGTGTTACGATTGCAGACCTCCCATCCCTGCACATATACATATCCCTGTGTATATCTAGGTATAAGAGTGGAAAAAGAGAGCAAGAGGAATGTTCTAGACCAGTGATTCTCCAAGTGTGGTTCCTGGGCTCGCAGCATCAGCATCACCCGGGAAACCATTAGAAATGAAAAATCACAGATTGTATCCCAGACCTACTGAGTCAGAGACTCTGTGGGTGCTCCCAGCAGTCTGTGTCTAACCAGCCTTCCAGGTGATTCTGAGGCACACTCAGATTGGAGATCCACTTCTCCAGAGTCTAGGCTAGAACTCCAGTGGTCTTTGGTTTGTAATAACTGTATTCTTCCTCTCATCCTTATTTCAACAATAAACTCTCTACTTTACGAGTAATGACAGGATGGCAAAGAAATGTTTTTAGTATTAGAAATTCAAGGCTAATTAATTGTAAGAAGCATTCACGATGGTGCTATTAACTATGATTTCATCAAGCTCAAAATCATGTTGGGACACCCAATTTGACTTATGAGTAATAACCATAAATACTCTGTGAAGGGCTGTAAAGGAGTTCACTGCACACAGCTATACTCAGTTGATAGTTAAATTAGGGAGAGCTCTTCCTGTGCTAAATATTTATTTTTCTAACTCAGGCTTGTATTCTCCCCCAATCTTGTGTTCTCACTCGTGAAGAACATGGCTAGGGGAAGGTCTGTCGAAGGTCTGTCGCTTGGGAAGGGCAGCCCAGCCAGATGGGGTTGAGGGCTTCCAGGCCAAGGGCCCATCATTCCCCCAGCTGTCCTTGGAGACTGCTTTCCAGTCCCCTAAGGGATGGCTGCAGAACAAATTGTACCACGGCACTTGCCCCATCTGGTCCCATCACTTCAAGGCAAATAGAAGGGCAAAAAGTGGAAGCAGTGACTGATTTTATTTTCTTGGGCTCCAGAATCACTGCAGGTGTCTGCAGCCATTAAATTAAAAGACATGCTCCTTGGAAGGAAAGCTAGGACAAGCCTAACAGTGTGTTAAAAAGCAGAGACATCAGTTTGCTGACAAAGGCCCATGTAGTCAAAGCTATGGTTTTTCCTTTGCCTTTAGCTTCTCTTCTTTTCTCAGCTATTTGTAAGGCCTCTTCAGACAACCATTTTGCCTTTTTGCATTTCTTCTTCTTGGGGATGGTCTAGATCACTGCCTCCTGTACAATGTCACGGACCACTGTCCATACTTCTTCAGACACTCTGTCTATCAGATCTAATCCCTTGAATCTATTTGTCACTTCCACTGTATAATTGTTAAGGGATTGATTTAGGTCATACTTGAATGTTCTAGTGGTTTTCCCTACTTCTTCAATTTAAGTCTGAATTGGGCAATAAGAAGTTCATGATCTGAGCCACAGTCAGTTCCTAGTCTTGTTTTTGCTGACTGTATAGAGCTTCTCCATTTTCGGCTGCAAAAAAAATAATCAATCTGATTTCAGTACCGACCATTGGGTGATGTTCATGTGTAGAGTCATCTCTTGTGTTGTTGAAAGAGAATGTTTGCTATGACCAGTGCATTCTCTTGGCAAAACTCTGTTAGCCTTTGCCCTGCTTCATTTTGTTCTCCAGCGCCAAACTTGCCTGTTACTCCAGGCATCTCTTGACTTCCTACTTTTGCATTCCAGTACCCTGTGATGAAAAGGACACCTTTTTTTTTGGTGTTAGTTCTAGAAGGTCTTGTAAGTCTTCATAGAACCATTCAAGTTCAACTTCTTTGGCATTAGTGGTTGGGGCATAGACTTGGATTACTGTAATATTGAATGGTTTGCCTTGGATACGAACATTGATAATTGTGTTATTTTTGAGATTGCACCCAAGTACAGCATTTTGTACCCCCCCCCTTTTTTTTTTTACTATGAGGACTACTCCATTTCTTGTAAAGGATTCTTGCCCACAGTAGTAGATGTAATGGTCATTTGAGTTAAGTTCACCCATTCCCATCCATTTTAGTTCAGTGATTCCTGAAATGTCAGTGTTCACTCTTGCCATCTCCTGTTTGACCGCTTCCAGCTTACTTTGACTCATGGACCTAACATTCCAGGTTCCTATGCAATACTGTTCTTTACAGCATCAGGCTTTACTTCCATCATCCAGCCACATCTACAACTGGGCTTGGTTTTTGCTTTGGTTCCGCCTCTTCATTCTTTCTGGAGCTATTTCTCCACTCTTCTCCAGTAGCATATTGGGCACCTACCGACCTGGGTAGTTCATCTTTCAGTGACATTTCTGTTTGCCTTTTCATGTTGTTCATGGGGTTCTCAAGGGAAGAATACTGAAGTGGTTTGCTATTCCCTTCTCCAGTGGACCACATTTTGTCAGGTCTCTCCCATGACCCAGATCTCTCCATCTCACCCGTGACTCATCTGTCTTGGTGGCCCTACATGGCCATGGCTCATAGTTTTATTGAGTTATACAAGGCTGTGATGCAAGTGATCAGTTTGGTTAGTTTTCTGTAATTGTGGTTTCCATTCTGTCTGCCCTCTGATGGATAAGGATAAGAGTTCTATGGAAGCTTCCTGATGGGAGGGACTGGCTGTAGGAGAATCTGGGTTTTGCTCTGATGGGCAGGGCTGTGCTCAGTTCAGTTCAGTTCAGTCACTCAGTCATGTCCAACTCTTTGCAACCCCATGGACTGCAGCATGCCAGGCCTCCCTGACCATCACCAACCCCCAGAGCTTACTCAGACTCATGTCCATTAAGTCAGTGATGCCATCCAGCCATCTCATCCTCTGTTGTCCCCTTCTCCTGCTGCCCTCAGCCTTTCCCAGCATCTGGGTCTTTTCAAATGAGTTGGCTCTTCACATCAGGTGGCCAAAGAATTGGAGTTTCAGCTTCACCATCAGTCCTTCCAATGAACATTCAGGGCTAATTTCCTTTAGGATGGACTGGTTGGATGTCCCTGCTGTCCAAGGGACTCTCAAGAGTCTTCTCCACACCACATTTCAAAAGCATCAGTTCTTCGGCGCTCAGCTTTCTTTACAGTCCAACTCTCACATCCATACATGACCACTGGAAAAACCATAGCTTTGACTAGATGGACCTTTGTTGTCAAAGAAGTGTCTCTGCTTTTTAATATGCTATCTAGGTTGGTCATAACTTTTCTTCCAAGGAACAAGCGTCTTTTAATTTCATGGCTGCAGTCACCATCTGGAATGATTTTGCTGCTGCTGCTGCAGCTAAGTAGCTTCCATCATGTCTGACTCTGTGTGACCGCATAGACAGCAGCCCACCAGGCTCCCCCGTCCCTGGGATTCTCCAGGCAAGAAACTGGAGTGGGTTGCCATTTCCTTCTCCAGTGCATGAAAGTGAAAAGTGAAAGTGAAGTCTCTCAGTTGTGTCTGACTCCTAGCGACCCCATGGACTGCAGCCCACCAGGCTCCTCCATCCATGGGATTTTCCAGGCAAGAGTATTGGAGTGGGGTGCCATTGCCTTCTCCATTAGTACTATAAATAGTGTATATAAATTATCCATATAATTATTATAACTATCTTATTAGGTAGGTGCTATTAACCCCATTTTACAAACTAAAACAGTGTAGAGGCATCTTGGCTCAGACTACCAGCTAGTAAGCGATGGAGCAAAGTATTGAGGCCAAGACACTGCTCTTAACCACTCTGTTCTAGTGCCCATAGTGGAATTTCATCTATTTATTTGCTATTCTGCAAGGCGTGTGGGATCCCCAAGCAGGGGTCGAACCCATGCCCCGTGCAGTGGAAGCGTGGAGTCTTAACCACTGGATCACCAGGGAAGTTCCCCAGAATGAAATTCTTATATTAGTCCAGTACAATTTTTTTTTTTAATCTGAGCATTTGTAATTTTGCTTTTGTTTAAACGGTTGGAGAATAATGTCGAGCAACCTATGCAATTGTCTTCTAACTTGAATACACTTGAATAACTAAAACACTGGAGGTTGACAAGGAGGTGCTCTGGGCATTTGGAAAGGGATGAAATTGACTTGGGAAGGAGCTGAGGGAGGCTTCAGGACAAGATAAATTTGGATCGTTTAAGTGGAGAATTATGGAAACAAAAGAAGGTTTCGCCCTGCCCCCAGTCATTCCTTGGCTAATTACTCTGTTTTATTTTATTCTTAACATTTTAACATTTTAGCAGCTACATTATGTTTCTCTTTCCTCTTTCTCTCTCTTCTCCCACTAGGAATAGGAGATCAGTGACTTCCTGGACCTTGTCCATTCCTCCTTATCCTGGGTCTAGTACCTGTACACAGAGTAGGCACACTCATGTGTGGTTGTTAAATGACAGGAATTTCATATGAGAACTGTGAGTTTCTTAATCAGTGGAAACATATAATAAGTTCATGAATACCCAAGAAGCATAATAAAGTAAAAATATTTAAAATATCTCACATTTTTATGCTATTTTACAAATTTTTTTCAAAGTGCTTTTACCTATTCTTACTGCTGAGTTCATAATACCATCAGGGTAGCTTATCAGCTCTTTATTCCCCTGATTTTACAAATTAGGAAGGTGGGGCTCATCTGTCTAGTCAAGGCTATGGTTTTTCCTGTGGTCATGTATGGATGTGAGAGTTGGACTCTGAAGAAGGCTGAGCACTGAAGAATTGATGCTTTTGAACTGTGGTGTTGGAGAAGACTCTTCAGAGTCCCTCGGACTGCAAGGAGATCCAACCAGTCCATTCTGAAGGAGATCAACCCTGGGATTTCTTTGGAAGGAATGATGCTAAAGCTGAAACTCCAGGACTTTGGCCACCTCATGCGAAGAGTTGACTCATTGGAAAAGACTCTGATGCTGGGAGGGATTGGGGGCAGGAGGACAAGGGGACGACAGAGGATGAGATGGCTGGATGGCATCACGGACTCGATGGACGTGAGTCTGAGTGAACTCCGGGAGATGGTGATGAACAGGGAGGCCTGGCGTGCTGGGTCACAAGGAGTCGGACACGACTGAGCGACTGAACTGAACTGAACTGAGAGTCTGAAGGCACAAGCCTGACTGGATATTGGCCTTGATTTGTCTTTCCAAACCAGCAGAGGGCCTGGCAGAACCAGAACATCTAGACCAAGGAGGCAGGCAGTCAGGTCAGCTGTGGTTCTCTAGGCAAATTCTCTCTGTGATTGATTAAGTCCACAACGAATTCGTCCTAATATTTAGAATGTTTTAGCCAATTCACCCCAGCTCCCCAGTCACCTAGAGGATTGTTGGTCTGGGTCTTTTTAACTTAGATAATTAACCCTTTGTCTTCCATTCCAGATAATTTTATCCTCCTGAAGACTGGTGATTAATGCAGCAAAATTGGATTATTCCAAAGAGATATGGTATTCAATCCACTTAAGTCAGTTCCTAAATTTGGAGCAAACACACTCAAACCTTAATAATATAACCAAATACAGTGTCATGCACATCACACCCCTTGCCTAGTGAACCATCAGGTTAGCGGATTAATGAGCTTTTATTGAGACTGAGAGACTTCCCAGGTGGCTCAGTGGTAGGTAAAGAATCTGTCTACCAACAGGAGATGTGGGTTTGAACCCTGATTTAGGAAGATCCTCTGCAGAAGAAAAGGGCAACCCACTCCAGTATTCTTGCCTGGGAAGTTTCATGGACAGAGGAGCCTGGTGGGCTACAGGGGATCGCAGAGTCAGAGATGACTTAGCGATTAAACAGCAGTTGAGANCTACCAACAGGAGATGTGGGTTTGAACCCTGATTTAGGAAGATCCTCTGCAGAAGAAAAGGGCAACCCACTCCAGTATTCTTGCCTGGGAAGTTTCATGGACAGAGGAGCCTGGTGGGCTACAGTCCGTGGGATCGCAGAGTCAGAGATGACTTAGCGATTAAACAGCAGTTGAGACTGAGAGCAGAACCCCAAATATCTGATTTGACTTGTTATGAGCTTCCTGACCTTCTCTAAGTCTGGCTGAATCAAAAAGAACAAATTATAGTTTATGCATCCATGCTTGATTGGAATACAGGGATGGTGGTGGAGAGGTATTTTCTGATGTCCTGATTATCAATATTGCCAGTACTGACAAAGCTATGCATAGTTCCATTGAACATTTACCTCTGCTTATCAGTTGGGGCTGCATGTGGCCATCTTTTCATTAATCAAGGGAGGACAAAGAGATGGGAAAACTCAGAGAGGAAAAGATACAGAGTGTGTATGCCTGTATAGAAGGGAGAGGGAGTGAGGCAGGGTAAATGTCAGCAGAAAGCCTATTGAAATGTGAAAAGACCCCAAAATGATGCAGATCCACAGAAATTCCACCAGTCAGACCAGTACTGTCTCTGTTCCCGACAAACCTCCCAGGCTCAAGGGGAGCTTCAGGAACAGCAGCCAGCCAAGGAAAGCAAAAGGAGAGGTTGCTAGGCTGTGCGGGCCACCTGCATTCTCAGAGTGGAGACAGAGCTCTCCTCGGGGGACTACCTAGAAGTCTGAGCTGGGTGCCCCCCTCCCTCTGCTTAGCACAGGAGCCTCCATCCACAGTGGACATGGCTGAACAGCGGGGCTCTTCTTGGGACCCCTTACCCGTGGTCTGCTCAGGAGTGTAGCTCTGCTCCTGCCTGCCCTGATCTTGAAATGCTAGGTGCCCCGTGACTGAGGATCCTCCCAGAGTGAGGGCTGGAGTGGCAGGGTGTGCCTGGGGAGAAGCGGGTGGAGTGAGGGGAACCAGGATTTAAAGTAAGATCTGTCCTTTTTGGACTGAAAAGAATGGCTTTTCCAGCAGGAGGTCAGAGTGGAAGATCCGTCACCCCAGAAACCCTTCCCTTCTCTCTCCTCACTCCTTAATAACAGTGATGCTGCCTCACCTGGTGCTGCAAGTCCCAGGTATCCTGGGATCATCAACCCTGGGAGGCAGAGGAGGCAGGAGAGGGGAGATGGAAGTGGAAGACAGAGCATCCCAGCTGTGCGCCCTTCGGCAAAATATCACTCACCTCCCTGGGGCCTGATTTACTCATGTGTAGTTTAAAAACAGGGAGACGGATAATAACACAATTTCTGCCACCTAGTGTTCCAACAGAAACAAGGAAATAATGCAATTGTAAAGTGAAGCTGTCAAGTGTTAGTTAAGGGAAAGGGCTGTTTTTTCAAGGAGACACACTTGAGTAGCAAAACCAGAAGTAGAATCCAGGTCTCCTGTTTCATGGCCAGAGTTACCTTCCACCACCCCATCTGCTCTTTTGATATGAAGAGTGGTCTTTCAGTGATTACGGGAGACCTGGCACCTAAACTGCCCCCACTGCTGGGCCAGGGCCCACACAGGTGACTGTCATTTCTTTATGCCTTATTTTCTGGGTAAATAGTCTGAATCTCTGCTCCCTGCACGAGTGTTTCTCACCTGGGCTTGGAAGTAGGGAAGCTTGGCGTGAAACCTGGCCCCACCACCTGGATCCTGTGTGTTGGGGGAGGTTCCTGAAGCTTTCTGAAGCTGTGATTATTCCTTAGGTAGGAGAGGAGTTCTTCCAGTACCTGCCATGCTGTGCTGCCATGGAGATGAGGTGAAATGTTTACCCTGGACACAGACTGACACCTAACTGGTGCTTGGGATGTGGGCCTTTTCTTCTTTTCTCAGGTACCTTGTCTAGTGCTGAGACTTGAGAGACTTCTTCAGCCCAGTCTGCAAAGCGGACCTGGGGGCCGGGTGGCGTCATCCACATGTCGACACTGGTGTCTGCTTTCCTGGACCATGGGGCCCTTATCCTGGTTCCACACTTTTCCCGTATAGCTCCAGACACAGAACTCCCCCCATGTCTCATCATTGCTAATGACATTGGCTCAGGAACATCTGGGCCCCTAGAAAGCTCCACGTGGCTTCTCCACCCTGCTGTTCTTCTTCCCCAGATGTGCACACCCTCTGAGGCCCCGAGGTGCCCCTCCTGGCCTGTATGCACATTCTTTCCCTTTTCTCCAGTCTCGGTCTGAGCCCTTTCCCCGCCCCTGCCCTCTCCCCTGTGCCTGTCTGGACCCACTCCTCCTTCCTCCCTTGCATTTAGACTCCTGCCTTCACTGGCTCCTCCGGCTCATCAACCCCCTCCTTCCTCAATGCCTTTATTTTTAAAAATTGAAGTATAGTTGATTTATAGTATTGTGTCCATCTCAGGTGTACAGCAAGGTGATTTAGCTATACCTACATATATATTCTTTTTCAGGTTCATTCCCGTTATAGTTTATTACAAGATATTGAGTATAGTTCCCAATGCAATATAGTAGGACCTCGTTGTTTATTTTATATATGGCATAAGTGTAGAGCTATATAGTATAAATATAGTACTATATAATACTATACATACAGTATTATCAGTATATAGTGTATCTGCTAATCCCAAACTCCTAATGTATCCCTTCCTTCTTTCCCCTTCTATATGCCTCCATTTTTATTGATAGTCTTTTTTACCATGCCTAAAACTCATAACCAAATACTATGTTATATTTATTGTTTCACACATGCTAACTCTCTCACATGCTCGCTGTCTGTTCCTTGAGAGCAAGGGGTCGCCTCTGATCTCTGTCATCCCGGGGCTGAGTACCTGGTGATGTGCAAGTGGGCTGTATATTCAGTGAGCCTCACTTGCCAGGCCCAGGTCTTGCTCCCCTGCTATTTGACGTTCTCTCTTGACACAAAACACCCTCTCTGTCCTTTGCTGCCTGGCAGCTTCTGTGCATTGCCTGTCATTCACTTGCACCTCCAGTGACACCTGTATTCTGTCGCATTCCCAGCCCCCTCCTTCAGCTCCTGTAAGCAAAGTTATTATTTTGGCACTTGATCGTCTCCTCTGTTAATCTGGGATCTGTAAGACAGAGGCCGAATCTCCATCATCTCTGTAGCCCAGAATTGTCTTTCCGCAGTGCCTGACACAGGAGCCCACAATAGATGCTGAGTGGATGCTGATGCAAAGTCCAAGGCAAATCTACAGAAACGTGATTTGGGTCTGAGTTGAGACCTCCTTGAAGGACTGTGTATAAAGCAGTTTCAAACTGTAGCTACAGGATGTCACTATTCTAGAGAGCTTTACCTCCTGCCTCTTGAATGTGAAATGCTGCCTTGCATCTATGCTCGGGGAGAGTGGAATTCTGATCCTCTAGCACAGGGCAGCGACTGAAATAGTTTCCTGTATATTCTGTCCTCATAAATTCTTCCCTTGCTTCTTTCCCTCCCCCTCCACCCACCACAAGTCCCAGAGCCTTCCTTTTCTCCCCTGCCTGAAGGACATTTATGAGGACCATCACGGGGGGAGCATCTGAGCCCTGTTCCTGCCTCTCCCTTCCCTCACTTGAGGGTCTCTGGCCCCCCTCCCTCACCCTCGCCTCCTGGGCCAAGCTCTGATATCTCTTGCCCGGTTTATGGGCCGTTGGGATTTTTCCAACAACCTGAAATGAATCTGGGGGCCCCCACAGGTAGTACAGCCTGTCTCGGAGCCATAAACCACGGCTGATCTTTCATCTGCCATTGCTATGTCACGAATGAGTGGGAGGACCAGGCAAAGGGAAGCTGTAGCCCCTGAGCCATTCCAGATTTTCTTTTTTACAAGAAAGCGGGAAGAAAGGCCCTGAGAAACATGCTCCAAGCAAATTTTGTGCCAAGCAAATTCATTTCAGCCTGGTAGGCTGTACTGGAGACTTAATCTCTGGACTTTCCCTCTAGGAGTCAGATTTATGCTGCGTTTGTGTCTAAATGGCCTCCAGGGATGCTGACATTTGTTGTTGGAGACAGCAAGTGGTGTTCCTTTCATCTCCGCTGAGGGGTGTCAGCTTAAATTATGAGGGATCGCTCTGGCCTGCATCTGGGTGTGGGAGCCTCTGGTGAGGCAGAGGGGCCAGCCCTCCCTCCGCTCCCGCGACGTCTCTGCTGTTAGAAGGTTTTTCTTCATCTTCTGCTCTATGGTAGTCCTGCTGGCCCAGTGAGAAATCTCCTGGCTCATTTAGAACTTTCCTTTCTCTTGGACAAATTGTTAAGTGTATATTTGAGGCATTGCAGACTTGCATGGAGAAGTCGGCATCAGAGGGAGGCAGCCCTCCCCTGCTGGAGGAGGCGGCAGAAGCCTGTGTTAACATCCCAGGAGTGGCCTGGAAATTCCCCGAAAGAGTCAGAGGGCACTGCTGTGCTCATGTTCACCACCTGGCAGGCTGAAGCCAGCGATGGTCTGCATTCCCCTTGCCAGCTGGGTCGCGACATCTGTCTGCATTTTTGGATATGCCCAGAGGCGCTCCATTCCTCTGTCTTCACACTCTCTCTTGCTCAGATCTGCCAAGACACCTGAAATTTCACAGTGGTGAATGTTTGGTTGGAGGCATTTCCTGTTCCATGTCTGTACATTGCTGGCTGTGCCAGAGGACACATCAAACTATGGCAGTCACCAACTCCTCAGTGTTGGACAGTGCTTCCTGCTGCAGAGTCAAAGCCTGAGAGCCTGGAGCACAGGATATGTACGTTTTGACGGAGAACAGGTCAGGAACGGTCCAGGGCAGGGGTCAGCACACTATGGCATGCAGGCCAAGTCTGGCCGGGTGCCTGTTTGGGAAATAGTTTTATTGGCACCCAGCCACGCCTCTTCATCCCGTCTGTGCTGCATTCATGCTACATGGCAGAGCTGAGTGGTTGCGATAGAGACCATAAGACCTGCAAAGAATAAAATATTTTACTCCCTGACCTTTGACCAAAAAAGCCTGCAGATGCCTGCTCTAGAGCATCTAGTGTTTCTTGAAAGGCAAAATGGGGCCCCTTAGGAGACAGAGGAGAAAGACTGAACAGCAACAAAGAGGAATCAAAGGGAGGAAATGCACCACAGAAATGATAGAGGCACTCCAGGCTCAGATCTTAATCTCATCCTCCCTCTCCTCCCACGTCTGCCCGTCCTCCTTCTCCTCCTCTTCTGAAAACAAATGTTTTCATCTCTCCTCTCAGGGATGTAGAGAGAATGACTGAGCAGCTGCTTGTGATGCCGCCCTAACAGACGGTTCTTTTTGTCCTCCTCCTAGCTGTTCCATGATGGGATCTTGGGAAATGTGCACGTGCCTTAGCAGGGGTGAGTCCAGAGTATGCAGACGGCAGGGGCCCCAGCCAACCACTGCCGGGGCTCTGAACAAATTTCACTCAGCACATCTTCCTTCTGGAACCAGCCCTGATCCCCTCTCCCTCTCTTTTCCTCCTCACAAGCACTCGCACACTCACTTTCTATAAAACCAGCTCACAGTGCAAGCTAGGGTCATGTCTGCAAAGAGAGAGGAATGAGTGCTCACACTTAAAACCATAACTCAGACTCCCATCAATGTGCAACTGTTAAGAGAAAACGCGGATCTCACGTCCTTTGAAATGATGATGATGATTTACTACGTACCTATCATACCTAGACAGTGCTAAACCCTTTACATATATCATCTCATTTAATTCCAACAACACTGTCACCTTCTCCAATAAGAAAATTGAGTCTTGGGAATTTCTTGACAATCACACATCATCACCAACAAGGCCAGAATTGAAACCCGAGTTCCTATGGCTCCGGAGCCCATGCTTGTGGACACTGTACCATCATGCTCTTCTGAATGGTGTCAGCATCTATGAGCCATTATCATGGAACCTAGCATTATTTTAGATTTTGCATTTTCAATAGTTGCATCATCCTAGTCATCAATATGCATTTGTATCAAGCTATGTGACTGTAAAAGAACCAGACTGACTCTGTAAGACATTTGCAAATACCATTTCATGGACAAAACAGGTATAAGACATGTAGGTTCTGAAGGTGATACAATTGCATTTTAAAATCAGTTCTGTGCTTTGGATTGCTCACTCATTTGTTCCAAATTCAGTAACCTTGTAGTCATCTGCCTTGCAGGAAAGCTGCACAATGCTTGGCATGGGGTGTCAGCCACATTGCCTCAGAAATAGTACCCAAAGCATCAACAGTATCAGAGGAGCATCTTTTGATCCCAAAGAATCCACTCAGAATTATTGGCTTCACAAAAGACCGAGTTTGGGGAGTCTCTGAGCAGCAGGATATAGGGCCCAGCAAGGATGAATCTGCACCATCAATGGCCTCCTTTTTCCTACCTTTTCTCTCCTTGTGCGATCTTCTTAGTTCCCCAAGGCTTTTAGTTCTTACATGCTTTTTTCTTCTTGCCATTCTGAAAACCTCCTTCTAGAAAGATCCTAAAACCCCTTACATCTGACTTAGATCAGCTTACTGAATTCTCCCCTGGGAAAAGAAGCCCAAGAGTTGAAGAGCCCAGAGTGGCCAGTCCTTGTCATGAAGATTCTTCTTTAATCCCACCTTCATCCATCTTTTAGGTTTTATCATTTGTACTCTCATAGGAAGTAAGGCAGAGAGGAAGAGATGTCCTTCCCATAATGTCTAATAGAAGCCTCCTCTGTGCCTCCATGTTAGCTGCTTTGGGTATTCTTATCTCCAGAGTAGGCTCAGTGTGGGGCATCCCTTACACAGGGTTGAACTTAAAACAAGAGGACAGAGCTGGATGGAGACCCAGGTCTGCCTGTGTCAGACTGTTCAGTTACATTGCAGGGGTCATGCCATCAAGGAACCCACAGGTTCATCTTCCTTCACATTCAGACTGTATGTCTAAAAGTTCATAGAGGAAAGCTTCTTAGCCATTGTTTTTCAGATAAAAATAAGGTTTTTTGGCTCTAGCAGAGTCAAAAGTAGGATTAAACTAAGTCTAAACTCAAACATGGTATGCAAAAAAGCATCTTTCCAGAGGAGGTTGGGATGAAGAAGTAGAATGTGGAGCTCACACCCAGTGGGTCCCCTCATCCTAGATTTCTTGAAGTGGCCAGAAGGGGACCAGAATGAGGGGACTGGAGCCAAGGAAGCTCTTGAGACAAAGGTTTCTCCTGGAGGAAAGAGGGCAGCTTAGCTGTGTAAGGACCCAGAGAGAAATGAGGGTCTTACTAGGGTAATGTGAGCACACAATTGTGTGTGGCTTTTCACGCCAAAAGTAGGAAGGAATCTCTCTCACAGGGGTATTTCCTAGATCCTGGAAGCATTGTCTCAGAAGTGTGAAATCTGTGGGATGCAAAAGGTAGCCTGGGAATGAATGTCATGTGTACGAGAGGCTTTATTTTCTTCAAGTTACTCCTTGTATTGATCACTGCTGATAAAGTTGAAATAAACACATAGTTACTTTACTAGAGAATTATTTATTTTAGAGACAGGCAGTTTTGACTAATTGCCTTTTATCTGTCTCTGCACCTAGTTTTATGCTGGTCTTCTGTGGCCTTTTAAACAGTATTGTTTTTTACCTCCTGGCAGTGGCTAGTATTTCAGACATAGAATCTAGAAGTTAGATATAACTTATCCAGGTAAAGAAAACTACACAAACTATTAGTACACTAATAGCCAGTGCTTGCTGCTGCTGCTGCTGCTAAGTCGCTTCAGTCGTGTCCGACTCTGTGCGGCCCCATAGATGGCAGCCCACGAGGCTCCCCTATCCCTGAGATTCTCCAGGCAAGAACACTGGAGTGGGTTGCCATTTCCTTCTCCAATGCATGAGAGTGAAAAGTGAAAGTGAAGTCACTCAGTCGTGTCCGACTCTTCGCTATCCCATGGACTGCAGCCTACCAGACTCCTCTGCCCATGGGATTTTCCAGGTAAGAGTACTGGAGTGGGGTGCCATTGCCTTCTCCAGTGCTTACTGGGCATTTATTATATGCATATCAGCCTTCTGAATGTCTTCTTGGTAACCTCATTTAATCCTCAGATAACCTCAGTGAAGTGTTCTCCTCTATCCCGATTTTACAGAGAAGGAAATTGATCCACAGAGAGTTAAGTGACTTGCTCCAGGCCACACAGCTGGTGAATGTGGAGCTAGGAGAACATCCTGAGCTGTGATGGAACATCCTGAGCTAGGAGGAAGTCCTGAGCTGTGATGGGGGGCTTCCTGTTTCCTATCTCCAAGTTTCAGAAGTTTTTCCTTAGCCCCTTCCTGGGGCCTTTGGGATCAATACCACATAGGTTGTTTCATTCATATCTTAAGTCATCCTCAGAACGTGGACCTGAGTGTCTTATATGGAATAGCATACAACTCCAGGTAGCAGCCTTGAGGGACTCAACACATTACTTCTGCTTCTTTCAGGGAAAAGTGATGATGAGGAAAGTCTTTGCAAGTCAGCCCACGGGGCAGGGAAAGGAGCCTCTGAGGACAGCAAGGACCACAAGCGCCCCAAACGTCCCAGAACCATCTTGACAACCCAACAGAGGAGAGCATTCAAGGCCTCGTTTGAAGTATCCTCCAAGCCGTGCAGGAAGGTACAGAGGGGAAGAAGGGAAGAAGGGGGACAAGGCCCCTCTTCTCTGTGTGTACCCTGGGCTCCTCTGGGGAGCTGATGGGCACCTGGGGGGGATCAGGGTGGGGAGTGCTGTTCAGACAGTCTGGGCGGGTGGCCTTGAGCCCCATTGGAGGCTCCAGGGCTCCCTGTAGCTGTGGCGGGGGCAGTGGTAGAATCTCCTTTTGCTTTTCGGCATGCACCATTCCAACTGGCTACTTCCTCTTACCTTTCATTTCATGGAGAGCAAGGGGGAGAATAATAAGGGGTTCCATTTGGGGTATAGGTCAAGATGTTACAATAGAAGAAAAATACAGCGGATTGCAGCATATGTTCTTTTTTGGGTCTGGTTTGTTCTGCTTAAGGTGGTGATTTGGGCATTCATCCATATTGTCCACCCATTTTTGTTGTTGCATGGTATTCCAGAGGTATACCGTGGGTTGCTTGTCCCTTTACCTGTTGATGGGCATGTGGGTTGTTTCCAGTTTGGGGCTGTTACAGACAGGGCTGCTGTGAACAGATATGTAAAAAAAAAAAAAAAAATACAGGGACTTAATAAGAGTTCACGTTGCTCTCACATCATAGTCCAGAGGTGAGCAACACAAGATTGGCCAAGAAACTCGGTCTCATCACATGAGTCTAAGGGACTGCTCCAGATGTCACCATTTTTTGCAGCTCCCATGGTGGAAAAAGAGGGAGTAAGGCGGGGGTGGGAGGCAAGCAGTTTCTTTTTAAAGGACATACACACCCTGGGATTTTTTGCATCACTCTCACGTGTTGGCTAGAATTTAATCCCCTGGCTACAAAGGGACCTGGGAAATGAGTCCATCTGGGTATCCATATAAATTCCTAAAACTTAGGAATTCAGCTGCTAAGAGGAAGAGAGAGAGAATTCGTTTTGGAGACAATTAGTAGTCTCTGTCACAAATAGCTGCATTTACTTATTAAGTACCCACCATTTATTGACTCTGCCATACCAGGTACTATCTTTTATGCAACAAAGATAAGAAAAGAAAGCTTCTTGAAATTGAACTGAAATTCATAGAAGAAAGACATTTAAACATTTTTAGCATTGTTTTTCCTCTCTCCCTCTGTGTAGGAATCAGTTTTTGCTGCGGTAACAAACAAAACCTTAGCGGCTCCAACAAACATTTGTTTCCTACTGCTAGGCTGTGGGTTGGCTGCTGGTTCGGGTCAGGTCTGCCCCACATGTCTGTCATTAAAGGGTCCAGGCCTCAGGAGCAGCAGCCACCCGGGGCACATGGGTCTCCTGACAATGGCAGAAGGCAAGAGGCTGCGTTCCACTGGGCATGCCCAGTGGATCTCCATGGAGATCACTCACTTCACATCCACTAACAGTCCGTGGGCCACAGCAAGTCACGTGGGTAAGCCCACTGTGAGTGCAGGGGAAGCACATACCCATCCAGGAGTGGGAAGGATGGTTATTTGCTGAACCATAATACATCCTCCTACCACTTCTGACTTTTGAAGTTTCAACTGCAGGATGCTTTCTTTCCCTGACCTCGCTGCCCCATAAGTTCCAGCAGAACGAGCTGGTAGAAAATGAGCCCCAAAGTAGGCCTGCACAAGGGCCAGTTCCCCCCTCCCTTGGCGGTTTGCTTGTTCTGCATGAACTAGACCCCCAGCCTCTGTGTGGCCTGTGCCCACCGCCTGTCTCCGGGCCGCCAGCAGGGAGGAGCTGTGCGCTGGGACCCTGGGGAGAAAGCGCAAGGGCCAAGACAGCGGGGCAGCCTGGAGCCGGGAGAAGGGAGCGGCCACTCGAGTCTGGGAAGTCAGGCGAGGCTTTGTGGGACAGGTGGCTTCTGAGCTGGGCCTCTGAAGGGTGGATAGGGTTTCTGCAGGTGGCCGTGGGCCCCTGCGTACACTGCTGTTTAAGTTGGCTTAGCAGAAGGATGTGCTTTAAAAATCTGCTCT
Organism: Cephalophus harveyi; assembly: GCA_006410635.1. Taxonomy (NCBI): domain Eukaryota; kingdom Metazoa; phylum Chordata; class Mammalia; order Artiodactyla; family Bovidae; genus Cephalophus; species Cephalophus harveyi. The sequence continues at coordinate 139,335 of SJYT01012817.1, forward strand.
AATCATCTCATTTCTCCTAAGCTTGAGCCTGAGTGGCATGACAAAGGTAAACGCTTCCCCAGGCTTCCAGCTTACTCTATTTTCTATGTTTACTCAAGGAGCCCCTAAGTCTGATTTCCTCAGAATCTAACCATGAGGGGTCAGTGTGTCTCAGGGCCACACTTGGGAGATCTGTGCCTCTTCCTTCTTCCCTTCTGGCCCGTCCCTCGCCATGTGCCTGTACAGAGGGCAGATGTTCAAACCCCTCTCTTCATGAGAGGGACCTCGATTATCCTGTCTCTTCATAGCCCCAGGCCACATACCCACCTCAGCCTGGTCTGCCTTGCTCTGTCAGATCCCAGGTGGCTCTTGTCTTATCTATTTTGAGAGCTCGCTGTAAATATGAATATTCCCAAGACACCCAAAGTGACCTAGAGCTATAAGGGACAAAACCAAAAATTTAAGTCAGTGAATTAAGGTAGGAGAAGAGAGCAAGCAAGAACCATTTGCTTTTGCAAAGTGATTTTTACCCCCAGTTCTCCTTAAATAGGTTATGGCGTATACTTGGCATATAGCCAAAACACAAAAATAGATTTTGCTAGTATCTAAGAACCACTTGAAGGTCCAGGTTCCAGAGGATGAGAAACCCAGGAACACTTATTAAAATACAAACTTAAATGAACGCTGCTTCTTTCCCTCACTTACCGGGGGAAACACTGTCTCTCCACTGAAGGGAAGCAGTGCTCTGTGTTTGGGATTTCGCTGAGCATTGAATATTCACCCGCTCCTGTGTAGGATGGGGCCTGTTGGGCTCCCTGTGCACTGCACAGGAAGTGTTCTGCCTTCTACTCTGACATGCCAATATCTCTATATTTCTAATGTTACATATTTTTAAGGTGAGGGAGACCCTGGCTGCAGAGACAGGGCTGAGCGTCCGTGTGGTTCAGGTGTGGTTCCAGAACCAGAGAGCTAAGGTAATCTGCTTCTTACTTCTGTCTCTATGTGGCTGGTTTCCTGAAATAATACTAGAATGTTGTACTTGCCCACAAATTTTCTCACTTCAATTCATTGGCTGGACTAGTGCTCTCAATTCAGAAAGCCTATGATGAGCAGTCATTTCAGCCACAGCATACTTGCAGAAGGGCATTTGTTCTAGTGGGATGCTGTTATTTTCCTTGTGACTGTGACTGTCAGTCATTTTCATGAAGAAATACCTTTCTGTGTCTTGGTAAAATCAGGTTCTTTAAATTCCTATTCATTTAACCAGATGCCATCGTTCCTCTGAAATTTCAGAGGGAAACCTACATAGCACCCATATGATTGGTCTAAGACAACATTATGGCACATGGGATGGATGTCCTAACTCACCTTTCCTAGTGCCCCACCTGTCCCTGTTAGATCATCATGTTGTCCTCTGGATCCTACCAAGGTGTGCATGCCCCTGCCACGGTCTCTCATTTCTCTTAGACCTTTACTTACCTTCCTACCTGTACACATGCATGTGTTGGGCTTCCCAGGTGGCACAGTGTAAAGAATCTGCCTGCCAATGCAGGAGATGCAGGAGATGTGGATTTGATCCCTGGATTGGGAAGATTCCCTGAAGGAGGAAATGGTGACCCACTCCAGTACTCTTGCCTGGAAAACTCCATGGACAGAGGAGCCTGCTGGGCTACAGTCCAGGGTGTTGCAAAGGGTTGGATATGACTGAGCACACACATACATACACACACACACACACACACACACACATGTGTTAGTGGCCCATTTCTCTAGACCTCTAATCTTTAGAGGGTGATGGATTTCGTATCTCATTAGCTAATCGTGATTGGTTAAGATACCATTTCCCTAACTGAATTCCTCATACTGGGCTTCTGGTGTGTAGTCCATGGTCTTTTCTATGAAAGAATTTCATAGTTCAGTAGGTTTGAGAGAACCTATAGCCTATGTATTCATAAGCAGGGAGCATATTCGAAGTTCTGAGAAATCATGCAATAAAGAAGTTTTAAAAAAATCTAATGTTCCCTACACACACACACACACACACACACACACACACACACACAGACACTCAAAAAACCACCTGAAGGCCCAATTTCCAGAGGATGAGAAACCCAGGAACACTTCTTGAAATACATACCTAAATTTCTGCTTATTTTTCTCTTCATTTACCTGGGGAATGAAGGTTTACCTAATGTTGCCCCCCCTCCACACACACACCAAGGATCTCCTGGAACCCTAATGTTCCACAGAAGGCACTTTGAGAAAGATTGGGTTGATGTGTTCCTTCTGGGACGGTAGTGTGCTTTGGGAGACAAGCTCCTTACCTAAAGGCATGCATGTCCTGGTAGGAGTTTCTGCCAGTGGGTGGAATGGCCTCTTGGCTCATGCCAGATCGCAGCTGTCAGCAGGTGCGTACTGCACATCTAAGCTGGCCTGCAGACTGCACATCTCTCCCTTACACCTCACATTAAACTGTGACGCCATAAGCAGCAGGTTTTATTTGTTGAGAGGGCATCCCTGTTCCTGCTAAGAGCAGCTGCCCTGGGGCTTCCTAGCCAGCTGTCTTTCCATGGCTGTGGTGTAGAAATCCCTTAGCCGCTATGCATCAGGCTCAAGGTACTGTTCCTCAAACGTTCATTCTTTCCTGAGTAAAAGCTAGTGAAGGGGTCCCTCTGCTTTCCCCCTGAGCCGAGTCCCCCTGGCCTAGCTGTAAGAACCTGCTGCAGGCCCCCTGACTTCTAATCCTGAGTTCTCTCCTCCCCAGATGAAGAAGCTGGCCCGGCGGCAGCAGCAACAGCAGCAAGATCAGCAGAACACCCAGAGGCTGAGTTCCGGTAAGCCGGCACCTCCTCCTGGCCAGGCCTCTCCTGCCAGGGGCCTGCAAGTGCCTTGCCCTTGGAATGACATCTCTCGGCTCCCTGAAGCCCAGTCCACACTCATCTGGGAGCAGGGACCTTCCAGGGAGGACCAAACCATGAGAACTGTGAGAGGGCAGAGGGTGCCAGCTGAGGCCCAGAACTGTGGATTGCAGGTGGCACTAACCAGTCCAAAGCCCCCGTGCCCAGGCCCTGCTGTGGTATCCGGGCCTGTGTCGGGGCCGACCTGCAGAGTCAGAGACACGCCCTGTTTCTCATCCAGCCTAGCCCTTCTTCTTCTAGGCAAATCAGTTTCACAGAAGACACCACAGTGACTTACAATCCTTTCCAAAATAATATGAAATAGTAAAAATAATGATAGTGGAAAAAAAAAAAAAAAAACCCTCCTTTGTTGGGCACTTTTGCTCTCACTCATGCTGACCTGACTCACAGCCATCAACCCCCAAGGTGAGCAGAGGAGTTATTAATATTTCCATCTCACAGATGCACAAACAGAGGCTCTGCAAGATGGCCCACAGTCCTAGATCAGTGAAGGATGGAGTTGGGCTGGAACCTGTCTCTCTCAGGCTCACTTGGTCACGCTGCCTTAGCTCGCCCTTACCTCTGTGTACCTTCATGTGATGTGAGGACTGGGAAGAGTGTGAAACAGGACAAGCTGTGGGGCCCTTTAAGGAAGTTAAGAGAAAAAAAGCACGAAATGATGACATTAAAACAGTGTCATTCTTAAAGGGACAGGGCGCCAGCCTCAGCTGCCCAGTAGACTCTCCCGAGCGGTCTGTTTGCACCCTGGAGCAGGATTCTCGCCCTTTAAGGTGCACCGCAACCACCTGGTATAGAAGTTAAGAGAAAAAAAGCACGAAATGATGACATTAAAACAGTGTCATTCTTAAAGGGACAGGGCGCCAGCCTCAGCTGCCCAGTAGACTCTCCCGAGCGGTCTGTTTGCACCCTGGAGCAGGATTCTCGCCCTTTAAGGCGCACCGCAACTACCTGGTATTGGTGTAGATTCTGATCCTTGAGATTATGGTGGGCCTGAAGAGTCTGCATTTTTAATAAATTCTCATTCCTGCCGGCCTGTGGACCACACTTGGAGGGCCGTGGAAAGTGGCATCGGTTGTCTGGCCCCTAAACAGAGCCCCTTACCTTCATGGACCTTGCCTTGTGCTTGATGCGGGGCTAGGCTCCATCAAGAATTTGATTTTTCCAGTCAAGAGTTCTTTCTATTCCTTACCTTTGAGGCCAAATAGTATCTTAATGACCAGAGAGATGCTCTGGTAGAAAAATCAAGCAAGAACATGGGCAGCTGGGCAGGGTGGAGCCAAGCTGGTCAGAAGACCTGAATCTGCCGCAGCTCGACGTGCAGCGCTGTTTGGAGATCTGAGACCTGCCTTTCTGTCTCTCTGCACCTCGGGCTTGCGTCCCTAGGGTAGGGTAGCGCTGTCTGATAGTCCTGTCACACAACCCTGTGGGCCTCAGAGAGGGTCACAGATCAGACAGGGCTTCAGGAGGAGCCACGCCAGTTGACTCCATACAGGCCTGCACGCTCAAAGGGAGGAGAACGCATCATGGCATTATGAGAACACAGACTCCTAGTGCTTGGAACTTTGAAGAATTCTAGGGGCAGCTCCTAGGGTGGACTTAAGGTGGAACTAGAGGCTGAGAGTTAATGCAGCCGTGTTCAGAGAACCACAGCAGGATGTGGAAGGGGGAACTGAGTCCTCCTTTTCTGAAGGAATTGTGTACACAGCAGAGCAAGTTGCAGACCCAGAGCACACACACACACCCTCTCACGGAGTCTTCATATCAGCTCCACAAGGCCCCCTGGATCAATACGATGAACCCACTTGACTGATAGGATCCTAGTGGGGTAACACTGGAAGGATCTTTAGATGTGTCTACTCTGTTGGCTGCCAAGCCTGTGTCTTGCCTTTGTCTTAATGATATGGTTCAAGGAAGCACTCCAAGTACAACACTCATCCCTCTTCCTATCCTTCGGCATAGTCACTGGTGGCCGTGGTAGGGCACACGCTGGGAACCAGTGATGCCACCTCATCCCTTCCCTTCTGTAAATGAGGAAGTAAAGTGATGTCGCCGTGGCCACACGGCATGTGTGGTCCCTGGCCAGTGGGGCACGTGAAGTTCAGAGCTTGTTCAGAGGCCCTGCCCCGCCTTCCGCATGAGATACTGGGCTGCACGTGGAGAATCATTTATCCTCTTCTTTGTCCCCCAGCTCAGACGAACGGTGGGGGGAGCGCTGGCATGGAAGGGATCATGAACCCCTACACGGCTCTGCCGACCTCCCAGCAGCTCCTGGCCATCGAGCAGAGTGTCTACAGCTCAGACCCCTTCCGACAGGGGCTCACCCCACCCCAGATGCCTGGAGACCACATGCACCCCTACGGTAAGAGGGACTCAAGCCCCGCAGGGACCTCGCACAGCTGGCTTGCGTGAGTTTTCCATCCCCTCCCAGTTCCTCTCCCTATGCAGTTCTAGTTGCTCTGTAAAGTTCCAAAGCAGAATAAGTGTCCCATAAAATGCTGCTAGAATCACATAACCTATGGCTCCATAAGACCAGTACGCATATCCATGAGTCATGTTTCCATTTATTCTCCTTTTTCAAAACTTTTTATTTGTTAGAAAAGGAGGTTGTGTTTTCACTGTAGACCTTTTTGTTGGGATTTAACTTCCCAAGTCTTCCGTTTCCTGCCAGATACCACACTTCCGGGAGTAGGAAATGGCAACCTACTCCAGTATTCTTGTCTGGAGAATTCCATGAACAGAGGAGCCTGGCAGGCTACAGTCTCTGAGGTGGCAGAGAGTCAGACCTGACCGAGCAATTAAGCACAAACATACCGCACCTACCTTGCTGTGCACACTGTCATGCCAGGGACCACACTCGTGCAGTGCATGGGACCCACATGTGAGTCCTGGGTCAAGAGATCCCCTGGAGAAGGGAATGGCTACCCACTCCAGGAGTCTTGCCTGGAGAATTTCATGAAGGCAGGAGCCTGGTGAGCTTCAGTCCCTGGCGTCACAAAGAGTCTGACAGGACTGAGCGACTATCACTTTCACTACAGCTTCCCTGGTGGCTCAGAGGTTAAGGCGTCTGCCTCCAATGCAGGAGACCTGGGTTCGATCCCTGGGTCGGAAAGATCCCCTGGAGAAGGAAATGGCAATCCACTCCAGTATTCTTGCCTGGAGAATCCCATGGACGGAGAAGCCNAGGGCTTCCCTGGTGGCTCAGAGGTTAAAGCGTCTGCCTCCAATGCGGGAGACCTGGGTTCGATCCCTGGGTCGGGAAGATCCCCTGGAGAAGGAAATGGCAATCCACTCCAGTATTCTTGCCTGGAGAATCCCATGGACGGAGAAGCCTAGTAGGTTACAGTCCACGGGGTCGCAAAGAGTCGGACACGACTGAGCGACTTCACCTTCAAAGTTCATAAGCATTATCAGCAGTGATACAGTCAGAGGCCTTAATTATGCAAACTCTTACATAAGAAAGAATACACAGGAAAGCACAGAAAACAAAGGTTCTAATTGGACTCTCCTATTATGGACACTAGCAAGTATTCTCATGTAATCCCTAAACCATAAGCTGACTTGTGAAGTAAAGTCCCAGTCCCACTGCAGCCAAAATGGGGTTGCTTTAAAGGCAGGGTGTGGGGGCAGCTGAGATTCCCCCACCTTCCTGGCTTGCTTCTGAAGCCAGTGGACAGCAGCTGGGACCTGGATGCCCTGATGGAGTGGGCAGGCTCTAGAGTTGAAGGCTGAAGTTCAATCTTAGACTCAAATATAGGCTACTGGGTTTTTATACAGAGAAGGTATATGGCCTATGTAATGCATTTGCCTGTACTGTGAAATCTGTAATCAGTAACCCTGATAGCTAAAAATAAAATTTTATTCAGTAAGCCTTCAAAATGTCAGTATCAGAGATACATGCCTCAGTGCACAGATTTTGTCAACTTCTTTTTTGCCTTCGTTATAAAATTATCTCTATTGTTGAAACCAGCCCTATCTTTCTCTGTGATGCATTCAGCAAATATTTATTAAGATCCAGACACTTGCAGGGCCATCATCGACTAACCTCATTCACTCATACACACGTATGTGCATGCTCGGTGACGGCCATCCTCTTTGCTTCCTGAGAAGACACATCTACGCCTGTCTTCACTCCTCTGCTATGCAAAAACAGGACAAATAGCTCTTGTTTTTTTGCCAATTCATACATTTTCAGAGTCCTAGGGGTCTTGTTACGTAAATTACTCCTGTGATGAATCCTTTAGTACAATGAATAATTAAAGCCACATGACAAGTTTTATAAACAGCAGTTTTCCTCTCTCCCATTTACTTGAAGTGGAGGTGAAATGTCCACACCTCAAGGTGCTGGTCACAGTGGTCCCCCAGCTCTTCCTCCATTTGCCCTACTAGTTTCATTGTCAAAGGTGATACTAGTTGAGTGCAGACACCTAACCTTCCTTTCCTTTGCAGTACAAATCTGGGGAAACAGCTGGCACTCAGTATGTTTGTGCTGTTTGAAAGGACAAGTATTATCACCAGTGGATTCGTGAGCATCATTCACAGAGTCGATGTCTGTTTTCTTACCCTCCCTCCTCCAAGAACCTTTCCTGTGGCCAGAGTCCTCTGGAAGCCCTGTGCCTGCCTCCGCAGCCTGCAGTGCCGGGTCTCGCCCACTCCCCACCGCCCTGTGCCTGCCTCCGCAGCCTGCAGTGCCGGGTCTCGCCCACTCCCCACCGCCAGTGTCTAAACACGCTGATAATTTGCTTATGCTGCGCTCGGTTTAGCACTACTTTGTCAGATCCTAGTTTATATTATTTTCAGTTGTTACACGTTAGACATAGCCCTCTAAGGAGGTCTTTGGTGGGCAGGGATTCTGCCCTCTCCTGCCCTTCTATGTAGCTCTCTGTCACCCTCAGCGATCCCCCTTCCCGGCAGCTGGTAGAAGGCTTTCCATAGGGGGGGCGGGGTGGTGTGCTTAGCCCGCGAATGTCCCGGCACCAAGTGAGTCCCTCCTTCCAGACCTTCACGGCAATGTTTCGTCTCCGTTTCAGGTGCTGAGCCCCTCTTCCACGAGCTGGATAGTGAGGACACCTCCCTCAGTAACCTGGGTGACTGTTTCCTAGCAACCTCAGAAGCCGGGCCCCTGCAGGCCAGAGTGGGAAACCCCATTGATCATCTGTACTCCATGCAGAATTCTTACTTCACCTCTTGAGTCCTCCCCTTGAATTCTGTGGCTCAGCTCCCGTTCTGGAACAACTGTGTTACGTGAGGGGTCGACTGGCTATAGGATGGGGAGGCAGGGCAGAGGTGGGGTGGGTGGGAGTTTTGTTGGGGATGCTGTTGTATAATGATATGGTGTAGCTTGGCATTTCCAAAGACTGAATACATTATGGATTGCATAGCTTAATGTTTCTAATAAGAGTCTTAGTGTTAGGTACGAAAATGTGTTTATCATTAAGGACAGGGACTTTTAATATAGGCATTTTCATGCGAACTAGATACTAGAGACCCCTAACAACTTCCCACGATTTTGGGGGGAAGCTCTTGTCGAGAGGTGCATATGTCTACCCATCCACACACCCACAGACAGACAAACGGATAGATAGATGTGTGAGTGTGTAACCTTTCCTACTTTATCATCAAAGTTTATTCCTAATTATAACAGACACCAACTGTACAGCAAAAAGTAACTTTATTTTCAGTGTGAACTATATTTAAGGAAATGCTTGATGCACTTAAGTTATAAAATGAGATAATTTACTTTTATAAACTTTATTTTGAGTTTGAAGAGACTTGTGGCCAGGGCAGAGAGCGCCGCTCCACTGAGGCCCGTAGCTTTGAGTGCTTGAGTTAATTCTGTTTTCAGAGAGTGTTGTTGAGGTCTGGAAAGCAATTACTCTGTGTGGCTGACAGTATTCACTGGTGGATTCTTGCTCTGTTTGAGGTGGAATCAATCACTGGGCTTGTGGGGGGACAGAACAATTCCTGATCATTAGGAAATCTAAAGCCTAGACTCTTTGGCTTTCTTTGAAATTCGGACATGTGACTGTTGGGAAGTCACACGACTAGGAAATTGACTAGGAAAGTCAATTCTGCTCTTGAACTTCACCATCTGCAAGTGTGGGATGAGGCTGATAGTATTTACCTACCTCACTGGGGGCACTGAGGCTTAATTCAACCCCAGGACACATGAGCAGGGCTGAGACTAATATCTATACTTGCTTAAAATCCAACCAACCAGCCACTTGGCAAAGGAGGAACTTGGGCCTATAGGGCAGGAGCCTGAGGGCAACCCTGCTTGCCATAGTACCCCCGGCAAGCCTGGGCTGCACACACTACATCAGGGCAGCCCAGGGGGACTAGAGGCTTCCAACGGGGAGGAGGCTGTGACGAATGGGTTGGACAGGTTATTATCATATTTTAGACCAGAGGTTGCAGCCTGCAGGCCTGTATTTTATGGCCTGCCTCCTAAGAAGAGTTTTTCTATTTTTAAAGGGTTGTTAAAAAAAGGAGGGGGGAGAAGAATATGCAACAGCATGTATGTGAGCTGGAAAGCCTGAAATAGTTACTATCTGTAATATCTGGCTCTTTTCATGAAAAGTTGGCTGACCCATGGTCCAGATGCTCTTTCTGCTAACAGCCTCTTGGAGCTCATAGAGGCAGAGGAGGTCCTGGCGGAAACCCAGGGCTCCTCCTCCTGGCTCGCTTTCGTGTTGCTGAGCACAGAAGACCCAGCTGCCATTGTACACAGGGACAGTTCCACACCCTGTCCACCAATTGTGGTGCTAAGATGGGACCCTTCTGTGTTAGGAGGCCTCCTGAGAAACCAGAACAAGTTGATGGGGAAGACAGAGGACTCCTCCGAGAGGGGCCAGGACAGGCTTGGCCTCACTCCTAGGGGTGTCACCAGTCATCAGGGCTTCGGTCACAGCTACTTGTCCCCATCACTGTCTGCAAGGCCAGGGGGAGCACAGCTCCCTATGATAGAGTCACTGTTGTGTGATTTTTGTGCTCTTTTTTATAATTTATGCAAACCACCGAGAAACCTAAACCAGTCTGCTGAGTGAAAATCATGCAGACGCTCTATGACTACACAGGCGTCCATGGTGAAGATCAGTTAGAGAAAAACAGGAGATACTGTGTGAGTGAAGATGAGTAGAGATCCTTATTCTGCTCCTTAATGGCACACCAAGATCAAATTAAAACCCTCTTACAAATGAGCTGGTGTTTATTTAGGGGCAGGGGTGGTTGGCAGGGGGCTGGGGGACCTGGATGTTTTGTCAGCAGTGACTGAAGCTGCTCATGCAAGGAAAACCTGACCAAGCGATGGCAGCAAAACAGAAGGGGAAAGCAGCTCTCACCTTCCTGCCGAGATGGACTCACAGACCTCAGTCCCTACAGACGCCTCTCCAGGAGGAGGTGCTGGGAACATTCCATCCTCCCAGCAAGTTCACTCAAGTCAGGGCAGCCTGTGATATGCATTTGGTTGGATATCAGAGCAGAGTCATGGGCAGGAGAGAGATTTCTCATACAGGACTGCAGGCAGGTGCCTTGCCAGGATCAGGGTCAGAACAACAGACCGTGTGGCTCCCCTAACAGATTCTCCCCAAACCCTCAACAATTTTAAATATGATATATGAATGGGCAAAGATTATGCTTATGGAGTAAAGAAGTCAGGAAATAGTATGGCTGGAAGATCATAAGACATACTCAGAGGAGAGGTGGCATTGTTTTGAATATTCTTTCTACCCACTGCAGTATTCTTGGGCTTCCCTTGTGGCTCAGCTGGTGAAGAATCTGCCTGCAATGCAGGAGACCTGGGTTCGATCCCTGGGTTGGGAAGATCCCCCGGAGAAGGGAAGGTCTACCCACTCCAGTATTCTGGCCTGGAGAATCCCATGGACTGTATAGTCCACGGGGTCACAAAGAGTTGGACATGACTGAGAGGCTTTCACTCTCACCCCCTGCTGTTGTTCAGGCCCTTCTACCCCCCACCCGGGCTCGTGCACCCCCTGTTAGAAGCTGGCTCTGGTTCTCACTGAGGGTCTAGAAGGAGAAATTGGTGGGCAGGTGGTGTCCACCCAGGAAACGTCTATCTCAGACTGGCCTTGACTGGGCTGCCCTGGGTTTCATCTCCAGTTTCCAGACAGAGCTTAGGCATGAGACCCCACCCCCCATGTTTGTCTGCTTGGCACCCACTCATCCTGCAGCGTCAGCCTAGACGTGGCTTCCTCAGAAGTCTGCAGGGCTCGGTTGCATGCCTGCCTGTGTGGAGGAACTGGACTAATGCCACCTGCTGTGACCACCCCTCCCGATTTTAGAACAGCTCTAACACAAGGGAAATTTCTATTTTTGCTCACATAAAAGGCCTGGGAGGGGGTTTGTGTGAGAAGGGCACCTCTTTTCCACCCAAGATTCCACTGGGGATTGGTTGTTTCCTGTTTTCTTTTCTCCCCACTTCCAGCTGAAAGTGAATATGTCTAGATCCAAATCCAGCTTCTCCCCTTACTAACTGCATGGCTTTGGGCAAGTTACTTCCCCCTGCTTAGCCTCTGACCCCTCATCCACAGGACAGGCCCAGTGCTTTTCTCTAGCTACTGCAGAGAAGGTGATGAGGACAAGTGAGAAAGCTCACGCCAAGAGCTGCACTGGGTATCTGGGTTAGCTGCTGTGCCAGGGGCCAGACCCTGCTCTCATGGTTTGGTCACTGATGAAAGGCTCCTGGGAGTCTCAGACCACGTCTGAAGAGGAACACACACTGGTTCGCTTCAGAGGGAGGCTCCTGATCACACCTCAGCGGAACTCCCTTTGATCTCAATGTGGGTCTTTTCTAGCCTGACTTTTCTAGCCTGCAGTTGTTCAGACCCTTCCACCCCCCACCCTGGCTCGTGCACCCACTGTTAGAAGCTGGCTCTGGTTCTCACTGAGGGTCACAGTTGTTGGGGAGTGGTTTGGTTTGGTTTGGTTTGGTTTGTGTTTCAGACCCATGCAGATAAAATTCCAATTCCAAAGAGACATCAAGAACTCTGGCCCCCAAGGAGAAGCAGCCAGGTCGTAGGTGATTTCTCCCATCATCTGTCACTTGGGGCTTAGGTGCTAGGGCTGAGATGAGAGTGAGAGCCCAGATCCACAGGCTGAGTAGGAGAGTTCTGAGTTGACCCATCGTGAGTGAAAAATGGGAACAAGGTGGGAATGAATTTGTCAATTCCAAATTCAAAGACAAAATAAAATTTTAACTGAACCTCAAGTAAAATAAAAATGTTTCTCTCCGTCTCTCCCCACTTCCATCTCCTTACATACGAATACAAATATATTCAGTCAGTCCAAGTTGACCTGCAAACTGATATGATTTCGCTAGAATAAAAACCAAATGAATACCTTGCTTTCCTTAATCCTTTTGTTTATTATGTTGCAACATTTCAGTGACAAAAAGGAGTGAGCTATCTTTAGGGCTAAAAAAAAAAAAAAAACTTTGAAATGTTTATGCTAAAAACATAGTCCCTCTACACAAGGATGATGTAGGTTACCTAAATAACCTTAAGCAAGGCTCTGAGCCTTTATTTCTACATCTGTGAAATGGGGCCTATCTTACAGGTTGGTCATGGTGAGCATCAAAGGAGATAATTAGGAAAGCTTTTTGTAGACCACAGGCTTTCCTTGATAGCTCATTTAGTAAAGAATCTGCCTGCAATGCAGGAGACCTCAGTTTGATTCCTGGGTTGGGAAGATCCACTGGAGAAGGGATAGACTACTCACTCCAGTATTCTTGGGCTTCCCTTGTGGCTCAACTGGAAACGAATCTACCTGCAATGAGGGAGACCTGGGTTCGATCCCTGGGTTGGGAAGATCCCCTGGAGAAGAGAAAGGCTACCCACTCCAGTATTTTGGCCTGGAGAATTCTACGGACTGTATAGTCCAAGGGGTCTCAAAGAGTTGGACACAACTGAGCAATTTTCACTTTGTAGACTACAGATGCTGTACAAATAGGAGGGCTTCTTAGTATCTTGTCTCAGGAAGCAACCACAGGGGGGCCACTTGGGGGTCATGGTATCCGTGGGAGCAGTGCTCCTACTTGGGTGGATGTTCCCAGCAGGATGGCCCTGAAGGAAATCAGCGTGATATTATCAGTACAGTGAATGGAGGATCATTAAGACTGTCTTATTTCCTCTCCCAGAAGCTGTGGATTACTTCTCCCACTGCCTGATGGGCCTTCTCCCCTCTAGCAGCAGATTTTGGCAAACAAACAAAAAACAACAACCAGGGTGGCCCGACCCCTAGTGGATGGTGAATTAGCTAATCGGCCACTATTTTTAATCTGTTCCATCACCCCATGTGCCTAGAAAGGAAAAGGTGAAAGCTGCCCCTGATGTGTGATGGGAATGACCCTCCCTAGATAGTTGTGCAACTGATTGCTTTGAGCACCTTATTTATTCATGTATTTAATTCATTCAGTAAATATTTACTGAGCATCTAGAATGTGCCAGGCTCTGGGATGGCATATAGAAATAGAGAGGAGCAGAGATATTGGCCCTGCCCTCATGGAGGTTACAACTTAATGGAGGAAATAACCAATAATCATAAATGGTAATAATTTAAGTTATACAGTATCAAGAGCCACCGAGAAGACCAAGAACTGTAAGAAAGTAGAAAGCACCGAGGCATGACCTAGTCAGGAAGGTCAGAGAAGGTTCTGTGGCCCAGTGATGATGGAACTGTGACTTTATTCACCTGTCCTTGTGCTTTCCCCCAGCAAATAAGTAGTTGTGCATCTCCTTCCTATAAGGGCATTAATATTTTCACTGCCATGGATGGAAAGAATCTGATGAACTCATGCCCTCCAAAGTGTTTGCTGATAAGGTCTAAAGAAGTTGCTTATATTATCTTTAATGCACAATGTCTTCAGAATCAAAGGAGTGGACTCTGTCAATCAACACTGTTTATTAAGCCTATTGTGGACGTTTGCGCTTTCTGGCCGTCCAGCCTTCTTTCACTCTGCTGATAACATCACTTTGATTTCCTTCAGGGCTTTGACCTTTCTGCATGGAGTAGACTCTGTGGGACTGTAAGTCAGGGTGACTCCAGGCTGCTATAACCAGGAAGCAGGGGACATACAGAATTGGGAGCTTGTTCAGAGTTAGCTCACTACTGAAGGTGCTCCCAACAAGATGGCCAACGAGTTCCTGCTGAGTGGACCCTGGAGTTGCCTGCTGCCCATCTGTTGCCAAGACTGGGTTCCAGACGCCTTATGATTCTGCGAGCAATCTTCTCTGATCTTCCAATAAAGACCCTTTTTGCTCAAGTTAACCTGAGTTCGTTTCAGTTGCTTGCAGTCAAAAAGCCCTGACAAAAGCTTTGTTGTTATTGTTTAGTTGCAAAGTCGTGTCCAACACTTGTGTGACTCCAAAGACTATAGCCTTCCTGGCTCCTCTGTCCAGGGGATTTCCCAGGCAAGAATATTGGAGTGGTTTCCATTTCTTTCTCCAGGGGATCTTCCTGACCCAGGGATCAAGCCTGCATCTCCTGCATTGGCAGGCAGGTTCTTTACCATCGAGCCACTAGGGAATCCCTACTTAATTTGTGTAATGTTTGACATTCTATAAAGGGTGTGTGTTGTCCTTGCCACAGCCTCTGAGTTAGCCTGGGCTGGTATTCCTTCCTTCCTTTTATTGATAGGAAACCTATAGCTCAGAGAAATTAATCCCAAGGTTGTAGAGTTAGTTAGGATCAGAGTGCAGTTTCTAATTCATTCCTTTTGGCTTTCAGTTTTTTGCTGTTCCCCCAACCCTGACTTCTCAGTGTCGAGATGCACAAATTTAGAAGTACATGCATGCCAGGAACGGTGACAGGTATAGAGAATTATAATATCTTTCCTCCTACAAGGAGACTAGTTGAAAGTAAGAGATGTCCACACTAACTCAACATTGTTGGTGTTGTTTGGTCGCTAAGTCATGTCTGACTCTTTGCCACCCCATGGACTGCAGCATGCCAGCCTTCCCTCTCCTTCACTATCTCTAGGAGTTTATTCAAACTCATGTCCATTGAGTCAGTGACGCCATCCAACTATGTCATTCTCTGTCACCCCCTTCTCCTCCTGCCCTCAATCTTTCCCAACATCAGGGTTTTTTCCAATAAATTGGCTCTTTGCATCAGGTAGATTCAACATAAATGCCTATATATGTGTGGGGTCAAGTCACTAGCATAGGTAATATGTGCTTTGGGCATTCTGAAGAGAGTGAGTTTACTGAGAAATGGGGAGGTGAGAAGAGGCTTTACCAGGAATATGGGACTTCTACTGAGCCTTCAAAGGTGGGTAGAATTTAGAAAAGTAGCAAGAGAGAGGACATTCTAAAAAGGACCAGAGTAGGTACAGAGGAAAGGATGCTAGACATGTACAAGAACAGGTGCACGAAGGCCATTCTGCTTGGAGTGGAGGATTGACTAAGGCACTGGATGAGGTTGATGGTGAAGCTGTTGGCAACAGTAGCTTGTTGTTAGTGATTTCCTAACACAGATCAAAGACATCCTATTTCAAGGTGTAGCTGAGGCTGCTAGTCATTCCCCTTGATCTATTCTTTCCTGAAGCAATATCTTCCATTTTTAGCTGGTACAAGTTAACTTGGAATAAAGTCTACATTTCTCAAACTCCAGAGCAGCTAAGTGTGTTCATTTGACTAAATCTTGACCAATGAGATAAGCAAAAGTATCACATGACACCTTTGAGATAATTTCCTTAAGAGACAGCTGGCATGTGCCCTTCCCCTCTTCTTTTGTGTCACTTTCTTCTTCCTGGCCAGGGATGTAATGTGATGGCTGGAACTGAAGCAATCATCTTGAGGTCGTGAGGTGAATTTGGAGGCGACACACGGTAACACAATAAGGTAGAAGGAACCTGAATTCCTGAGGACGCCTGAGAGCCATGCTGCCATTTTAACCCTGAACTATCTATGCCCTAATGCATATATGAGAGAAAAATAAACTTCTTTCTTTAAGTTACTGTTGTTCTGTATTTCCTTGACTCGTAGTTCAGTCTAGTCCTAAGCCAGTTAAGAAGCAATCTAGGCCTGGTTTGTTCCTCTCCCGTGGATAAAAAGTGAAATGTTCAGACTCCCCAGGTAACGAGAGTCAACTGAGGCAAGGCAGACAGAGGGCAGAAAGATCATGTTGTGATTTTAGAAAATACAGATGATCTAAAAAGCACCAACTTTGGAGCTGGGTCCTCTTGTGGACATCAATGTGGTTTATCTATTTAATCACTTTTATCACAAATTTCTGTCTTCTTAAATAAATTTACCTGGACATCTACATGTAGCATTTAGAGGTAGACTTACATGGTACATTTAGAATCCAGGGGATTTACCTGGGTTCTGCAATGTGGAACTTGTGCAGATTACTTGGCCTCCTGAAGGAGAATGAACAGGCAGCTCTATACACTGTTTCCTCCATGCCCCAGTTTTGGCCACCAGTGCAGCTGTAAAAATAATTTTTATATATTTATATATATTACATATTATATATTCATATTCATTTCAAATTTTCACACATATATTATTTACATATGCATATGTAACATTATTTACATACACATATGTATGTACATTGTATATATACACACATATATATTGTTGTTCAGTCATTAAATCGTATCCGACTGAGACCCATGGACTGCAGCACACCAGACTCTTCTGTCCTCTACTATCTTCCAGAGTTTGCTCAAGTTCATGTTCATTGAGTTGGTGATGCTATCTAATCATCTCATCCTCTGCCACCCCCTTGTCCTTTTGCCTTAAATCTTTCCCAGCATCAGGGTCTTTTCCAATGAGTTGGATCTTCCCATCAGGTGGCCAAAGTACTGGAGCTTCAGCTTCAGCATTGTCCTTCCAATGAATATTCAGGGTTGATTTTCTTTAGGAGTGACTGATTTGATCTCCTTGCAGTCCAACAGACTCTCAAAAGTCTTCTCCAGCACCACAATTCAAAAGCATCAATTATTTGGTGCTCGGCTTTCTTTACGATCCAACTCTCACATCCATACATGGCTACTGGAGAAACCATAACTTTGACTATATGGACCTTTGTCTGCAAAGTGATGTTTCTGCTTTTTAATCCACTGTCTAGGTTTGTCACAGCTTTCCTTCCAAGAAGCAGTGAATGTTAGTGACTCAGTCATGCCCGACTCTTTGCAACCCCGTAGACTGTAGCCCACTAAGATCCTCTGTCCATGGGGTTTTCCTGGCAAGGATTCTGGAGTGGTTTGCCATTTCCTTCTCCAGGGGATCTTCTTGGCTCAGGGATCGAACCCGGGTCTCCTGCACGGCAGGCAGATTCTTTACTGACCGAGCTGCCAGGAAAGTCTAATTTCATGGCTGTAGTCACCATTGGCAGTGATTTTGGAGCCCAAGAAAAAAAATCTGTCACAGCTTCCACTTTTTGCATATACATACATATTTATGAGGAGGTTTGACCAGAAGTCACACTCCCAGCTGAGCAGATATTTTCTCAGTCCTAGTCCTAAGCTATATTTTGGACAAATCCTGAGAACGGTTTTATGTCTGTGTTGGGGGTCTAGGAGACGTGAGAGTTGAAGAAAACCAAAATGCTCTGTTCATTTCTTATGATACACAGAATGCTTCTTCCAACATTTTCTCAAGGAGAAAGCAGGAAACAGCAGGCTAAGCTATTACCCTAAGGAAGTCTGCTCCTACTCTGAAGTAGGAGAAAGGGCATGAAGACATCTAAGGCATCAGGTGTGCCCCATTAGACCCTCAGACAGGCCAGGGTGGGGGCCTCCTAATAGGGTGAGGAGGGGATGAAGTCATCTGGGAGGCCAAGTGGAGCTGAGTGATCACATATCATACCTCATGCCAATAACGCACTGGGTACTGATTTAGAGAGGCAACTTCATTCCTCTTGCCTCATGCTTCTGTGAAGAGCAAAGTGTTTCCCCTAGAGAAACACCCCTGGCCTCTTTTGTCCTAATTTGCTTATCCTGAGGGAGTGGATAAAGTATCTGATCGATGGTTCGAGGAAAGGAGCTGAGCATGTGTGGACCAGCCCTGCTGAGTTTGTGGGTCTTTGGTGCCTCGGTGGCCTGGACTCAGCACTGGGTGCTCCTGGTTCATCCGCGTGGAAGGTCCTGGAACAGAAATGCAGCTTAGGGAACAGTTCCATTCAGAGCGATTGTGTTAGGGATCCTGAATGTGGCTATTAATGGATCACCCTTTAGTTACATTGACCAATAAAGCTGATTTTTTAAAAAAAATCTCCATATGGCTGACTCCTTTGTAATATTTGCAAGTTAGTTACAAACTTGGGAAACAAAACCAACGATGTTATTTATCATTCCCCCAAACTCCAACAATTAAATCTACCATAAAAAGTTCAGCAATTGCATGGCAAATCTAAATGTTTATAAAGTTATTCATTCATCCATTCAACGTTTCAGTTAAGGCAAACTTTTTCAGAACCATTGCTGTGTCAGTCACTAGTCTGGAATAGTGAGCATGAATTTTAGTTTGAACTCTCAGCTTTATAAGAAGCGTATATGTCTTATTTTCTCTATGCAGCCTATGTCTAGTTTCGGTCCCTTTTTCCTTAGGCTGGATTTCTCTCTCCAACCCCATGGCCATATTCTAGTCTTGGGCCTTGGACAAGGTCAGTGTAGCAGAAGACTTAAGGTTGAGGAACCCATCTGGTGTTGGACGTTATTCTGACCTACCCATCACCATGGCCCATGCCATCTTTCCCTTTTTCACAGCTCTCATGATCCTGACCCACCTTGCAGTGGTTTCTCTTGGATCTGCTGTTAACTTACTGCTGCTGCTGCTGCTGCTAAGTCGCTTCAGTTGTGTCCGACTCTGTGCGACTCCACAGATGGCAGCCCATTGGGCTCCGCCATCCCTGGGATTCTCCAGGCAAGAAGACTGGAGTGGGTTGCCATTTCCTTCTCCAGTGCATGAAAGTGAAAAGTGAAAGTGAAGTCGCTCAGTCGTGTCTGACTCAGCGGCCCCATGGACTGCAGCCCACCAGGCTCCTCCGTCCATGGGAGTTTCCAGGCAAGAGTACTGGAGTGGGATGCCATTGCCTTCTCCAGTTAACGTACTAGGACACCTATGTATTCTCCCACCCTTTTCCTTCTCGTAATCAAACCAGGGATCCCTTTTTATTGAATAACACTAGAAGAAGCTTTTCTTAATTATGATTTCAATCAAGATATTTCCCCCCCATGTCCTGAATCCTCACTCTTTTTCCTTTGCTTAATCCTCCTGCAATAAAATAAAATACTATTTTAGAGTAACATATTTTCCTGCCTCACTAGGTTCTGGAAATAATTAATCTTTCCCCACAGAGCATAATCCTGGCTGGTGAGGAAAGATTTGTAAATAGATCATTATGATATAATTGGACTTTTAACAAGGGTATGTGCAGCATTCCATAGAGGCAAAGTGAGAAGAGGATTAGGAATGACATCATGGTGGAGGTGATATTTAATTGGGGCCTTGAAAGATGCAGAGAACGCCAGGAATACAGGGAGGGACAATCCAGAGAGGAAATAATTAGTGTAGAACAGAGTGCAGGAGGAAGATGCCTATTGTGGCTGAACACTGGAGGCAGGGGAAAGGGGTCAGGGAGTGGCTGAGCCAAGGCTGTGAAATTAAATTATGGTTGTGTGGATGGGAAGGACTTCAGATGCCTCCTTAACAGATGGGACTTTATCCACCAGGCATCAGAAAGTATTCAACAAACCTTTCCTGGACATTGACAGGAAAGAGGCCCTGCTAAGGGATGCCATAAAGATAAGGATACAACTTCCATCCTTATAAAGCTTAAAGGTTAGTAAGGAGGCAAAGCATATTAGTAAATATTTTTACCATATTTATTTAAGAAAATATTTGACTATTTAATGACCTATATGAGGCATATACAGAACAAAACACAGTGAGAAATATAAAACAGAGACCTAACTATAGATCCCAACAAGTCAAGACTCCAACATGTCAGCCAGCTGGGTCCTGCAACCTGCAATAGCCAGATGTTTGGAATGCCTAGGTGATGGATTAAACTTTTCACTTTTCATCCACACATTGACTTATGGAGAAACTGAAACAACTTAGATGGATAGGACCTCAGTTCTTTCTTTCTCATTTCACAGAGATAGGGAAACCAGTGTAGATGCGCATAAGAGTACTGTGAACCCAGACATGCTTTCTTTGTCCTTCTGCCACTTAAAGCCGCAGCACGTTTAACACTCCCCTCCCCCAAATCTCTGTTATCACTAAAGGGGGATAAAGATTCCTGATGGCCAGATTGGTGTTAGGAGTAGAAGTGTGAGATCAGTAGCCACATGGAACCTGGGGGCCATCATTGTAGTGACTCTGGGCAGAGTAATGGCCTGGTGTAGGGGGATGGGAAGGGGGCGTGAAAGTGAAGTCGCTTAGTTGTGTCCAGCTCTTTATGACCCCATGGACTGTAGCCTACCAGGCCCCTCTGTCCATGCGATTTTCCAGGCGAGAGTGCTGGAGTGGGGTGCCATTTCCTTCTCCAGGGCGTCTTCCCAACCCAGGGATTAAACCCAGGTCTCCCACATTGCAGGCAGACGCTTTAGTGTCTGAGCCACCAGGGAAGCCAGGAAGATGGAAAGGGGAAGAAAGGGTCCTAATAGGGGAATGATTTAGTGGCAAAAGTCACAGGACTTGTTCAGATCAGACAAGGGAAGAGAGATTAAAGCCCTTTTGGGCCTGAGTGACTGGAAACATGGTGATGCCTTTTGAAACAAGGAATATCAAGTAAGTCTTACCACATCCTGTCTTCCCTGTGGTAGAAGATTGCCTTTGACGAATGCAAACCCAGAACACGGAACTGGGTTCTAACTAGCCTTTGCGGGATGTCAGGCCGGTGTCTGGGAGCCAGCCCGGCCAGGGGAGCAGCTCAGGGGGAGTTTTTCTAGGGAGGCTTCCATGCCCGCCACGAAACCAGGGCTGCTGCTGAGAACCCTGGCAGAGGAGGAAGGCAGGGAGGCTCAGAGATAGGGGTCTTTGAGGGGAGCTTCTAAGGGGAATGAAGGTTTCCTCGGGTGCAGGAGGACAGGGATAGGAGAAAGGATGAATTTGGGATTGACCTTCCTCTAAGGATTGGAACGTTCTGTCAACAACCCCTTCTTTGTCCTCAGATCTTTCCTGATGGCCAGCCTGAGATTTGCTGGGAGATTACCTTTCAGGTGGGGGGTTCCACGTGATGTTATCAGGAGACAGGCAAGAGCCTGTTCTGAGTAATCTTAGGTTAATTACCTTGCTTTGCAAAGGCAGGCAGAGACCATGGCTTGGAGTTAAAAGCAGGGCTTTCTAGCCAAGTGGGCAATCACATGGGGCAGAGAAATGACTCGAACCAAGGCCTCTGCTAACTGAACATCAGATGGTAAAGTGAGGTTGCAGTATCCACTCAGAACACAATATGAGCCACTGTGGAATTTAAGATTTTCCATTAGCCATGTTTAAAAATGGTAAGAAGCAATGGATGATAGGTGATATAAATTTTAATAAGTCCCATATATTCCAGATATTATTTTTCAACATGTCCCACTAACCACATTTCAAGTGCTCAATAGTCACATGTGGGTAGTGTCTACTATATTGAATAGCACACATCTAGACCATTTAGGCCAAAACATTTTTCATATACCAAGTGAGTGGCAAAAAGGACACTGCTGTGATTCTAGCCTGAAATATCTGAAAAAGCAGTCTACTGGCATTTACCCGCATGTGCCTGGCAAAGGGCACCACAAGTTGAATTCTCTTTTTTGCATCATCTCTTTCTATTGTCTTCTTTGTACCTCCTTTTATCTCATGCCTGCCAGAAAGCAAATGCTAAAATATCGAGGGAGCAAGGACTTGGTCACATTTGCATATCATTTTCAAGCAGAATCATAGCTGTTGAATTTGGATAAATCTGACCACTAGCTAGCATAAGATCTTTTTCACATTTCATTACTAAGGCTAGCTGCCTACAGTTTTTTTGACTGGATAATTGTTTGCTCCTGGCCTATTTATGTTCTGGGATTAGGACTACATTTGGATGCAGCTGACTGTTCTATGTCCTCTGGCCCTGAATGCAATGACCAGTTATTTCCTGCTAGACAATTTCCAAGATGTAAATTTCATTTAATTCAGATGAAAAGATGGAGTTTCCCTGGTGGCTCAGACTGTAAAGAATCTGCCTGCAGTATAGGAGAGCCAAGTTCAAACCGTGGGTCGGGAAGATCTGCTGGAGAAAGGAATAGCTACCCACTCCAATATTCTTGCCTGGAGAATTCCATGGACTGAGGAACCAGGCGGGTCCATGGGGTTGCAAAGAGTTGGACATGGTTGTGAGACAATACTTTCACTTTCCAAGATGTAAACACTTGGTTTTTGCCCTAGGGAAGTGGAGAAAAACAAATTTAATTCAGATGTAAAGCCAGCAGAGATGCCTGGTCAGTCTCTGGAAGAGACAGTTTCACTGGGTCAGCTGTTCAACAAACATATCTGGACGCCAAATATATGCCTGGCATTACATTCTGAACCATGGTAGCGTAATGAATCATAGAA
>SJYT01012830.1:0-20907 GCA_006410635.1 Cephalophus harveyi
TTTTTTTTTCTGCCCCTTTTCTTTCTTATTTATTTTTAATTGAAGGATGATTATAATATTGTGTTGGTTTCTGCCATACATCGACATAGATCAGCCATAGGTATACATATGTATACCTCTCCCTCTTGAGCCTCCCTCCTACCTCTCACCCCATCCCACCCTCTAGGTTGTCCCAGAGCCCTAGTTTGAGTTCAAAAGCCTTGATATTTTGACTCATCCCTTCCCTTTACATCCTATACTCACATTGTCATGCCTTACCTATCGTCATGAATATAAGGCTCCATGTTTCAAATGAGAACTATTATAAATTTCTTACTCTTCTAACTAATTTCTCTGCCTCCTCCTTTTCCATTCCCACCCTCCCTCTTCATCCATTTCCCACATAGCAGTCAGAGTGTTTTTAAAAGTCACATCAGATTACATCGTTCCCTGCATTGCTCTCAATATCTCTTAGATCTCATATCTTGCCACTTCCCTAACACTTCTCCTGCTCCGCCCGTCACAACCTGCTTCTTCCTCTTCAAACACCCTAGCACAGGTCCCCTTAGCCTTTTGCTGTTCCCTGTGCCTGGAAGTCTTCTCCCAGATGTCTGCATAACTCACTCACTCCATTCAGGGTCCCACTCAAATGTCATCTTATCAAAGAGAGCATCTGTCCTTGATTACTAAACTTAAAATAGCATCCTCCTTCCCTGTCACTGTGTCCATTTACCCTACTTAATTTTTTCTTAGCTTTTATCATTCGTCTAACATCTTTTATTTATTGACTGTCTCTTCTGGAATGTAAGCCCAATAAAAAGGAGGAATTTGTCCATTTTCTTATTGTTTTATCTCCAGTGCCTGACACAAGGCACTCAATAAATATTGTTTGAATAAGTGAATTTAGTGAATGAACAGAATACAACTGTACTTTGATGCTAAGATATAGAGGAAAATATGTCAAACTAGGAGACCCTGGCAAGGTGGATGACCTTGGGCAAGATATGTAGGCTCTGTGGGATTTTGCTTACTCAATTGTAAAATGAGGTGTTTGAATTAAATGATTGCTGAAATCACCTCAGCTCTAAGAAGTCATGATTGAATGACTCTTAGGTTTGATTACTTTTCACTTTTCACTCTCCCTGACATTTCAGGCTTTGAAATACAACATCCTCAGTATATATACTCCCTTCTTAATGAATAGTGAAAAGAGAGAAATTAAACAAGATTACAAATTCATTTTAGTCACATCAACATATGGCATGATCATTATGTAATATTTCAATGCCCAGACTGAAAATAGGCCTTACTCCTAAAGAAGATATCACAGTTATTTTTAAATCTACCTGGCATTTCAATTAAGAGGGAGATAACTAATGTGTTTACCCCAGAATACTTTCTTGGCTCATCATGTTCCAGGGACATAAGACTACATTGAGGCAGAAAATAGCTATTGCCAACTTGAGTTGGCAGCTCAGCTATGGGAAAAATGCTCACATAAGTGACCAGAGTGAACATTACTTTAAAAATTCATGTTATTTACTTACACATATAGAAACCACATACTTTAAACAATTTATAATAAAGGCACTGATGTTATTGTGCTAGATATCCACCCACTCGGTCATGTCTACTCTCCATTCTGCGCTATGTCCCTGAGAGTTGTCTTATAAGAGGCTCCCTTATTCTCTGGCCTTTGGTTGGGTTCAGTCGAAGTGGAACGGTGCAGATGAAGATAAGAAAGTGAGGTTGGGACCGTGTTCTCGCAGCTCCTGACCCTGCAGAGTTGTGTTGACTAGCTGTGTCCTCCAACAAGGTCTCAGCCCCAGCCAGGCGGCCCTCCCCGTGCAGGAGATGGGGAAGGCCACCTGACAAGCTCTTCTCGGGCTCTGGGTAGAGCAGCCTGGCTACCACATGAGCCCTTGTGATTGCCCTGCATTCCAATCTTCTTTATCATCATCCCCTTATTACATTCTTCTGGATTTATCCTAATTTCGAGTGTGCCATCTGTTTCCTATTAGGAATCGTTAAAATAGAAAATTAGTAAGAGAATAAGAGACAAAAAACTAAGAGGATGGGAATATAGTTATGTCAGCACACCAAGACTAAAAAGGGGTGCTGTAATTGAACATGGGTAAAGTTAAAAGGAAGCATTTAGTTCTTATTTGCTAATAATAGACAACATCTAGCACACCAGGAGCTGGCGGGGGGAGAGAGGCAAACTGCCCAAGGAAAAGCATTTTCAGTAGTTTTACTGCATCTGAACCAACTCTCATATAATATTGTGTTAACCTTTATAAGGCCTTCAAAATAAAATTAAATCATAATTCTATAAAACTTTTTTACAAAAATGGAAAGTGGTGCATGCAAGGTGACAAATATAGAAAATGTTATATACAAGGATATACAGTATTTTTGTCATCTGATTTGATATGGGAATAGAATTTGGAAACTTCCAGAATGAATAACAGTCATGTCTCATAAATATTCCTTCTAAATTTTGATTTTTCCTGGCTATACTTTTAATACATCCCTTTGTAATTATGAAGTCTTTTTTATGTCCATTGTAGATAGTTTGGAAAATGAAATTAAGCACACAAAATACCATAAATCCACCCCAAATTGTAAACCATTAGCAAAAGATTAATAACAGTGTTCTTATATTCTTTTTTCCTCATGTGTGCTAAGTCGCTTTAGTCATGTCCAGCTCTTTGCAACCCTAGGGGCCGTAGCCCATCAGGCAGGATTTTAATTTAACTGGATACATACTACATATATTATTGTTAACCTGATTTTTCCCATCTGTCAATATATCTAGGATATTTTACTTTGTATTTCTACCACATAATTTTTAGTGTTTGCCTAGTGTTTCATTATGTGAATAATTGCATTTAACCAATTTCTTATTTGGGAGGTATTATTTCCAATTTTTCAGCCTATTTTAAGGCTATAATGAATATACGTATATATAAATCTTTGTATAGGTATCTGGTATTAATTCTTAAACTTCATTTTTTAATTTTTAAGACTTTTGCTAGTTATTTCCCTATTTATTCTTCAAAAAGAGTATGACAGTTTACCCTCTCACTAATGGTAGATGCTCTTGTTTATCAAATTAGAGATTGGTGACAAAAATGTTCAAGACACTGAAAGTAGCTGAAATACAAATAGTCTGGACTGTAGACTGAAAGGAGATCCATTATATTCAAATAACCAGGCAGGAAGGTGTAAAAACTGATTTTCTATTTTAAACACCAGAGAACTAGCTTTGATTTTTTACCCATGTAGAGAGTTGTTCCATCTTTGCATAAAGAATGTCCTGCAAAATAATTCTTTTGAGGCTAATTTTTTGCTCAGAAGCTTCAGCACATCCTGGATTAAAGTCCACAGAGATCTCTATACCATAAAGGATGAAGAGATAATATTAGTTGAAAGGTTCTGGGGATGGAAGTGACCGAGGGTCCATCTTTAGCACAAAAAACCTTGAATTTGGCTTCCATAGACAGTTTGACTTAGAGAAGTATCTGGTTCCCATGCTCTGCTGGGATTAAACGTACCTCTATACCCCACATGACTAAACAAATTGGTTCACTCCTGTCTATGGTCTGTCATTATTATCTATCTGGATGCTTTATTAATAGGTTTGGATTTATATGAATTAATACAGGAAAAGTGCTATGTACAATGTTGCCTTTCCATATTATTTTCCACTGGAGTAATTTAGCAAATATGTGTCCTGTATACCTCTTATCTCCAAGATGGGATACTACTGGTTACAAATAAATGCTGCAGTGTAAAGCATGTTCCTTACCTTTCAGAAGTTCACACAAGTGTATGAAAATTTATGTGGCAAAATATAGACAATTGTCAAATTGATGGCATAGAAATGAGTCAGACTCCTGTTGGTGGTGATTTTATGTGATATAGGCTCATCTGTGTGAAACAAGTGGGAAATTTTAAAGTAAAAAAACTACTTTTTTTTAAATTAAGAGGTCCTGTCATGTTTTCATATATAGCAATGACACATTTGTGTGTGTGTGTGTGTGTGTGTGTGTGTGGCAGTGCATATTCTAGGCCAAAGTAGAAAAGATGCAAGTTTTCATTTAGCTAAGTAAATGAAAACTTAGAAAATTAAATTAAAATTGTTTTACCTCATTGGTTTATGAGGAATGGAACTGGATATTTTTCACTTGATATTTCATATATTTTGTCTATCTGGTTAAAAATTATGACCTCCTCCTGAACAAGTCATTGAAACCTTTGTAATGACTTAGGAGCAAGGTCCAGAAGTTTATTTGTTCAAAGATTCAGTATCACATAGATTGCTTGAAATCAGAGACTAAACTGTTTTCCTACTATAATGCATTAGCCTTAGCTTTCTAATGTCTGAAAAGTGCAAGTATTAGTTGCTTGGTCTGATTAGCTGATTAGTCCAATTCTTTGCCACCCCATGGATTGTAGCCTCCAGACTCCTCTGTCCATGGGATTTTCCAGGCAGAAATACTGGAGTGGGTTACCATTCCTTTCTCCAGGGAATCTTCCCAACCCAGGTCTCCTGCATTACAGACATATTCTTTACCATCTGAGCCACTAGGGAAACCCTTCTATGTGTAAATAAGAAATTTTTATTCCATACTGAATTATAACTCGGACTGAAGAAATGAAAAAATTATAGTTGAATGTTTATGTAATATTAGCACAAGATTTTTAAAATTAAACTCTGATATACTCTAATACCATAAGCATCATGTTTACTAGTCAAGTTTTTAACAGGAAACAAATTGCTTGGAAGATTACAAAAGTAAGGTGGGATATAAAAAGTATCTTAAACCCTCTGAAAAGATAGCACAACATTATTTTGGCTCATAAATCTATATAGAGAATAGTTTCTTGAGTTTGTTTATACTTAGAGTGGCTTAACTTTACCAAAATGAACAAAATGTGGAACTGTGAAAGAGGACTATCGAATAGAATCAAAGATAACAAGAGGAAATGAAGGATAATGAGGGCCCATTTTGGTTTTCAGAAAAGAAAACTGTTTCAAGAAATTTCATCTGCAAGTCTAGAAGAAACAAGGTTTAAATTCAACTTGTCTCCTGCGCACTAGCTTTCTGGTCCCCTATCATTGGAAAGCTGTAAGGACCACTCAAAAAGTCTAAGAAGTAGTATGTTTACAATCTATGTCTCAACAACTGTCCTGAAGGGCTAGTTAAATACTTAACCTTAACTTTAGTTGAAGCTTGCAAAGCCAGTATTTCATGACACGCACTTCCTGCTCTTATTAACTGATGGAAAGTGAATGGAACTGTCCTTAGGGAAGTATTTAGTTCGGACTTTACCACCCTGCAAATAAAACTGCTGGCCTGGTTCCCGTCCATAACTTTGTTATTCTCAACTAGAGATCAGAAAATGCTTCCACTCACCTTAGCCATGATCACTTAAGCCCTATTGTGTGTCAGACATGATACAATGTCCTAAACATACAAAGGTGAATAATGCAGATCAATGGAAAGTGCTATGCTAAGGATACATAAAATAGTGCCTGACTATGTCTGGAGAAGAGGGGAAAGGAGGAAGGCTGGGAAAGCAATGCTATAGTTGAGCCTTAAATGATGGACAGGGGGATTTAGCAGAAAGGAAAGTGCTATGCTAAGGATACATAAAATAGTGCCTGACTATGTCTGGAGAAGAGGGGGAAGGAGGAAGGCTGGGAAAGCAATGCTATAGTTGAGCCTTAAATGATGGACAGGGGGATTTAGCAGGCAATAAGGCAGGGCAGCGCATGCCAGGCATGTAGTAAATGCCCAGATAGATCAATGACAATGGCAGTGGCAGTCCCTCCTGAAAGCAAATGAAAGAGTACAAGGCAGAACAAAGAAGTGAGGGTAAAAAAATCTTCATTAAGGACCAGTGGTATGCCAAGGATTGAGCTAACATTTTTCCTAGAGGGTTCAGAGGAAGATTCAAGAAGATGGCATTTGTTCTGGTCTTAATGGTAGAGTAAAACTGACATGTAGAGGCGGAAGATGAAGTTATACTGGTTGATAAAACTGCAAAAGGCAGATAAACATGAAAGCGCATGACCGCCTTCTCTTTTCTATTTAGTTCTCACTCTACAGATGTTGTTTAGTCCCTTGGCATCATACAATTTTAAGAGGATATCTCCTTAATTTACATCTCCAGTCCTGAATTCTCCTGAGCCACCCATCTGTGTACCTCCAGATGTTTATGTGGAGTTTCTACTTAAATGTCATACAGTCATGTCAACTGTTTAATGTTTAATAGTGAGCCCCTGACTTTCTTTTCCCTGTTATTCTTCTAATTTCCCATCTCAATTATTGGTACCATCATCTACCCAGTTGCTCTGCCAAAACCCTAGGAATTATCCTTGATTCTTTTAACTTCAACCACTGTATCTAATCCTTCAGTGAGCACTCTGACTCTACTCAAAACCATATTTTAGATTTGAATTCTTAATTTCCTGAATCCCAGTGATTATATTTGCTTTATTCTATTTTGCTCCTCTACTGCCCATTCTTTTAAAAATTTAAGTTAATCATATCACTCTTTGCTGTAAACTCTTCTATGTCTTTTTTTAGAACTAAATCCTTGCCTAATCATCTAGCCATCATCTAGCTTGCCAAACTCACCTTCAGTTTAAATTTGAAACACCTGTTCCAGCTGCTCTGGTTTCTTCCCGGTTCTGAACAAGTGCAAAGTCATTCTCACTCAATGCCATTGTACCCAAAACTCACACTTCCTTCAGCGGTCTCCTTCATCTCTTTTCATTGTTTCCTTACCCTCATCTTCCAAATTTTAATCCAAATGTCATTTAAAATTATGCTTTCTAATAGTTCTTCCCAGATTTTTCTAAATTATCACCATATTTATTTCCTTCCTAGAATTTAACATAATGTTCTTTTCATTCATTTGCTTGTTATCTCTCTTTCCAGAAACTCTCAGAACCTTGAAGCCAAGGCTTTATTTCCTTTTAAGCATCATATCCCAAGTGTCTGGCTTACAGTAGATGCTCAATGAGTATTTTTTGAATAAATGAATGCCAAAGTTACTAGTTTCTTAAGACTATAAGTATTGGTAGAATCAAATACAGAGCTTGTTATCTCTCTTTCCAGAAACTCTCAGAACCTTGAAGCCAAGGCTTTATTTCCTTTTAAGCATCATATCCCAAGTGTCTGGCTTACAGTAGATGCTCAATGAGTATTTTTTGAATAAATGAATGCCAAAGTTACTAGTTTCTTAAGACTATAAGTATTGGTAGAATCAAATACAGAGACACTTAAAAAAATAAGACACTACATAAAATGAATTTGGTTTGATCATTGGGAAGTCACTGTCAGAAGTAGTCAGTTGGAGTGGAGGCAGAGGTACATCATGGGTGAGGATTAAAATAAGAGATGCAAAACTGGAGGAGAGTATTCTTGACTGAAAGGGGAAAATGAAGGGTATGGTGCTACAGTCTTGGGGTGTGTAAAGAAAGTACTTTACAATTTTGGTTAATGAATAAGATTTGTTTAGATTTTCATGTGAGGAGAAAGAAGCAAAGGCCAAGAGGTTGAAGTTACAAGGGAAGAAAAGGTAGGTGATGGAGGAAGATTATAGAGATGGAATTGGAGAATAGGATATGGAACCCAGGTGGGGGTTAAGTTTTGGAAGTGCTCCTCACTTCCTCTGAGGAGCAGGCCATCAAGGAAATGATCTTTTAGGATCTCCATTTCTTCTGATAAAAGCAAAGAAATAGAGGCAGGTATGGAACTTAACATAGTGAACAGGCTTTCAAATTATATACCATGAGCAAGCTGAGAAGCACTGGCCAGGAGTTCATAAAAGGAATGCTGATTGTCAATAAAGATTCAACTGAAGCCATCAATTTGGTATCAGTTTATAAAGTCGTGTAATTCTTTCATCAATCACACATTTATTAGGTATATTCTATCTCCTAGACACTTTAGTTGTTGCTGGAAGTGCAGAGGATAATAAATCACAGTTTCCGCAGTCTACCGGGACCGAGGAATAAGTATACCAATTAGCAAAGCCTTGTGGTGAGGCTTATACCAGAGGAATAAAATTATACAAGCAGAATACAGAGGATGATGGGGAAGGGGTCATGGGTCTGGTTGTAAGATAAATGGCTATAATTGAAGCTCTTGGAATTGGAGCTATTCTCCATGATAGTAGAATCCTGGAGGGGGAGGTGGCTTACTGGAATGGAGAAAGTCATGCATCTGTGAGTTAGCAGATCAGAGGGGCTTCAGACTGAAGCTGACCAGGAAGGTAGAAGGAGTTCTTCTAGACAAGGCCCATGTGACTGTGGCTCAGATATCTGAATTCTCAGTGAATATTTGAGAGTGACCTGGAAGTCCACACATACCGGTAATAAGGCTAGGTAGAGGGTAATACAGCCAGATGGTGTAAACATCAAAGGAAGAAAGCATTGTACCTGCGAGGGACAGCCTCGTGGCCTCAAAGTNACTGTGGCTCAGATATCTGAATTCTCAGTGAATATTTGAGAGTGACCTGGAAGTCCACACATACCGGTAATAAGGCTAGGTAGAGGGTAATACAGCCAGATGGTGTAAACATCAAAGGAAGAAAGCATTGTACCTGCGAGGGACAGCCTCGTGGCCTCAAAGTAGCCATTAACAAGACAGAAAATGCTCAAACCATTCCCCAGCCTCCTGGCAAACAAGGCATCATAAGAAAAGCATCCTTCACTCAGGAGAATTTCAGCCAAGACAAGAGGGAGGGAGGGAGTGAGGGGGGGAGAGAGAGAGAGAGAGAGATTTGTTAGCTATAGCAAAGGCTGAGGATACCAGAGTCAAGGATGGAAATAGTTGGTTCTGAGATGCCAAAAAGCCTCAGGTGTGACATACTTCCAGAGCCTGCACAGGCCACTGAACCAGATGGTGTCAGTGATCTGAAGATACCAGCAACCTAGGATTGGTCCACTTCTTGTCAAGGGGTTGTTGGCGGAAGGACCACTGACTTCCCCTCAAGGTCAATGCTGGGAGTAAGCAACATTGTCAATGGTCAGAACCCAGAGAAAAATGCCCTGTAATCCAATATCTTTTCTTTTGAAGTATTTCTTTTCTCTCTGATTATGAAAGAAATATATATTCACTGCACAAAATAAGGTAACACAGAAAAGTATGAAGAATAAAATAAAGATCAGTTATAAACCCAGAGGGAAGTAATATAATGGTTGTTAACATCTCCATATCTGGCACTAATAGAATGCAGAGGCATTTATCAGTTCGGACTCTGAAATGTGTCGGTGTTCCTTTTTCTCCCTTTCCTACCCTCTCTTTCACCTTCCATCTTTGGTGCTGCTACCTTTCTAGCTTCCTCTCTGTTCCCCCCAAATTCAGACTTCAGCCATGTCTGGTATAGAATCACCTTCCCTTGGAGCCATCCAGTTACTCATTAAGCACTGAATGGGTGTTGCTGTTATGACTGCTGGTGTTGCAGGCCTGCTGCAGAGTTGCTATGGCTGTGGCCATGGCCCTTGGGATGCCTCTTCTTGTTCTTCTAGGGGTCAGAGACCATGTTGCTGGGCAAGTCTGAAAGCCACTTAGCTTTTCATATTCATTTCTCAATAGAGAAAAATGCCACCTTGGGGATGAGGCTAACCCAACCTTTACAAAGCCCCTCTGCTGGTAGTAACTCACTACCATTCACCATCAAGGTATTGTTTTTTACCAGCAAGATTCAGTCTCTTGACCCAGACACAGCATGGCAGGCCAGTCGTTGAATGGTCCTCTGTCAATTAAACATAAAATTCAGTTGTGCCGTCACTAGGGGAATAATGGTTTCGGCCCCCTGAAACTAGCTTATGTGTGCTTCAGATTTTCTCTTGCTGCCTAATTCCCAGAAAAGGGAGGTAAAGCATGCCTAGTGAGACAGTACTTTCACTTTTTTGAGCTTGATAAATTTGTCCTTCATTTTACCACATAAGTCAGAACCACTGTTTATCACGACCCTGCTAATTTTTTCTTCTCCTCCTTCCTCCCACCTGTCTCCTGCCACATCCCCAGAAGCATAAAGCTTTCAATATCTTGCTGTCCATTAGCATAAATAAACTCATGCTTTTAAAGTAAAAATAGATTTAATGCTATATTTGTTAAAGACTACATTACCATAAGAGGATAAAAATATTCTTGAGTAACAGGTAGATCATATACTTTAGAGGCAATAATATGCTTTTATTGTGGTTCCCTGAAAGTCGATTATTTTAGCCACAGATTAAAACTTTAGGTCTTGAGCACATGTTACATTTCCACTTCAGAAACTGTTAAACCATGCAGTTTCTCAGGACATGTACTTTCATATTTTAACTTATTTTTACTATTGTCAGTGTATTGTAGGCAGACCAAAAACATGAAAGAAAGAAAGTGAAAGTGAAGTCGCTCAGTCGTGTCCGACTCTTTGCGACCCCGGGGACTGTAGCCTACCAGGCTCCTCCGTCCATGGGATTCTCCAGGCAAGAATACTGGAGTGGGGTGCCATTTCCTTCTCCAGGGGATCTTCCCGACCCAGGGATCAAACCCGGGTCTCCCGCATCGGAGGCAGACGCTTTAACCTCTGAGCCACTGAAGGGCCATTTAAATTCAGTCTTTGCTATGTGAACCAATGGATAATGTTGTTATAATTTTGTTCCTTGTTTTTGTATTTCTGTTGTTAATTTAAATTTCATGTGATATTTATACATTAGATAAGAAAATACTGGGCTGATAAAGAACAGAAATGGCAGGAAATGGAAATGAGAGATCTTCGGCGTCTGGAAGAACTGAAGAAATTAATGGCTGAACAGTCAGTAAAAGACAGAGAAAGGTAAAAAAAAAAAGTAAATTGTGTGGTAATAGAAGTCTTTTGTAATGTGTTAAGTGAATGGAATCTTCCATAATGTGTTAGGATAAATAATATCAGAGGGAGCATTTTTCTGTACTTAATATGTCCTTACAATATTTATATTCACAAATTGAAAAGTGATACTTATATTTTAAACTTTCATATTCATACACAAATCTCTAATTTTCTGTTTTGTTCCTTAGATAGCTTCCTAGTTAAAATCATCACAGAGGATTTCATAGTATTTGATTGCCCAGTGTGTTTGTGAAATAATACTGGCTGCTGCAGTGACCCAATATTTTGACCTAGAAGGAAGAAACCATTATTTAGAGGAAAAAGGAGACCGATTTACTATAACTGAGGCTGAGAAAGACAATATACAATCATACTGTGCTGTGTGGTATTCCTTTTATTATACTTAAGAGGTATTTGAATAAGAAAAACCTTGAATTCCCTAGAATAACGTAATTTTAGAGCTGGAAAGGACATCTGAGATGTAGTTTCCTCATTTTACGAGGATTTACTCATTGGAAAAAACTCTGATGCTGGGAGGGATTGGGGGCAGGAGGAGAAGGAGACGACAGAGGATGAGATGGCTGGATGGTATCACTGACTCAATGGACGTGAGTCTGAGTGAACTCCGGGAGATGGTGATGAACAGGGAGGCCTGGCGTGCTGCGATTCATGGGGTTGCAAAGAGTCGGACACGACTGAGCGACTGAACTGAACTGAACTTAATGAACTGCACTGAAAAATTAAAATTAAAATTTTCCCTAGTTTAATGTACCAATCAAGGTCAGTGAAGGGGCAGGGACAACATAGTATTTTGAATAGGAGAAGTTTAAGATAAAAAAATATTAATTCTAAGAAAAAAAATTCTCAGGGTTGAAGGAGGGTTCTCATGAAAGAAACAAATTTGGAAATGTGAACCCTCCTCTCCACAGTTAGGATTCAGATTTCACTGTAGAAGGCATGTGGTGGGAAAGTCCTTGAATGGGCTCATCCAGAAGTTGTTCCCAGTCACTGGGCAAGCGGGAACACCCTACCTGGGTGCAGGATGCCCAAACTGGAAGTCAGGCATTGTGATGCTCGTGCTTCCAAGACTTGGTGGGAATCTGACAACGAGAGTACTTCTGAAATTTGATGAGAAACTGCCCACAGAGTGCAACTGAGCTCCACGAGCACCCCTGAGTGTACCCAACAAGCACTGCTGGCAGCCAGGGAGCAGGAGCAAGAAGGAGGAGTAAACCCAGAAACTAGGAAGGAAAGCCTTCCTTCTTCAGAACCCCTCCAGCACCCTTTTCCATCATGGCTAAGCACTGTGCCAGCTGCACAGCAGAAATGTTACAAGGGCCATCTCTATTTTCATAGAGCAGACAATGAAGGGTAGATTTGGAGCTGAGAGACAATAAATTGGTAACTGGCATAGTTATATAGTTTAGCCAGCTCCTGAGTGGATTTTCAAAAAAGATAAATTAAAAATAGATCTTTCATTTTGTAACATAAATCATAATAAAGTTTTCTTTACAGTTAGTCAATGT
The DNA here is from genome assembly GCA_006410635.1 of Cephalophus harveyi. Classification (NCBI taxonomy): domain Eukaryota; kingdom Metazoa; phylum Chordata; class Mammalia; order Artiodactyla; family Bovidae; genus Cephalophus; species Cephalophus harveyi. Next base: position 12,387 of record SJYT01012830.1, read on the forward strand.
AAAAAAAAAAATTGCCTGGAACTCTTCATACTTTCTGCTCAATTTCATTGTGCACTTAAAACTACTCTAAAAATGAAGTCTACTACAGTACTAAAAATTATATTTTAGACTTATTGTAACTTAAGATGACATAACCATTTTACACAACAAAGTTCACTTATATCTAGGAAGCTTCCTTTGTGACCCATGGAAATAATTTCAAATTCCAGTCACCAACTTGCAGAGTGAATTTGCGGTTCCACACAGATGCCAGGCAATTCCTCTCAATTTTCTGAATAAAATTCAGTTGATTTTCCATGTATCTCAGGATTTATAATTGAGTTTAAGCTATTATGAAGAAAATCAAGAATATAGCAAAGCTAGGGCTCAAGGCTAAGTGATGAAACAACCAGTGAGAAATCAGTTAAGCACAAGCCAAGATATAAGAGGATACCGGAAGGCAGGCCAGGCCATGGGTCAGAGGCAGAAACAGGCAGTTCAGTAGTAAAGGCAAGGCAAATGTGGGAATCAAAAGGCTGGCTGGATAGTCTGAAACTCAGCTAGAGGAACAAAAGAGAGCTCCAGGGATTAAAGGGGGTGGGGAAAAAGGAAGAGTAGTGAAGTCCCACATGCTTCCAGTAGAATCTGCCCTCTTAGCCAAGGAGTTTCTTTGATTACAGAGCCATTTCAGCCTTGTGCTTCTTGTCCCAATAATTATCAAGATAAGCTGATTCAGAACTTTAGTTGAAAAGAAGAAAAGGAAAATTAGAAGGGCCTGTCTTACATAACATAAAAGAAAAATAGGTGTCATATTATATAACATAGTGAAAATAGTACTAAAGACTAGGAACCAGGAGACCAGGGTTTTAGTATCTTATTTGAATGGTGTATGACCTAGGGAAAGTCATTAATTTAACCTCTATTAGGCTCTGTTTTGTTCTTTGTAAAAAAAAAAGAAACTGAACTGGATAACTTTTGAGGGCTAAGTGAACTATCAACTTTTAAGAGTTTATGATCTGTATATTTTACTCATCTGAAATGTAGATTCAGATAATTATGAATGCAATCCTTGTATGCCAATGGAAAATCAGTGAGGAGGGCCATTAAAATATCCAGATAATGTATCAGAACATAATTCTCAGAAAAATTTGGATGATATTGCAGATAAAAGCACAGTCCTCATTTTGTGATTTAGAGAGAGAGAATCTAACATGTAAAAACAGCTGATAACTTTTGCTTCTGACAAGAGCTAGAAATTGTGTTCTTTTGCAGCCATCCTGATGCTGAGAAATGTGGTTGATTAGTTAAAATGTTTTTCTCCACTACTGAAATACAATTCACAAATCTCATATTTGATATTTTAACTGTAGGCACATTTTTCTCATGTCAGAATAAGAAGGCTTGAAGCAGTTTCCAGATCTGTTAAAAACACACATACATAGCCTTGAGAGTTTGAAAACTTCTGTTATTTCATTTTTATATTTTCTAATTCTAATATTAAATTTCTTGAAAACAGTACTCATAAATTAACATAAACCTAACACATATATTAGGTTAAACCATAAGAAAATTCCATTTTTACAGGTCAAACAAAGGTTAAGTATTGGCAGTTTTATGCAGCTCAACATAATAAAGAGATAAAGCAATTTATTTACTAATTACGTTTCCTGTCTCAATCTGTTATAAGCTGCCTTGTGCCCTCATCACTTTATTGACATTGTTCTTGCCATAGTTTCCACTAACCTCCTAATGTCCTATTTTTATTTCTCAACAATGTCAAAGAAGTGGAGAGGGAAGGCTCTAGAATCAAGTTGTCAACATAAGAATCCTGTCTCTATCCTTTATAGCTGTGTGACATTTGGGTAAATTATTTCACATTTCTGTGCTTCAGTTTCTTCACCTATATAATGAAGAAATAAATAGTATCTTCTTCATGGGGTTGTTGCAAGGAATAGGTGAGATATTAAATGGAATGCACACATAGTGAATATTCATTAGATATAAAGATTACTGTCAATTGATGTTTTAAAACATGGGACACTAACATAATTTGTTCTCAAAATATTTAAGCATTTTAAATGTTTTAAATAAAAGGTGTAATAATGGGGACACTTTTTAAAACTGAAATATAGCTGCTTTACAATGTTGTGGCAATCTCTGCTATACAGCAAAGTGACTTAGTTTTAAATTTTTATGCATTCTTTTTTTAAAAGATTCTTTTCCATTATATTTATCCCAGGGGATTGTATATAGTTCCCTGTGCTATATACTAAGACCTTGCTGTTCATCCATTTTTAAATGTAATAGCTTGCGTCTATCAACCCCAAATTCCTAGTCCATCGCTCTCCACCCTCCTGCCCCAGCTTGGAAACCACAAATCTGATCTCTTTATCTGTGAGTCTGACTCTGTTTCATTTCATTTGTGTCATATTTTAGATTCCACATATAAGTGATATCATATGGTGTTTTTCTTTCTCCTGACTTACCTCCCTTAGTATGATAATCTCTAGTGGCATCCATGTTGCTGCAAATGGCATTATTTCACTCTTTTTATGGCTGAGTAGTATTCCATTGTATATATGTACCACATCTTCTTTATCCATTCATCTGTCAATGAACATTTAAGCTGTCTCCGTATTTTGGCTACTGTGAATAGTGCCACTATGAATACAGGGGTGTGTGCATCTTTTTGAATTATAGTTTTGTCTGGGTATATTCCCAGAAGCCGGATTGTTAGATCATATGATAATTCTATTTCTAGTTTTCTGAGGACTCTCTGGGTGGCTCAGTGGTAAAGAATCTTCCTACCAATGCAGAAGATGTAGGTTGGAACTCTGGGTTGGGAAGACCCCTGGAGAAGGAAATGGCAACATACTACAGTATTCTTGCCTGGAAAATCTCATGGACAGAGAAACTTGGTGGGCTACAGTCCATGGGGTCACACAGAGTCAGACGCAGCTTAGTGTCGGAGCATGCATGCGCGGGGAACCTCCATGCTGTTTTCCACCATGGCTGTACCAACTTACATTCCCACCAACGGCACAGGAGGATTTCCTTTTCTCCACATTCTCTCCAGCATTTGCTATTTGTAGACTTTGTAATGATGGCCATTCTGACCATTTGAGGAGGTACTGTACCCCACTGTATTTGCATTTCTCTAATAATTAGTGATATTGAGCATCTTCTCATGTACCTACTGACTATCTGTATGTCTTCTTTGGAGAAATGTCTATTGAGGTCTTCTGCCTATTTTCCAGCTGGGTGAGTTGTTTGTTCATTGTTGAGTTGTATGAGCTGTATGTATATTTTGGGAGACCCTCATGCAATCTCTCCACTGGAAGTCTTCTCTGATATCAGCTGTTTAATACATACATACAAACTATATATGCCTAAGTAAAACATGACTTTAAGAGCAACAAAGACCCAGTACATTTTACATTATGGTAACGTTGTATTTGTGTCAGTTGCCATAACAAAATACCATAGACTGATGGCTTAAACAACAGAGATTTATTTTCTCACAGTTTTGGAGGCTACAAGCCCCAAGATCAAGGTACCAGCATTGTTGACTTCTGGTAAGAACTCTCTTCCCAGCTTTTAGACACTTGCTTTATATTCAGAAGGTGGGAAGAGAAAGATAGCAAATTCTCTGATGTTTCTTCTTAAAGGGCACTAAACTAAATTTATTCCGTCTTGAGGGCCCTACCTTCATGACCTCACTGAAACCTAATTATTTCCCAAAGGACTCATCTTCAAATACCATTACATCAGTGTTTAGATTTCATATGAATTTTGCAGGAACAAGGTCAGTTTATAGCAACCATTTGTGTATAAAAAAACATATTTATGTATGGACAGATTACCTATTTATTATTAACTACTATTTATTGGTTGCTGCTAGCACATGAGGCTTTTGTGACAATTAGAAAAAGTACCGAAAGACTAGAGATCTCTTCAAGAAAATTATAGATACCAAGGGAATATTTCATGCAAAGATGAGCTCGATGAAGAACAGAAATGGCATGGACCTAACAGAAGCAGAAGATATTAATAAGAGGTGGTAAGAATACACAGAAGAATTGTACAAAAAAAAATCTTCATGAACCAAGTAATCACGATGGTGTGATCACTCACCTAGAGCCAGACATCCTGGAATGTGAATGAAGTCAAGTGGGCCTTAGAAAGCATCACTACGAACAAAGCTAGTGGAGGTGATGGAATTCCAGTGGAGCTATTTCAAATCCTGGAAGATGATGCTGTGAAAGTGCTGCACTCAATATGCCAGCAAATTTGGAAAAGTCAGCAGTGGTCACAGGACTGGAAAAGGTCAGTTTTCCTTCCAATCCCAAAGAAAGGCAATGCCAAAGAATGCTCAAAGTACTGCACAATTGCACTCATCTCACACGCTAGTAAAGTAATGCTCAAAATTCTCCAAGCCAGGCTTCAGCAATATGTGAACTGTGAGCTTCCAATGTTCAGACTGGTTTTAGAAAAGACAGAGGAACCAGAGATCCAATTGCCAACATCCGCTGGATCATCGAAAAAGCAAGAGAGTTCCAGAAAAACATCTATTTCTGCTTTATTGACTATGCCAAAGCCTTTGACTGTTTGGATCACAATAAACTGTGGAAAATTCTGAAAGAGATGGGAATACCAGACCACCTGACCTGCCTCTTGAGAAACCTATATGCAGGTTTCTGCAAAAGTCAGGAAGCAACAGTTAGAACTGGATATGGAACAACAGATTGGTTCCAAATAGGAAAAGGAGTATGTCAAGTCTGTATATTGTCACCCTGCCTATTTAACTTCTATGCAGAGTACATCATGAGAAACGCTAGGCTGGATGAAGCGCAAGCTGGAATCAAGATTGCTGGGAGAAATATCAATAACCTCAGATATGTAGATGACACCACGCTTATGGCAGAAAGTGAAGAGGAACTAAAAAGCCTCTTGATGAAAGTGAAAGAGGAGAGTGAAAAAGTTGGCTGAAAGCTCAACGTTCAGAAAATGAAGATCATGGCATCTGGTCCCATCACTTCATGAGAAATAGATGGGGAAAAAGTGGAAACAGTGTCAGACTTTATTTTGGGGGGCTCCAAAATCACTGCAGATGGTAATAGCAGCCATGAAGTTAAAAGACGCTTACTCTGTGGAAGGAAAGCTATGACCAACCTAGATAGCATATTCAAAAGCAGAGACATTATTTGCCAACAAAGGTTTGTCTAGTCAAGGCTGTGATTTTTCCAATGGTCATGTTGGACTGTGAAGAAAGCTGAGCTCCGAAGAATTGATGCTTTTGAACTGTGGTGTTGGAGAAGACTCTTGAGAGTCCCTTGGACTGCGAGGAGATCCAACTAGTCCATTCTAAAGGAGATCAGTTCTGGGTGTTCTTTGGAAGGACTGATTCTAAAGCTGAAATTCCAATACTTTAGCCACCTCACGTGAAGAGTTGACTCATTGGAAAAGACCCTGATGCTGGGAGGAGAAGGGGACGACAGAAGATAGGGGGGCAGGAGGAGAAGGGGATTGGGGGCAGGAGGAGAAGGGGACGACAGAAGATGAGATGGCTGGATGGCATCACCGACTCAATGGACATGAGTTTGGGTGAACTCTGGGAGTTGGTGATGAACAGGGAGGCCTGGCGTGCTGTGGTTCATGGGGTTGCAAAGAGTTGGACACAACTGAGTGACTGAACTGAACTGAACCCCTTTCTGGTGACAAAGTACATAGATTCCCTACAGGAAGCAGACAAATTAGGAAAAGACAAGACTCCTCTCTTGAACCATGACACACAGCTTGACAAGCCGAGGAAAAACTGGATATCATACCCCATTTTTACTCCTGGCTAAGCATCACTTTTGCAAAGCACAATCTTCAAAATGGATATCCCTGCAAATAAACCAACCTAATTCTTTTAAAATATTATATATTATCCATGTTTCTTCTAAAGTTTAGCCATCTGATATTTCTTTTCATGAAAGATGTGAGCTAAGTTTCTGACATTTATGAAAGCTGCTCAGTGTCATGTCCAGCTTTGCAACCCCATGGACTATACAGTCCATGGGATTCTCCAGGCCAGAATACTGGAGTGGGTAGTTATATTCCCTTCTCCAGGGGATCTTCACAACCCAGGGATCAAAACCAGGTCTCCCTCATTGCAGGCTGATTGTTTAGCAGCTGAGCCACCAGGGAAGCCTTTCCATTGGTTTAAACTGATAGACCACCATCTCTACACCAGTTATTTAATGATTCATCCTTTCCCCCTGATTTTAAATGCCACTCTTTTGTTATATATTACATTTCTAATTATGCTTTTATATCCATATAGACACGAGTATATTAAATAAAAGCTGATCTATACTTTTATTTCTACATCAATAACATGCTGTTTTAATTATTGTTTTTCTGTTTTACTTATTCTGTGTTCATTCATTGTTCTTTTCAAAAATATGTTAGTTACTATATCAAGTTTCAATTTAAAAATCTGTTAATTTTTTGCATCGAAACTTTGTTATGGAGAGCTGATTTATGTGCTGAATTTAATCTCCATTCTAGGAACATCGTTCCAGAGTAGCTCTCCAGTTCAAATCTCTTCTTAGGTTCTCTGAAAGATTTCATAGTTTTTGTTTTGCTCTTTTTTTTTCTAGTGAAGACTTGGAAATTATTTTGCAATAAGTAGAACTGAGTGACCAAGAAGCCAATTATAAATTTTCTTTAGTCACTATGTGAAAAGTGTCTGAACTAGGAAGTGGCAGTGGAGATGCAGAAGTGATAGATGCTTATGAAGTATCTAGACTAGGTAAAATTAATTTCACCGAGGAAGGTGTTTGAAGGAAAACAGAGGAAACAGCATGATTCTGAATATTATTGAGCTTTTTCTGTCCTCTTGGGTTGAAAGCGTTTAGTTATTTTGTTTTCAATCTGTTTTACTTTCTAATAAATTCACTTGCATATATTATCTATGTATCTTTGACCACTTTCTACCTGGTTTGAAATATGTTTTTATCATTTAATTTTTAAATAGCTTAGGTTTCATTGTTGATGGCCTAACAATATATTGGTAGGGTGCTTGACAAAGGCAAGGTTGCTAACAGTTTTCAATTTCTTTAACTTTTCTATTTTCTGTCTTTCATAAAGATAAGTAAAAATTCAGCATGGTTTATGGGAAGCTACTAACACTGCTACTTTTAACATATAAAAAACTTCATTGAAGAATAATTTATGTTATCATAAATTTCTCTTTTAAGTTTACAATTAAATGATTTAGACTTATATAGGGGCTTCCCTCATAGCTCAGTTGGTAAAGAACCTGCCTGCAATGCAGGAGACCTAGGTTCAAAACCTGGGTCAGAAAGATCCCCAGGAGAAGGAAATGGCAATCCACTCCAGTATTCTTGCCTGAAAAATCCCATAGATAGAGGAGCCTGGCAGGCTACAGTCCATGGGGTCTCAAGAGTCAGACACGACTTAGCGACTAAGCAACCACCAGGGGCTTCCCAGGTGGCGCTAGTTGTAACGAACCCCTCAGACAATGCAGGAGATATAAGAGATGTCAGTTTGATCCCTGGGTAGGTAAGATCCCTTGGAGGAGGGCATGGCAATCCATGCTAGTATTCTTGCATGGAGAAACCCATTGACAGAGGAGCCTGGCAGGTTTCAGTCCATGGAGTCTCAGGAATGGGACACAACTGAAGTGACCTAGCACACATGCACACACACTTATATAGAATAAATTTATGTAATTCTACAGCCATCTGTATAGTCCAGTCTTAAATAATTTTCCTCACCCCTGAAAGATTTTCATGCCAATTTGCATTAATTCCCAATCCCCCTCCTAGCTCCAAATGACCATTAATCTATTTCTGACTCAAATTTTTGCCTTTTCTAGACATTTTATATAAATGTAACACACTGAATTATTTTATTTAGCATAATGTTCTTGAGGCTCTTCCATATAGTTGTCTGTATTATTAGCTTTATTCCTTTTAATTACTGAATAATTTTCCACTTCAGCATTGCTTTTTAAAAAAATTAATTTATTTTTTTACTTTACAATATTGTATTGGTTTTGCCATACATTGACATGAATCTGCCATGCGTGTACATGTGTTCCCCATCCTGAAACCCCCTCCCTTCTCCCTCCCCATCCCATCCCTCTGGGTCATCCCAGTGCACCAGCCCTGAGCACCCTGTATCATGCATTAAACCTGGACTGGCGATTCGTTTCACATGTGATAATATACATGTTTCAATGCCGTTCTCCCAAATCATCCCACCCTCGCCCTCTCCCACAGAGTCCAGAAGACTGTTCTATACATCTGTGTCTCTTTTGCTGTCTTGCATACAGAGTTAACGTTACCATCTTTCTAAATTCCATATATATGCATTAGTATACTGTATTGGTGTTTTTCTTTCTGGCTTACTTCACTCTGTATACTTACTTACTTACTTCACTCTGTATACTTACTTACTTCACTTCAGCTCCAGTTTCATCCACTCATTAGAACTAATTCAAATGTATTCTTTTTAATGGCTGAGTGAC
>SJYT01012835.1:0-15505 GCA_006410635.1 Cephalophus harveyi
TTCCCTTGGTATCTCTAATTTTCTTGAAGAGATCTCTAGTCTTTCCCATTCTGTTGTTTTCCTCTATTTCTTTGCATTGATCACTGAAGAAGGCTTTCTTATCTCTTCTTGCTATTCTTTGGAACTCTGCATTCAGGTGCTTATATCTTTCCTTTTCTCCTTTGCTTTTCGCCTCTCTTCTTTTCACAGCTATTTGTAAGGCCTCCCCAGACAGCCATTTTGCTTTTTTGCATTTCTTTTCCATGGGGATGGTCTTGATCCCTGTCTCCCGTACAATGTCACGAACCTCATTCCATAGTTCTTCAGGCACTCTATCTATCAGATCTAGGCCCTTAAATCTATTCCTCACTTCCACTGTATAATCATAAGGGATTTGATTTAGGTCATACCTGAATGGTCTAGTGGTTTTCCCTACTTTCTTCAATTTGAGTCTGAATTTGGCAATAAGGAGTTTTCAATTAGCAGATACAGATACTATACATAAAAGAGATAAACAAGGTCCTACTATATAGCACGTTGCTGCTGCTGCTAAGTTGCTTCAGTCGTGTCCGACTCTGTGCAACCCCATAGACGGCAGCCCACCAAGCATAGGGAAGTATATTCAATATCTTGTAATAAACCATGATGGAAAAGGATATGAAAAAGAATGTATACATATGTTTAACTCAATCACTTAGCTTTATATTGGAAACTAATAAAACACTGTAAATCAACTATATTTCAATTAAAACTAAATAATTTTTGAAAAGGGTTCTATTTAGCCTCATTTAGGTTTTTTAAAATGAAGACTTCATTTACATCAAAAAAGTGAATGGCAGGTCAATAGTTCTCAAATGATACTCCAATTCCACACATTTTTTCTTTGGAGCTGTGTGCAAGCAAACTTGTTCAGAGATTAAAGTCTAATATTATTGTTAAGAGATAGATACTTTGGCCACTTGATGCAAAGAGCCGACTCATTGGAATAGACCCTGATGTTGAGAAAGCTTGAGGGCAAGGAGAGAAGGGGACGACAAACGATGAGATGGTTGGACGGCATCACCCACTCAATGGACATGAGTTTGGGCAAACTCCAGCAGATAGTGAAGAACAGGGAAGCCTAGTGTGCTGTAGTCCATGGGGTCACAAAGAATCGGACACGACTGAGCAATTGAACAACAAAATCAATGATGGGAGGGTGGTCTGGAATACAGGAATACACTGGTTTGGACCCTTATTTTTCTCTTTTAACTTCTTTTTGGGGTTCTACTTAGAAGTTACTACTGACTGGAACTTTCTATTAGAGAAGCAACACACTCATTACAGACATTTCGTCACGAGAGAGGGGAAGCTTCTAGACTAGGCTATCACAGAAGGTATTCCATAGAAACCTAGTCCATGAGAGGCATTCCTCACCCCTCTCTATGCCTAGCTCCCTTCCACATTTACCCACCCTCTCCCACCCCTCCTTGTCCTCAGTGTTCTGTGCTCAAATAAGTTTAGGAACTGTTGCCTCCGTAACTGCACAGTTTACAGAGTCTCAATACACATGAGCACGTTAAAGGCTCTCTGAAGCTTTGAGGTGAGGAAACCTATTTATACTGCAATTTCCTACACTAACTTAACTATAGGAGAGACTTTTGTGATACTTATTATTAATAATAAGCTTTGGAATTGCTGTACTGGTAAATATGAATAGCTATCTGTGAGGTTTTTTGATAAGAAACTGGTCAGAGGTATGAAGACTTTTTTTTACTGCAAGTATTCCAGCTGGGTTGAAAGAAATGTCCCTCCATGAAACATTTACTATTACCTCTGTTTACTTGAAACTTCAATTTCACACTAAAATATAATGATTTGCGTTACTGGTAAGGACTACTGTAATTAGTTACTGTGATAAAATTTAGATTTTTATTTAAAAGTTGAGTGAAGGGATTTCCCTCATGGTCCAGTGGTTAGGAATTCGCCTTGCAGTGCAGGGGACCAGGTTCCACCCCTGGTCTGGGAGCTAAGGTTCCACATGCTGTGGAATAACTAAGACACAACGACTGAGCCTGAGCATTACTGGAGTGTCTGAGTGCCTCATCCAAAGGTCCCACGTGACACAACTGGGACCAGAGGCAGCCAAGTAAAATAAACAGACAATTTTCGTTTAATTAAAAAAGAAAAAAATATTGAGTGGAAAATAGTTTTTTCTTCATTGACTGCCATGCACTTGGGGGACACTGTAATCAGGCTCGCAGAAAAGTCCCCTTAGTGGTAATTTAGTGATTCTAACCATCCAGTTTCTGAGATGAGAAAACTGCGGTTTAGGAGGAGAAGCCTGGAGTGCTACCATCCATGAAGCTGCAAAGAAAGAGTTGGACCCAACTTAGTGGCTGAACAACAACCTAAACAAAACTCATAAATGGATTAGTGGCAAAACCAGTTACAGAAACCTTCTGGTTTAGAATTCTTTTCATCAGAGCAAACACTACAGTAATAGCCTAATTGTAAGTCTCTTAATTACCAACTAAATGAACTTGGAAAGCCAGTTAATCTCCATAGACCTCTGTTGTCAGATCTGTAAAATGGGCTGACTGCGTGCCTGACTCACAGGAGATTCTATACATGGGGGGCTAGGCTCACGCTTGGCAGCCGGGGCAGCTAGTGTTACAGGTAGAATCATGACAGTTACTTGAAACCCCCTAGCACTGAGCAAGGGTTAGGGTTATGCCAAGAAGCGTGTTAGGATCTCTGGAATCAAGGGTTAATAAAACTAATTAGCTTAACAAAACATAGCCCCTAATTTCTGCAAGCAAATAATCAGTTTTCAAAGCTTAATTTATAAAAGTTCAAATCTAATGATCTCAACTCCTTAGAGATGGGCTTTAAGCATTGTTCTCAACTAAGAGCAACACTAGGAAAACGAATATGAAAATCAGAAGTGGGTATGGACACCAGACGTTCAGTTATTGGGATACAACAAAGATTTACAGCCAGCAAGTGAACGAATATTCACAGAGCTCAGATGATGTGCAGAAAGAGGGTGGGAAGGAAGGAGGAGACAGGACTGGAGAGGGGCCAAAAGAGGAGGCGATAGTTTGAAACCTGAGGAAATGCAGTGGACGTGAGGGGATGAAGGCCTTCACGGCAGCTAGGGAGAAAGGCAAACAGATTCAAGGGGATTAAACTCTGACTGATGGCAGAGGAAACTGACTTTGACTCAAATGTCCGGGCTCAGCCCTTCCTCAGCTGTGTGACCACAGGTAAGAGATTCCTTAACGGTGAAGACACTGTGGGTGTCGTAACAGTTAGTTTCTTTGCCCTCAAAACAGCAGCACACACCTACACGTATAGACACGCCCACACATTCACACACACATACACACTTGCATCTGCTTGTAGAGAGGGAAACACATTTAGTCTTTTCCCAGGAGCCCCACCCCAGCTTCACTTCTGTTTGGTCCCCCATGTGTGTGAATGATTTTAGTATCAGCAGAGAAGTTAATTCAGCGTGAATAGGAGTGTGAAAGAAAGGTTGTGGAACCACGAACCCGGGTTTAAATCTTGGTGTTGGTTTAGGGTGGTCACCTAATCCACTGCTTTCCATAAAAACACATTGCAAGTCATGTTCAATTTTAAATTTCCTAGTAGGCACATTTAAAAAGTAAAAAAAGCAGGTGAATTTAATTTTAATATTTGACTTAATCCAATAGATTCAAAATATCATCGTTTTGATTTTGGATGTGAGCAGCAGTAAGCGGCAGCTTGCAGAAAGCAGCAGCGAGCAGTAGCTGGAAGCAGGGTCTTAGTTTCCCAGACCGGGAGTCTTAACCACTGGACCATAGGAGTCAGCACTTAGGGCTAAGGTCCCTAGTCTTGCAAGGACAAATTCAGACAAGGAGGCAGAAGGTAAAGAGAAAAGTAAAATTTACTAAAAAGAAAAGTACAAGCTGAAAGGCACCTAGGCGAGCTCAGAGAGACAGCCGCAACTTTGGGAAGTTTAAATCCTTAATGAAGGGGCAGTTTTCCGGGTCTTCACTTCCCTCAGGCCAGTTACCTTGCTTTGTCCCCTCCTTGGGTAATTTGTCTCAGGACCTCCCCTGGGGTCCACACGCACACCCTAGCCAAGTTGGATCTCGAAGTGAAGGCTTCTGGGAGGAGTATGACTCATTGTGGCCTGGAATTATCCTCTGACTTCTGACTCCAAGGAGTCTTTCTGCCTTATCAGTTCAGTTCAGTCGCTCAGTCGTGTCCGACTCTTTGAGACCCCATGAATCGCAGCACACCAGGCCTCCCTGTTCATCACCATCTCCTGGAGTTCACTCAAACTCACGTCCATCGAGTCTGTGATGCCATCCAGCCATCTCATCCTCTGTCATCCCCTTCTCCTCCTGCCCCCAATCCCTCCCAGCATCAGAGTCTTTTCCAATGAGTCAACTCTTTGCATGAGGTAGCCAAAGTACTGGAGTTTCAGCTTTAGCATCATTCCTTCCAGGAATTTATTCAGTGGGCACATTGAATGTGTCCCCCTAAATCTACATGTTAAAGACCCCATCCCAGTGTGATGGTAATTGGAGGTGAGGCCTTTGAGAGGTAACTGGGTTTGGGTGACATGATGGGGTGGACCCCTCATGATGGAATTGGTGCCCTTATGATAAAAGAAGAAGAAACCAGGACTCTCTCCCTGCATAATGTAAGGATACAGCAAGAAGGTGACTGTCTACAAGCCAGGAAGAGTCCTCATCAAGAACCCAACCAGGGGAATTCCCTAGTGGTCCAGTGCTTAGGACCTACTGCTGAGTTTGACCCACTGGCCGAGGAACTAGGACCCACAAGCCTCAGGGCCAAAAAAGAGAAAAATGTCCATAAAAAAGCCATCCAGGTTGACATCTAGATCTTGAACTTCTAGCCAAGGACTTCTAACTTCCAGAATTGTGAGAAATAATTTGTGCTGTTTAAGCCACCCAGTCTATGGTATTTTTTACAGCAGTCCAAGCTGACTAAGCTCTAAATTATAGAAAATACTAAATATAAAGTGATCTCCCAATGAGAAGATTCAACTCTTGAGGGCCAAATGCTTGTAGCTTGAGACATTCCCAATAACAGCACTATACATGGAGATTGGGCTGGCCAACCTTCACTTTCTGTAAATGGCATAACCAAAGTCCAGAGAAATTAGATGATCCTCCTGAAACCTCACATCTGGCAGGGGCTGAACTCAAGACCCACCCCCACTCCCAACCCAGAGACCTTCCAGATGGGTGCGTGGTGTTTGTTGTTCTCTTTCATCATGGAATTTGTTGGGTCAATACTCAGACAGATATACTATTATTAACTACAGGACAGAACCAACAGACACGCCCACAGCTTTGATACAGCTTCTGCTAATGCAAGGGTCCCTGACCTCTGGTGGGCTTACATTAGAGGACATCGACCTTGGCAATGAATTTGTTTTCACCTTGCCCAGTGCTGACACTGGCCTCAGGGGTGGGTGCTCTTTAGTGGGGCCTCTGCTGTGTGGCGTAGAGGAAAGGCTGGAGCTTATGGTTGGGTGAAACTGTCTGATAGAATCTGTCACTAGCTGTGTGATTTCAGGCACTCAGTTTTCTCACCAATATAAACAGAGACAATATGTATATTTTACAGGACTAAATGAGATCACGTATGTGATGTATTGCCAGAGACGTAAGTCTTCAGTTCAGTTCAGTCACTCAGTCGTGTCCGACTCTTTGCAACCCCATGAATCTCAGCACGCCAGGCCTCCCTGTTCAATTTTTCTGGAACTCTCTTGCTTTTTCCATGATCCAGTGGATGTTGGCAATTTGATCTCTGGTTCCTCTGCCTTTTCTATGAATAGTCGCAAGTCTTAATATAGTAATTTTTTCTTTTTTCTTTTGGTCCCAAAGCATTTATGCCTGTTAATGGAGCTTTAGATAGAGGGATGACTTACTACAAGTCACTTAAATATTTTTCTTGCTAAAATAATATTTTAGAAGTAATTTTTCTGTGCTTTAGAAAAATAAAAAAAAACAGAAAATGAAAAAGATAATATTTCACCACACTTTCTTCTATGCATATATTACATATATTTTATATAAAATAAGATAATACTGTGCTTACTGTTCTGCAAGTTGCTTTTAAATCCAACAATAGATCATTCCCATCTTAATGTATGGTCAAACTGTAGCTGTACAAACCTACTTGTACAATTTAATTTTCAATTTCTACACAATAATTCATTGACAATTCATTTGATTATTGAAATTAATTCTCTTATAGATACAAAGATTTTTTTCAATTTTCTGCTGTTATAAACAATGCTACATTTAATATTGTCATGGGTAAATCTTTGTTCACACCCTTAATTATTTTCTTAGTACAAATGGCTAGAAGTGGAATTATGGGGTTAAAGGAAATTCCTAATGCTACAAGTTTTGCTATGCTTCACCACATTGCCCTCCACAAAATTTTAAAAAGTAGTATTCACACCAGCATTGTATAAAACATTGGGAAATGATCTTCATTTGAATGTCCCAAGTGTACATTTTGGGGCTCCAAAGTGGACAGACAGATGGAGCAGGACCGTGATAGGATAGGGATGGGGGTAGGGTAAGAAGGAAGCTCCTTCATTCAAGTAACGTCCTAAATTATTCTCCAGTGAATGAAGCCATGACAGGAACTATGCTAAATGCTGGGGCTTAATAATTAAATTCCATAAAAACATCATATTGCCTGCCTGAGGAGCAGATAACAATACCATGTGATAAATCTAAGCACACAAGTTAAGCCTAGGGATTAGCCCCAGTCCTGGGTAGATGGAGGGGTCAAAGGGAACAAGCAAACATTTCCTGGAGCATGTGACATCCTACCCAACTCTTGAAGCAAACAAGAGTTAATTCCGTGAAAAAGGCAGAGGGATTAAGTGATCAAGACCTCCAAGTGGGAGCACACTCAGGGAAGTCTAAACACCAAAGAATTCAAACCAGAAATGTTCTAAAAAGGCTTTCTTGCCTATTTTTTGATCCACTCTGTCCTAACTTGGGAATAATGTGCTGCAGTGGCATGAGGTGGACAACCGACACTGGGGCTGCAGACTGCAGTCACTGACCACAGAGAGGGCATCTTAATTTAGGAGTGAAGGGCCATGCTCTTTAGAATGAAATCCCCATGTGATGGGGGATACCTGGCTTGCAATATATAATTGGTGACAATTCCCAGCCTCTTCTGTGTTTTTGTTATTTTTTAAAATGTTTATCTATTTGGCTGTGCCGGATCTTAGTTTCCACATGCAGCATCCTTAGTTGTTGCATGCAAACTCTTAGTTGAGGCAAGCAGGATCTAGTTTCCTGACTAGGGATTGGACTTGGACTCCCTGTTTTAGAATCATGGAGTCTTAGCCACTGGACCACTAAGGAAGTCCCTCTCTTCTATCTGTTAA
The DNA here is from genome assembly GCA_006410635.1 of Cephalophus harveyi. Classification (NCBI taxonomy): domain Eukaryota; kingdom Metazoa; phylum Chordata; class Mammalia; order Artiodactyla; family Bovidae; genus Cephalophus; species Cephalophus harveyi. The sequence goes on from SJYT01012835.1 coordinate 7,403, forward strand.
TGGGTAGTTTTTCAAGTGTTCACCTTTTCTTGGAGTTAAGATATCTAAACTTCAAAAATGCTATTAATTTTGGACAAACTGGGCCCCAAAGATTATGGGTAAATTTTCTTCTGCTGCAGTTTTATGTGACTTGAGTGTGTGTATATGTGTGTGTGTGTGAATTAAAAGGGGAGGGGGAAGAGGGGAGAAGGGGAAGGACAGGGGAAGGACAAGTTACCAAACCAGAGGGGTAGAGAGGCAGGCAGAGAGCTGAGGCCCTCTTGTGTTTTATGATTTGCATGGCGTTCTCGAAGCACTGGAGTCACGGGAGGATTTTATAGACTAAGTTCTCATGAAGATCATTCCAGATAACAGTGATAAGAGACCCAACTTCTGCAGGATACCCCCCTCACTAAGGTAAGAGGCAAAAGAATGGACATGGGTTTCCAGCCCATGCTTGTGTGTTCCAGCCTGCTCTCCACCCCCCACTTCACAGCAATCTTCTCTTTCAGAACACCTGTCCTATAGACTTTAGGCTCCAGCATCAAATAGAGAGACAGCCTTACACGGACTGTTTATCCAGCCTCCACAACACAAAGGGGTATACAACTGCATAAGCCAATTCCTTGTAATACCCTGCAATGGTTCTGCTTCTCTGGCTGAACCGTGACTGAGACATCACCTGTCAGAGGTGCTGCAGCAGAGACAGAGGTGATAGTGCCAATAGAGACAAAGGGATGAGCTGAGCTGCCCTGAAGTGTAGAAAAGCAAGACTTGGTGACCCACTGAGTATGGCAATGAGGAGAGAGAGGGGTCAAGAATGGCCTCAGAAGTCTCAGGCCAGGCATCTGGGCTGAGGAGTTGTGATGTGAGGTCATCACGAGAGTGGAGCAGTTTAGGGAGGGAAGGAGATGGAGAACTGAGTTGGGACTATTAAATCTGAGAGCCTGATGGATCCCTACATGGAGATTTATAATAGGTATTGAATATATGGGACTGAGGCTAAAAAAGGATAAGATCATCATCAATACCACAGGAGGTAAAGCCATGGGAGTGAATAAGCTCCCTTCTGGTAGGGCAGGTTAGGTTGTAAGATGAGACTCGAGGTCTCATATATATAAGAAACAAGCAGAGAAAGATGAGCTTAAAAAAAAAAATAAATGTCTGAGATTGAAAGGCTGCAAAAGAGAAAGCCAGGCTCTACAGACAAGGGACTGAATTTAAAAAGTAAAAAGGTGGTCAGAGGGTCATATGCCAGTGAGAGTTTGAACAAAAAAAAAAAGGGCTAACAAGATATCCACTTGATTCAGCACCAGGAGGTTTCTGGGACCTTTGTTGACAGTGGTGTCAGTGGAGTGGTGGGGCAGGGTGGGGTGGAGAACCCAAATTGCAGTAAAAACCTGGAGGTACTTCTGTTAAGCCCAGGTTAAAAGATGCAGAATTTTTAACTATGAAATGAGAAGGAAACAGACACAACACTTCACCAGATGACAAGATGTACCAGGTCCTGATAAGAAATCCTAGTGTTAAATAAGCATACTAGCATTTTCTATCTGCATTTCTGAACATGTTTGGCGCTGTCAATGAGCCCATTCCATTATTTAAAAAATTGTTTTAAGCCCATTGATGTAGTTCTTTGCTAACCTTATTCCCACCTCTATAATTGTAGCTGCAAACAATGTTAAAAAATAACAACAAAAACTTTAAAAAAAAGAGAGAGTTCAGGAAGTTGAGACCATTGTTCTTAAAAGCTTGGCTATCAATAAAAGAAAGCAACATATGACAGAGAGGAATACAGCACTTAGGAAGGACCTTTAAAACCAATGGAAGAGATTCAAGTACATTTCTGTACTGATCTACTGGGGGAGGCATAGGGCCAATGGGGTGGGAAATTGTTAAAAAATACAGCAGAAGGGCAGAAGGAAGAAATTGTATGGACTAAATAGATAAATAAATAAATAAATTGAAGTTATACATTGGATAAGATTGCCAAAGGGAAGTGAAAGTCGCTCAGTCATGTCCGACTCTTTTCGACCCCATGGAGTGTAGTTCATGAAATTCTCCAGGCCAGAATACTGGAGTGGGTAGCCTTTCCCTTCTCCAGGGGATCTTTCCAACCGAGGAATCGAACCTAGATCTCCCCCATTACAGGCAAATTCTTTACCAGCTGAGCCACAAGGAAAGCCCAAGAATACTGGGGTGGGTAGACTATCCCTTCTCCAGCGGATCTTCCCAACCCAGGAATCGAACAGGGGTTTCCTGCATTGCAGGTGGACTCTTTACCAACTGAGCTACCAGGGAAGCTTCCTGATATGAGCTTCCCTCATGTATGATATCGGAGAAGGCAATGGCACCCCACTCCAGTTCTTTTGCCTGAAGAATCCCATGGACAGTGGAGCCTGGTAGGCTGCAGTCCATGGGGTCGCGAAGAGTCAGACACGACTGAGCGACTTCCCTTTCACTTTTCTCTTTCCTGCATTGGAGAAGGAAATGGCAACCCACTCCAGTGTTCTTGCTTGGAGAATCCCAGGGACAGGGGAGCCTCGTGGGCTTCCATCTATGGGTTCGCACAGAGTCAGACATGACTGAAGTGACTTAGCAGCAGCATGTATGATATGGGCTTCCCTCATAAACCATTGAAACTTCAGAGTAACTCAACTCTGTTTTACAAAACATCTCTGTGAAGTGGAGGAGGTTGAATACAATACAGAAAAAATATTAATAGTGTTTGTATCTGAGATATAGGACTATAGGAGGCATTTGTTTTTATTCTTTCAGCTTCTCAGTATTTTCCAAATTTTCTTTAGTGAGAATGTAACATTTTTAAAAAATTTAAGTAATAATTTTTTGAAAGGAGATGTGATAGTAAAGGGGAGGGAAGGGATAGAAATTGGCATGAAAGGGATGCAGGGTTAAGGGGAGAGTGGTATTTTAGGGCAGGGATTATCTGAGAATGTTTGCACTCAGTGGGGAGGGCGAGTCTGATGTTAGGGTAGAAAGGATGCTGGGAACGGCCATGTAATTAGGGAACATGATGGGGTAGAATAGGCTAGGAGGATAGCTGAGAGGAGAGAAAGACCCCTCCCCTGAGCAAGACAGAAGGAGGTAAGAATGGATGACTTTGGAGATAACTGGAGGTAGGTGGAGGGGATTTTGGCCTGAGATCTTTCTTTTATTTGGAAACTGGGAATTTCAATCTGTTGAGGGCTGAAATACAGCCTTGACGGACTCCTTTTCCTATTTGGAACCAGTCTGTTGTTCCATGTCCAGTTCGAACTGTTGCTTCCTGACCTGCATACAGATTTCTCAAGAGGCAGTTTAGGTGGTCTGGTATTCCATCTCTTTCAGAATTTTCCACAGTTTATTGTGATCCACACAGTCAAAGGCTTTGGCATAGTCAATAAAGCAGAAGTAGATGTTTTTCTGGAACTCTCTTGCTTTTTCCATGATCCAGCGGATGTTGGCAATTTGATCTCTGGTTCCCCTGCCTTTTCTAAAGCCAGCTTGAACATCAGGGAGTTCACGGTTCACGTATTGCTGAAGCCTGGCTTGGAGGATTTTGAGCATTACTTTACTAGCATGTGAGATGAGTGCAATTGTGCGGTAATTGGAGCATTCTTTTGCATTGCCTTTCTTTGGAATTGGAATGAAAACTGACCTTTTCCAGTCCTGTGGCCACTGCTAAGGAGATCCAACCAGTCCATTCTGAAGGAGATCAACCCTGGGATTTCTTTGGAAGGAATGATGCTAAAGCTGAAACTCCAGTACTTTGGCCACCTCATGCGAAGAGTTGACTCATTGGAAAAGACTCTGATGCTGGGAGTGATTGGGGGCGGGGGGAGAAGGGGACGACCGAGGATGAGATGGCTGGATGGCATCACTGTCTCGATGGATGTGAGTCTGAGTGATCTCCGAGAGGTGGTGATGAACAGGGAGGCCTGGCGTGCTGCAATTCATGGGGTCGCAAAGAGTCGGACACGACTGAGCGACTGAACTGAACTGAACTGAACTGAGGGCTGAAATATGGGAGTGTTATCAAGGGCTTGAGGAGGCAACTCTTGCACTCTTGTGGATTAACCACTGGGTGTGCTCAGTTGCTAAGTTGCGTCTGACTCTTTGCGACCCCATGGACTGTATGTAGCCCACCAGGCTCCTCTGTCCATGGCATTTTCCAGAGAAGAATACTGGAATGAGTTGCCATTTTCTACTCTAGAGGATCTTCCCAATCCAGGGGTCCAACCCACATCTCTTGAGTCTCCTGCATTGACAGGAGAATTCTTTACCACTGTACCACCTGGGAATCCCACTGGGCAGAGTAGGAAATAGAGGGAAAATGAGGAGCGTGAGGTTGGGAGTCCTGTGGTCCCACCTGAGGATGGAGAGCAATGCTTGTCAGCGCACCAGGAACAAAGTGATGGGAAGCCCTTCAGCCAGACCCAGCAGGCTGCAAACAGGAATGGGAACGTCCAGCTGGAGCTGGGTCCTGGAAAGGCAAAGAAGGTCGAGACTTGCAGAGGGTGCTGTGTGGGTATCACTGAAATTGCTGACTGCGAGATTGGGGCTCACAGGCAAGAAAGTGAAACCAGGAGGAGTCCAGCAAGACAGAGGGACTGAAGCCCTCAGTGAAGCTGAAAAACCAGTTTAACTTACCCAAGGGTGTGTGAGAGGTGGAGGAAAAGGCGGCTAAAGGACCAAGCAAGGGTGTAGCCAGATTTACTGTTCAGGATGAGGACAACTGCTCCATGAGGGTGTGACTGTGGGGACAAGATCCCTGAAGTAGTGTCACTGGACCATGTCTAATCTGAACAAAGACTTTATTTGAGGCTTTCTAAGGACAAGGCCGTGTCCTGTGTAGACTGAAAAAAAAAAGAGATAGATTAAAATGGACCAGACAATCAAGGTATGACGATAGATAGAGAAGGGGAGTAGCAGTTTTGTAAAAACTTAAATGCTGATTTAAGGAATCTAGACTTTATTCCTTGCATTAGAAGTTTCTAAATTTTTAGAATCATGTACCCCCCTGGTGGCTCAGACGGTTAAGTGTCTGTCTACAATGCGGGAGACCTGGGTTCGATCCCTGGGTCGGGAAGATCCCCTGGAGAAGGAAATGGCAATCCACTCCAGTACTATTGCCTGGAAAATCCCATGGACAGAGGAGCCTGGTAGGCTACAGCCCATGGGGTCGCAAAGAGTCGGACACGACTGAGCGACTTTACCTTACCTTACCCCACTAATAATAAAATGTTTGAATATGGATATGTATGACTAATTATTATATATGTCTATATCAATCATTGATATGCTCAATATTATCAAAGCTTAGTTTCTTTCTTTGCAGGTAAAAATAAAAGTAGAACCCTTTAAGAAAATGAGAAGGCAAATCATATATTGGGAGAAATTGTTTGCAAAAGACATACCTGATGAAGGATTTTAATCCAAAATAATGAACTCTTAAAACTCAGCCATAAGGAAATGAGCAACCCAATTAAAAACTCTTTTTGAGAGACAAAATGGTAGAGAAGAAGGTGGACGTGGAGTACAGCTTTCTCCATGGATGCATCAAGAATACACCATCAGACACAGAAGATCTTGCAAAACACCAGCTGAGAGCGAGTAGGAGTCCTTGACTGCCAGAAAGGAGTATGTGTGCTGTGCTGTGCTTAGTCGCTCAGTCATGTCTGACTCTTTGTGACCCTATGGACTGTAGCCCACCAGGCTCCTCTGTCCATGGGGATTCTTCAGGCCAGAATACTGGAGTGGATTGCCATGCCCTCCTCCAGGGGATCTTCTCAACCCAGGGATCGAACCCAGGTCTCCCACATTGCAGGCAGATTCTTTACCATCTGAACCACCAGGGAACCCCAAGAATACTGGAGTGGGTAGCCTATCTGTTCTCCAGGAGAACTTCCCAACCCAGGGATCAAACTGGGGTCTCCTGCGTTGCAGATGGATTCTTTACCATCTGCGCTACCCGGGAAGCTCCCCCCGCCCCTGCCTTTTTTTTTTTTAACTTTAACTCCTTCTAACTCTTGCATGTCTGTAACTAAGTTTGCTTCTGCCCCCTATCTCTGCAGGAGCTAAAATTCACATTTTCTCCTTGACTCTATGCTAAATACATCCCCTGTCTGATGTTTACCCTTATAACACCCTTCTCCTTGTAGATACACATCAGAAAAGAAGGCCACAGAGCCACCGAACCACCAGGCTCAATTCCTGGGTTACTGACGGCAGTTTATGACTGTCTTTGAAACAATGCAAGAGGAAGAACTCAACCTCATCCCCGACCCCTGACTGCGAGCCTTGCCTTATATAAGGCCCTAGACTCCTCATGGAGGGGGAGAACAATTCTTAAGGCATGAGCCTACTGGGATCCTCTCTCCACCAGTTGAGAATAAAAGCCACCTTTCTATTTCCTCCAAGCTCTGTCTCTGTGTATTTTTCGTTCGGCTTCAGTGGGCAGAGAAGGCTAGATTTTGGCTGGCCACAGTTGTTGGGCTGCACCCTAGAGGTCTGCAGGTCCTGTGCTTGCCCAGCTGCAAGACCAAAGAAAGAGCTCAGAGTTCGTGACAGAGACATCAATGGTGTAATGGATGGGGGGAACTTACTAGACATCTGAAGCAAGGTCCTGGAATAACACCCCAGTGTGCAGTGGATGGTGGGCAGAATGTGCCAGCAGGCTTCACTCTGGGTGGGGGGAATAGGAAGGCTATCAGTTATGGGGAAACTGACTTCAGCTTGGCTCATTGGTTACCAGGGAAACCAGCAGGGTAGCTGAGCCCTCTAAAACCCCCTTAGCCCCTAGGGGGCTAAGTACCTTCCTGCAGCAGAGGTTTTCCCTTTGTTAAACTATCAAGGAGAAGCCACTCTGAGCTAAAGATTAGAACAATACCTCAGGTGGGATGAGGAGGGGAGTATATAGGTGTTTTCTAATTAGACTCTATGATTCAAGAGGATGATTTAGGGAGAGTCAGGTGAGTAAGGTATAGGTGAAGCAGGAACTGGTCAAGCAGGGGATGTACAAACAGCTTTTCAGCAAGTACTTTATAAACCTTGTTTACAACATTGCATATGATTGTTATATGGAAGAGAAATACCCATCACCCTTTGTCAATATCATTGGAACCACTTTTTTTATTTTCTTGTGTAGCAAATTTCCATGAGTGGTTTTGATGAATACTGCTCTATTATTCTTGGGCTTCCCTGATGGCTCAGCAGTAAAGAATCTGTCTGCCAATGCAGGAGATGCAGTTTCAGTCCCTGGGTGGTCGGGAAGATGCCCTGGGTGGTGGTGGGAGAAGGCAATGGGAACCCACTCCAGTATTCTTGCCTGGGAAATCCCATGGACAGTGGAGCCTAGTGGGCTATAGCCCATGGCATCACAAAAGAGACAGGGACACGACTTAATGACTCAAAAACAACAGCATTCTCTAATTCTAATATTCACTGTTATTATCACTGTTGTATTTCTATTATCCTGACTTCCACCACATATTGTTGATTGGTGTGGTGATACAATATTGAAAAATATACCTGAAATTCAGTAACTTTGGAAGATGAAGCAGATGTGATTTAAAAAAAACCACCAAGAAGGCAAGTAAATGAGACCCATGCAATGCTATTAATTTAGGAGAGCACACTCTGCAAAATATTAAAGATGATGTTGAGAAAATATAGGGCTGCATTAGATGCAAAAATGTGCTGGAAGCACAGTTGATTTAACAGCTCCATAACTCATTCTCTCTAATTTATGTTTATTCTTAAGAAGAAATTTTTCTAGAATATGCACATTTCAAATATTCAGTTCAGTTCAGTCGCTCAGTCGTGTCCGATTCTTTGCGACCCCATGAATCGCAGCACGCCAGGCCTCCCTGTTCATTACCATCTCTCGGAGTTCACTCAGACTCACATCCATCGAGTCAGTGATGCCATCCAGCCATCTCATCCTCGGTCGTCCCCTTCTCCTCCTGCCCACAATCCCTCCCAGCATCAGAGTCTTTTCCAATGAGTCAACTCTTCGCATGAGGTGGCCAAAGTACTGGAGTTTCAGCTTTAGCATTATTCCTTCCAAAGAAATCCCAGGGTTGATCTCCTTCAGAATGGACTGGTTGAATCTCCTTGCAGTAC
>SJYT01012835.1:16029-99308 GCA_006410635.1 Cephalophus harveyi
ATGGTCTTGATCCCTGTCTCCCGTACAATGTCACGAACCTCATTCCATAGTTCTTCAGGCACTCTATCTATCAGATCTAGGCCCTTAAATCTATTCCTCACTTCCACTGTATAATCATAAGGGATTTGATTTAGGTCATACCTGAATGGTCTAGTGGTTTTCCCTACTTTCTTCAATTTGAGTCTGAATTTGGCAATAAGGAGTTCATGATCTGAGCCACAGTCAGCTCCTGGTCTTGTTTTTGTTGACTGTATAGAGCTTCTCCATCTTTGGCTGTATAGAATACTAAGTCTTTATGTATGCATTCTTTTCTTATATCAAATAAATCACATAGGAAACTTCTAGGTAAATTCAAGTGAGGAAATCCTAGAGACATTTGGAATGCAGTGTTAGAATTTGAAAAAAATGCCCAAGCTAGAGCTGTAAAGTTGGAAGTTATCTGTGTAAAATCGAGAGTTTCAAAAATGAGAAAGAACAGACTTCCCAAGCTTAGAGTAGGTCAAGAGAAGGTCAAGGACATAAGCTTCAGAAGCCACCAAATTCAGAGTACAGGAAGAGGAAGCAGCTAGGGAGGACCCTGACTAAGTACCTAGAATGTGTCATGAAGGTTCCAAGCATATACTTCTAGCATGGAATTTAATCCTCCCTACAGTCCTGGCAGGCTGTTGCATACACCTGGTTGTATAATGGAGGCCAGAATAAATCAAAAGGTGAGTTGTCTTAGCCCAGACAGCACAAGTCAGATCAAGGCATGGGATGGGCTGACAGAAAAGTCAAAGGCACAATTATAAGACAGAGAGGAGAGAAACTGGGGTAACTCAGACGAAATGAACCAGCACCCTCTGCCTCAGTAAAAGACATCAGCCTCTTCTACCCAGTTTGCAAAGCCACAAATCAGAAGTTATCCTTCACCTCTCTTTTTCTTACATTAAATCCATTTGTAGGTCCTAGGGGTTCTACCTGAAGTTACATTCCTATTTTTAAACCACATCTTCTGCTCACAACCTTAGACTAAGGTACACATCTCTCCCCTAGAAAGCTCCAGTCACTTCCTATCCCATGGCTACTCTTTCCCAGATACAACCCATTTTTCCTATAGCAAATAACAATGTAACATGAATGCTATTGGCTTTTGGGGGCATTAATTAATCTTCGTTCATTGTTAGGACTTCATTGTTGGGAATGTCCTGTCCATTTCAAAATGTTTAGCATCCCTAGTCTCTGTCCAGTACCATCCCAAGTAAGTGTCTCCAGTTACTTCCAAATGTCCCCAGGTGGGGGGCGTGGGAGGGAATAATACTGCTTCACCCTACCTTTCCTCATCCCAGGTCTAGAACCATGGTGCCTGGTTGATCTCTTAAGGTAAATCAGATTATGCCACTTCCCTGCTTAAAACCTTTAGTGGTTTCCCATTGCACTGATTTTTCTCAATGCAATCCTAATTCCTCCTGGGGGACTTCAAGGCTGTTCACGACCTGCCCTCATCTGCTTCTTCAACCTCATCTTCTAAAGTCGTCCTCTTTCTCCTCTTAGCTGCTTGAGTCCAGCTTCCTTTCTCACCCTTAGCTACATCAACATATTTTCTGCCTTTAGGCCTTCCTGCCTGCTCTTCCCCTGGGAAGCTTCTCCCTTGCCTCCTCTAGACTAGCCCTTCTCTTTCTCTGCAGGGTTAGGCAATAGTACTTACGAAGGTGTGAGGCTGCCAGTGTCTATCCTGGCTAAGACTGAAGGCAAGCACTGATGACAGAAGGAGAGAAGGAAGGAGGGAGAGAAGGGAGGAGGAAAGGAGAGGGGGAGAGGGAAAGAGAGAAGGGAAATGATTCCTGGATTCTGTGGTGCCCTAAGTAAGACTCACCCGTTTCAATTCCCAGCACATGAGGGAGTGACATTTCTCTTTTTACTTAAGCTGCTTTGGATTGGGTATCTACCACCCGCCAAGGAAAACACTCTAATACTCCGTGTTCCCTCACAGCCACACCCGAGTATAGCAAGGGTAGAAAGCGAATGAGTCTCTTTTAATACTGGGTGAAAGGTGAAATTTTCAGAATTCCCTTGCAAACTCCCTCAAAGAAGGACTAGTCTCTTCCGCAGAGTTGCCCAAACCATTTCCAGTTCTTTACTAAATATTGCCTCTGCCCCCTGCCCCATTACATCCTTTCTCTCTTTCTTCTTCCATCTCTTCCTATCTTTTGCCCTAAGGACACTCAAAGCTCTACTCTCCTGGAAAAGAAATCTTCCTTCTACCCTCTAATCTATCCTGAAGCAGGAGAACACATGAGTTCCAGGCTAGACATTTTTGCAACCAGCCTTCTGTTTATACTTTCAGATAGAAATAACAAGTTCAGTTCAGTCCAGTCACTCAGTCACGTCCAACTCTTTGTGGCTTCATGGACTGCAGCACGCCAGGCCTCCCTGTCCATCACCAACTCCCGGAGCTTGCTCAAACTCATATCCATTGAGTTGGTGATGCCATCCAACCATCTCATCCTCTGTTGTCCCCTTCTCCTCCCACCTTCAATCCCCAGCATCAGGGTCTTTTCAAATGAGTCAGTTCTTTGTATCAGGTGGCCAAATTATTGGAGTTTCAGCTTCAGCATCAGTCCTTTCAATGAATATTCAGGACTGATTTCCTTTAGGATGGACTGGTTGGATCTCCTTGCAGTCCAAGGGACTCTCAAGAGTCTTCTAAATATACAGCCTTGATGAAATCCTTTTCCTATTTGGAACCAGTCTGTTGTTCCATGTCCAGTTCTAACTGTTGCTTCCTGACCTGCATACAGATTTCTCAAGAGGCAAGTCAGGTGGTCTAGTATCCCCATCTCTTTAAGAATTTTCCACAGTTTGTTGTGATCCACACAGTCAAAGGCTTTGGTAAAGTCAATAAAGCAGAAATAGATGTTTTTCTGGAACTCTCTTGCTTTTTTGATGATCCAACAGATGCTGGCAATTTGATCTCTGGTTCCTCTGACTTTTCTAAAATCAGCTTGAACATCTGGAAGTTCATGGTTTATGTACTGTTGAAGCCTGGCTTGGAGAATTTTGAGCATTACTTTACTAGCATGTGAGATGAATGCAATTGTGCAGTAGTTTGAACATTCTTTGGCATTGCCTTTCTTTAGGATTGGAATGAAAACTGACCTTTTCCAATCCTGTGGCCACTGCTGAGTTTTCCAGATTTGCTGGCATATTGAGTGCAGCACTTTCACAACATCATCTTTCAGGATTAGAAATACCGCAACTGGAATTCCATCACCTCCACTAGCTTTGTTCGTAGTGATGTTCCTAAGGCCCACTTGACTTCGAATTCCAGGATGTCCAGAAATAACAAGAGGAACAGGGTAAACAGCCAGACTTTGTCTCCTGTGGACACTTTAAGATAATAGTCCAGCAATGGCAGGGGCAGAGCGGGACTAAGCCCTGCTTGGGTAAAAGGTCAGGAGCTCACATATTTCCCATCCTTGGAATCAGAAAGACCTCAACTCAGCATGCACAGAAAGGCTCCTCGGGGGTCAAAAAGGGAGAGGATGGTAGATTGTATGTTTTGCTAACTTCCCAGGGACCCTCATGCTGAATTTCATCTTGGCTAAAGGATGCACGTGCATATAGAGGAGGACCCTGAGATAAATCAGCTGTAGGGTCAGAGCAAGACAACTGGCCAGAGGAAAACAAAGACCAGGAAGACTGCCCCCTTGTAAATGATTTAAACTTCCCAAGGTGCGACTCTCTGAACTCACCTGTGAGTCTCTCTGCATGTGTTCTGCTTTTCTAGTACATGTCTTACTTTCCTTTCTACCTTCTGTCTCCTTGGCAATTTTTTTTTTTTCTAGGCAGACAAGAACTGGGGCCTGGAGTCTTAGCCCCAGTCCCTCCTGGTCTAGTGCTTAAGACTTTGTGCTCTCACTGCTGAAACCAAGTTTTCATCCCTGGTCAGGGAACGAAGGTCTCGCTGCAAGCTGCTGCTCTCCACTGTGTCTGTGCAAAATCAATCCTTTAAGATTACATCCTCTCCCACCCTTCACCATCAAACTGCTTGAAAGATATTACACACTCCTCTCCATTTTCTCATCATCTTCCATCAGGCATCTTCAACCCTGCTACCAGGCTTTCCTACTCACCCTTCTTGAAACTATATCTGCCAGTGGTCACCATCACCTCCAAGTCAGTCAACTAACCCATAGCCTTTTCTTGGTCCTCATGTTTATGGCTCTTTCTACAGCATTAGCTCAGCTGGTCATGCCTGCATCTCCCCTGGTTTCTGAGGCACCTAATGGTTTTCCTACCTTCCTGGCCATTCTTTCTGGTTACTGGAATATTGGCAAAACCTCTAGGCAAGAGTGATAAGGTGAGTGTCAATGCTTGATTCAGTCTTCTTGGGTCAAGTGAAACCACTCAATCGGTTATTAGTCCCAATCCTTCAAAATTTCATAAGAAAGGGCCCATCACTCAGGTTGCTCAGAACAACCTAATGCTAGTGGATAAACATTGAAATTGTCTAGGCACCACTCTATAATGGGAACTATTTATTTCTTTATGCTCTCTGAGCACTTGGATAGTATCTACAAATGTCCACTGGATTTACCACTGGAGGTACCCCTCTTCTATTCATACTATAAATCAGAGCTTAAAGTTGAGGTCTTAAAATGGATTGGCTAGAATCCATTTTAGTATATAACTCCGGGAGCTGGTGATGGACAGGGAGGCCTGACGTGCTGCGATTCATGGGGTCACAAAGAGTCAGACACGACTGAGCAACTGAACTGAACTATATATACTTCCCTGGTGGCTCAGAGGGTAAAGTGTCTCCCTGCAATGTGGGAGACCTGGGTTCAATCCCTGGGTCGGGAAGATCCCCTGGAGAAGGAAATGGCAACCCACTCCAGTATTCTTGCCTGGAGAATCCCATGGACAGAGGAGTCTAGTAGGCTACAGTCCATGGGGTCACAGAGTCGGACACGACTGAGCGACTTCACTTTGTTTCTTTCTTACTATATACACATATAGTACAATCAACAGGTATAATTAAAGTGAGGCTCCTGTGTTAATTACTAACCTTTCCTTACCTGGGAATTGGTGAAAACCAATGGTTGGTTTGTCTGTACAAAGTTTCAGCACTTGGTCCTAATTTATTAATATTTTCTGACCATTATGAAATGACAGTTATTTTCTTATAAGGAAATTATCAGATCATATAGGTTGTGAGCAGATCCTGGTCTCACTTTTTCCTATGTATATAGGAGGGCTTGTTCTATTTTATTCCTATTTTCAATTTGATTTTGATTAGGGACACTTGTATGGTTGCTAGAAAGACCACACACGTGAGATTGGACAAAGGAGGCAACAATCATGATGACATTTCAGCTTAGAACCTTCTTTATTAGAGCATTTTTAATGACAAGTAGATATAAACTTGGCAAGAGCACCTTTCAGAGTCACAGTTCCAGTTATTTTTGTGAGGTCAAGAGAAGGCAGAGAACACAGTGGTGGCGGCTTACATCAAAGCCGTGACAATCAAGCTGCTGACTTTATGTTCCATCAAACATCACTAGCACCTCCTCTGCTCCTGTCCTGGGAAGGGTGAGAAGCTGGGACTCAAGACCTGACATTAATCTAGACCACAGGCAGCACTTGCTTCCAGAGCCGACAAAGCCGCTACCCATACCCATACTTGGACAAAATGATAGCTCTATTCTCTGTGCCAAACCGTCTCATCTCCGACCATCTTCTAGATCTTGAAGTATCTGATTCTCCCCGGGCAAAGGCGGACTGGACCTCCAGGAACGCTAGGCTGCCCCACTATGGGTGTTTTCCCCACGTGGAACGCTTCTCCCGAGGCCGACTCCACGGAGGCCACACCAGAGAAAGTGTGGCGCAAGTCGTAGTGTGTCCGGTGCAGCGGCAGGGGAACTGCTACCACGCTTGGCCCCGCCGCCACGGAGGCCCCCGGCGGGCCGGCTGCAGAAGGCGCAGGCGCAGCTGCGTCCGGCACAGGGCTTGGGGCCCCAGCTTCGGCGCCTTCGGGCTGGGGCTGCGGAATCACAGGCTGGAGGAGAGAGGAGCGTTTCTTTGGGTCAGCTGCCTGTCTCCTCCTTCCAGGGGAAATCCCCACCCAATTCTCTCACAGCAATACTTTTTATTTGTAAGGAATCGGGCGAAGAAGAACTACTAGGTACAAAGGATAGTCATCAGGGTTCCAGGGGAGGGGTAACTGGCTTGCGCCATTCCCTTTCTCACCAGCTGTTTTGGGGTTGGTAGACTTACACTCACGTTTCACGAGCAAAACAACCCCACCTTACGGCTAACTTTCACCAGCAGCATCACCTTCTTTTTCATCTACACCTGCAGTTACAGGGAGCTAGCAGGCAGATGTACCCACCTAGTCTCTGCAACTCAGAAAACCACTCCCTCACACTCCCTCACTCCCCGGGTCGGCAACTAGAAACCTGACCTTGCCAACTGCACCTGGGGGTGGTTCGGCCCTATAAGTACCAGTTCCTGGAAGGGGAGGGCATGACTGAAACCTTTCATTTACTGATGATTTCACATTCCTAGCACGATCTAGGTTGTGGGGCTCAGAAGAACAGGCAGCTAATGCTCTAATTACTACTGCACGGCAGAAATCCAAAGGGGTCATTGGACTCTGAAAAGCAGGGCGAGTACATCTGTGGGGCCCTTACCTGCGTTTGGAACAACGTGCAAGTCACTGCGACGTCTTCCCCACCAGCAGCTTTCTGAATGGCTGACCCTTTACAGAAGCCATATTGCTGCCCGCAGAAAGAGAAGAGTTATTTCCACAGGTTCAAAAAGTGGACTTCTCACCCAGTTCCACTTACACTCAATACATCCAGGGCGAAACGCTTAAATTCTTAATTCCTGTCTTTTTGTTTTGTTTTTAAAAAACTTTTTCCCTAAAGTTTAGGCTTTCTGCTTATATTTTATATAGAATGTAGAAAATACAGAAATGTTTTGGGAGAGAGCTCACCCATAATCTCAGAAATTGTGGTGACCCAGAAGAACTTCTGTTAACATCTATGTATTTCTTTATTTTTAAATACTATTAGTTATCATTTGAAAGTTGACATGATTGTGACTATACCATTTTGGAGACAGTGTTTTTCACATGCTACAATCATAGCATTCTCTTATATCATTCATTATTCTTTGAAAGCATAATTGCTGTGACTATAATTTTCTATTTACTAACATGCCATATTTTATTCAAAAATTCCCTCCTGTTGGACATTCAGATGTTGGGGTCATTTTGAATATGTCATAAATCATCTTTATAGATATATTTTGTCAAACATGCTGACCTCTTTAGGCTAAATTCCTATAAGTAGACATTACTGGCTTAAGGACTTAGGTTGCATACCTGAGGTATATCTAGAAAATCTACACTTTATACAGCCAGCAGCTTGATATGACTCATATTAGTTGGGAAATAACCTCTCTAACTCCAGGGGCCTCCAGCAGATGAGAAGATCTGGTGATAGCTCTTAAGCAGGGGAGATGACACCCCAAGGGATGACCTGGCATGACCCAGCCTCACAGGGCATGGGTATTTTGCATTATCTCTTTCCACAGCCCCAAGATATAAACTTGCTCTAAGAATGCTCTGTTCCATGACCAGCTTTGCCTGGCCCGCTCACCTTTTCTGCCAGTAGGTTGCACTTGGTTGGATCTACGACGTCTTTAGCAATACAGTCAGTAGCAGCCACTGCAAACTCCACAGAGACAGAAACTGGAAGAGGCTGATGAAGATATATGAAAATTTTCATGAAGCAACATGACAGCATGAGAAGGGCAGGGAAGGAGAGCCCAGAGGGAAGTAGTGAGGGCCATGGTACTACGTAGTCCAGGGAGCACCATTCATGTAGACCACACCGTGTGGCCAGGAAACATGCTTACACAGGGCTCACATGGGGGCACTGGGTTTTAAGGGCTTGCACACAGAAGCTGGGGTTTGGGTGTTCCCTGAAGTAGGTGCAGGTATCCACTGCCCATCCTTCCAGAGCAGAGGCGAGTTTTCAGGTAGAAAGCAGGAACCCAGAGGGCTGACCTGACACTGATCTGGGTAGGAACCCTGCCTCCTGCCAATTTCTGTATTGGGGTTGCACTTTGAGACCCAAGGTTCAGGTTATTCCAAGATGGAATGGGAAAGTAATTAATTTCTCGCCCACACATTTTAGATAGCAGGATCAAATGAAAAAGATAACTGGAAGTGCAGAAGATATTTATGCTTTTCTATCTCATTGTTCTTGGAGTGTAAGGACACTTAAAATATCTCTTGTTATAGTCTGGGGTGGAGGTTCTGGAATCACATATTCTGGTTAAAAGAATTACTACCTACAGTATATTTCCAAGTATGCCATGGCTGGCATCCAGAATACCTTTTTTTTTTTTTTTAATATTAGAATTATATTGTGTTCAAATGTGCTAACCTAACCACAGGACAATTAGTTGTTGTTGTTTTTCAGTGATTCCATGGCATTTTAAGATTCTGCCATTATATATAAGTATGCCCATGCCTTTGTAAGTATCAATTACAAGAGTTGATACTTACAAGAGCAGATGTTCAGTGGTGATAGGTGATGGTGATGTGGAGACCCATGAATTTACAGTGTGTGCTTCTGGATAAAATGGGAACTCCCACCCTGGTGTTAACTAAACCCGAGGAACACCGCCTGAACAGACACGCAGACTCTATTTTATGTTGAAGTGGCTTAGGTGGGGGGATGCGGTGAGGGTCTCTGGGTCCAGGACACTCAGGACCCTTTCTTTCCCTTTTCTCCCACCACCCTCCTTGACTTCCTGTGGCTACCTCTGCTCCCTCCCTCACATTTGCTTCACCACGTTCACACCCCAAAGTGCCACCAACCTGCCCAACCTGTCAGCAGGGTCTCAGTCTTACCACAAATTGAGCCCGAGAAATTTCCACCAGCTGAAAGTAGGAGCCGTTATTCTGGGCATTGAAAGTAGCCAGCGCGACCTCTACTGCGTGCACCACCCGGCTGTCGTTGAGCTGGGCCAGCAGGGGGCAGTTTGGGCACAACTTGCGCACGTCCTCGGCGGAGTCTGCGCACAGAAGTAACTCGGTTCGGGCCTGGAATTCTCAGCGGCATTTGTCGCCGCTTCGCTTATTTGAAAGGGCTACGACAGTTACAGGCTGCTTCTCTGCATCTTACTTAAACCCTCGGGTGGCCCCTGGCGTGCGGGCATTTTTGCAGGAGCTCCTCTCACCAAGGGGCGATTTTCAACCTCCGAGCTGCACAATTCCTTAAAAAACAGTTTCAAAACCCCCAAACTCAGGAAACTTGGCTTCCCCTTTTCACCACCAATAAAGTGGCTAGATCTGCTTCTGTTGAAACCAATTCAGGTCCCTTCCTCACTCTCTCTACCGGGTAACCGTAATAAGAATAGTCAACTCTACCTGGACTGGAATCACATTTTGTAAACAGCACGGAAAACTGGCCATCTTGTTTCAGCACGTGGATATCGCAGTCTCCTTCCACTGCCTGGAGAAATAAACCCACAGTGAGGGTCCCAGAGGGCTGACCTTCACTTCTCAAGGTGGAAGATGGGAGGAGGGGGGGAGTGGGCGTGGTCTCTCAGGCGTGGATGTCAAAGGTGAGCTCACAGAATCTCCTTCACTTGGTGATACTGAAACAGGACACTGGTTTTACAGAGGTTGCGGGGGAGGCGTTGGGGGCGGGGTGCAACAAAGGGGAATTGTAAAAAATCGGCGCTAGGGAGGGCGCCATTGACTGGCAGTTTTAGTTGGGCACCGCCCCACCCCACCCCCGCAGTTGCCCTGAGGGGGCCACTCACGTGCTCCGTCTGCTGCCTCACGCTGCAGTTCGCCAGGGGCGTGGGGTCCCGTACGTAGCAGGTGGTTTCCAGGGTATCTAGTTCAATGACATACACCTCTCCCGTGGGCCGCTGTGGAGACAGAGGCTGAAGAGGTGAGCCTGAGCCTGCTAAGCGGGTCCACGGGTTGAGCCCCCACTGGGTGCCAACACACCCATTGTTGGAAAGGTAAGAAAGAAGTGGGCATGGGCTTGGACAGGTTGATGGAACCACAGTCATCACTCTCAGATGTAAGTGGAAGGCAAAAATGAGTGTCGGTACTTACCCTTCAAGCGGTACTTTGAAAAAGTCAGTTTGGGATTTTTCTCAGTCAAGCAGCAAAGTAAGGTGGTGTAGGACAATAATTTACTGTCTCTCCTTTATCTTCTCCATCCCTCCCTCTACTTCCTTCCTTCCTTCCTTCTCAACATCTACTTTCCTTCCTTCCCCATTTTCTTTTCCTTCCTAAAGGAAAAGCTGTCGTCTGTGGCTTTTTGTCTTGTAGATGCCTGGATGCAAAGTTGGGGTTCCCTACTGTCCCCTGCTGGTAGTAAGGGGGAAGCGTGATCCTTCCCCTGCTGGAGGAAGCAGTGTGTCTGTCCTTCAGTTGCGCAGAGGAAAGGAGTAGTGGGTAAGGCAGTGACAGGGGAGCTTGGATGATTCCTTGGAGTTTTCCCTGCCACTTCACCTGTTTCTGCATCAAAGACCGGAAAATCCAGAAGGTACGCATATGCCTATTTTTTTCTTTCAGCCCAACTCTGCTTGCCTCTCAATTCTGTTGTGCTTGATTCACTAGTACCTGAAACCTCAGAATCTCCTTTCCTGTTTTATATTGTGCAGATGTGCCCAAATTAACTTCCTGAAAACACTCAGAGCTAAGGAATAGGAGCCTGCACTCCTGAGGTTCTCAAACCCTGCTGTAAGTGAAAATTGCAACATTGTTCTTTCTTTCCTTCAAATATGCAGGTTGTGTGTTATTTCCCCTGAACTGATCATTGCTTCCTCTGAACCACTACTGTACTTCACTATTGCAGAACTCCTAAACTCCATCCGGGAGACAATCCTGATTTCAATTATTTTGTCCCATTGTAAGATCAGAGGTCTGTGAGTCAGTCCAGACATCCTGAGGTTTGCCTTATTTTCCTTCGTAGATTGTGAATCTTCTGTGGCATTAATTATGTCTTTCTCATCTTTGTATTAGGTTGAATCATTAAAATGCCAATATCTGACTGCTTTTAATATACAAAGCTGGCTATTTCATATGATTCAACTTAGCATGTCCCATAGCACCTGACACTGGTTCTTATCCTAGAAGACTTGTATTTAGCATTGGCTGAAAGAATTATCCTTCATCAGCTATAAAATCTAATCTCAAAATAGGCAATAGACGGATGCCTTTCCCCACCTCTCCGAATCACTCAGCTGACCTCCAAGGCACATTTCCCAGTTTGATCACTGTCACCAGCTTCAGACTGCATTGCTTTCTCCTCCAGCATATGAGAAGGTGAATCCTTTCATGCCAAGATTTCTCACTGGGATGTGGGTACCTTTCTTGGGAAAGCAGCTTGTGTAGAGGAAGGAATACAGTACTGAAATAGAATCCTTGCCTGATGCTTACTATTTTATGATCTTGGGTAAAAAAAATGCCCTAAATATGTCAGAGCCTTGGTTATCTCTTATGTAAGACAAGGACAGTACCCCCACAGAACTGGGGACGCAGCGGGGAAAGGATTACAGAGATGAACTGTATGAAAGGGCCTGGCACACAGTAGGCACTTAAAAAATATGCACTTCATTCACACTCAGTCTTTATGCAGAGAAACAGAAACAAAGAAAAAGAAATGTTTTCCGGCCAGTGGTAGTTTGGCAGCCAGAATCCTTTCTCTGGTGCTAGTTTTTCTAGAAGGTCACACTTTCTGCTTGTGACCTTCAAAATACCACTTGAAGCCTTGTCCTCTCCTCACACTTCCTGCTCCCATCCGGCACCCTCCTGGAGACCCTGACCACAGTACAGAATGTCTCCTCTCTTCCTTCAGCCTGCCCTCTCCCTCCCTCCTTGGAGGAATCAGGGCATTTCTGCTATGCAGTTTCCTTTGTTCTGGGAGGCAGGCTCTCAGAGACACCCAGCTGAGCCTCCCACGCCAGCCTGTCCCACCTGGCAGGGCAGGTTCACTTACCCTCGGCCACACCTTCACACTGTCAATCTGGTTCAAGGTGTGTTTGTAGCCCCGAGGAAGGTGCTTGTTGATGTAGTCCACAGCTGCCAAGGCTGCTTGCTCTGTGTCTGGGTCATCACAGGCCGGTTCCTTATAACCTGCAATCGGGTCAAGTGGGATCGAGTGGCAGCCCCAGAGCTGAGCCAGACAAAAGAGCAGAATGAAGGATTTCATGGTGGCTTCAGAGAGGCCCCGGTGTGTCAGCAGGCAGGCAGCTGGAGGCTTCCGGACCAACCCAGGTGCTCTGCCTGGTGGAGTGTCGAAAGGCTTTATTTATATGTTGGAGCCTGCGGAAGGATTGCGTAAGGATATGGGATGATTTCTGTTCTGGTTCCAAAAAAAAAGCCCCCTGCAAACATCAGTCCTGGAAAAGCAAACAGGTTATGACATCGCTGGCCCCCAAGAAATCTGCCAAAGTCGATGCTGCTTGGGGGCCGGTGTGGGCAGGTTGGGGGGTGGGCTGGGGAGATGCTCCAGAGTTGGCCTGGAACATGGTAACAGCAGCAAAGAGGGGAGGCAGCTGAGAGGACTAGGTGAGCACCAAGGTGACGAGGGGCTGGCATAGTCGGCTCTGGAGCGCTGTGATTCTGGCAGCAGAGAGAGTGCCCTCCATTGGGAGCTGAGGGCAACATGGGGTCCATGTTGGGGAAAGTAGGGATGCTCAGCGATTTACTAAGATCTTCACATGTCAGGGACAATTACCTTCTTCTGGAGGGAGAACAAGGCCCACAGATGTAGCAAAGGTACCATTGATTTGGAGTGAAGAGGGAGAGTTACGGGATCTTGCATAAGAGCTTGGATAAGATCCTTAGAGAAAAGAAGAAAGGAAGGGAGAGATTTCTGCCTGGAGTGGGGAATGGAGAGAGAGCCCTTCCTCCCTGAAGCAGAGCCCGGAGAGCTGTGGCCCGCAGAGCTTCCCCACTGCCACTTCCCCTTCTCTCCAGACCAGACTGCCAACACACTGCAAAGATGCACCCTGACCTGGGTTCCCTGGGTGGCTGAGTGTGATTGGCACCAGTGACCAAGTGTCACCAGTGACCCCGTGCTCCCGTGGCCTGTGCCCTCAGCCAGTAGACGAGTGCAGCAGAGAGGGGCCCTGGTCCAATAGCCACTCTCTTGGCAGACCTCTGGCTTTGAATCCTGCACTGCAGGCTGAGACTCTATGAGGACATTAAGAACACAGATGCCTCCTTAGGGCCCTTTGGAGCATTAGCAGAACTAGAGTGGATCTTGGTGGCCAGAGCACAAGGTCACAATATTGCCTCAGACACTGCCTCTCAGTTGTGGCCCATGATTATCTCAGGCGTGACCTCCAAGGAGAGCTGGTCAGCATAGCGAGAGCCTTGGAAAATATCATCCGAGGTTTAGTTTGGTTTAGCCTGGAGCAAAGAAGCCCGAAACGTGGAAACTAACATGTTTTCCAAATATTTAGAGGTTATCATTGTATGGGGGTGGACTTGCTCTGTTGTTTGCTATTGCTTCAGAGAACAAAACTTGGTTTAAAAGTGGGGGGGGGGTGTTCTGTAGAGAAGCTTAATAATATTGACTTCCTGTAAGGAGGGAGATAAGCAGGGGGGGAGCCTGTGATGGGTAGACAAGGTAGTAGGCAGTGTAAGCACGGTTTTCACATTTGCTCCCAGCTGTTCACAAACAGACCCTTAATTCCAGAGGCTCAGAAGGTGTGGTCAGGACCCCAGGTTCTCTGATCATCCATCAGGATAAGCCTCGGAACTGGGGGCACTTTCCATCAGCCTTGTGCCCCATTGCCTCCAGGGCCTTGACTCACGAGAAACTTTTTGCAGATGCTCTGCTTTTCTTTTAAAATATGGTCATTACTAAAAATTTGAAAATCACAAAAAATATATGCAGTGAGTACATGTTTCATATGTCATAAGCTCAAGTGTCCAATATAATTTTATTTTCCATAACACAATTGGATTTCTGACTCTGAGCTTTCTTTCATGAAAATGGAATCTACTCACTTCCAGGCAACCCAGCTTTCCAGGTACTTGGATTGAAACCCAGTCCAATTTAGGTTTGCCATTACGCTTCTTCTCCTAATGAGGTTAGAAGAAAGCCTGAAGTGCAGTGGGGGAGATTTATGCAAACACTGATTTTGTCAAGGTCAAGACAGTGATTTGGCCTTGGCATCTTCTGCCAGGTAGCCTGTCTCATGTGGTCTTCAGACAAATGCCCTCTTGAGCTAATGGCTTGCTTTCCTCCATCTAATCCGTAGAAAGACAGTCCTCCCACATCCTGTGATCAGGGGTCATATTATCAAAGCTGTGGCACCCTTTCTAGCCCACAGGCCTTTTCTTAGCTGGGAGCTACCCCCCTCTTTTTATTTTTTGGCCACACCTCGCAACATGCGGAACTTCCCAGATCAGGGATAGAATCCACACCCCATGCAATGGAAGCATAGAGTCCACTGGACAACCACAGAAGTCCCAGAGCTACCGCCTCTTTAAGCTTAGGAGAATTTGTCTGCTTGCCCTCCCAGGCTGTGGGAGCTTCCTGAGGCTGACTCACACTTGGCTGTTTAGACTTTGCTGTCATAGCCCCCCGGCCCCCACCCCCCACTGCCCTAGGGCAGCCCTGCTACTCAGGGGGCTTCTCCCTGCCATGTGATATCTCACTGTGCTACCTGTGTGTCCCCTCCCCTCCCTATCCCTGCAGTGAGGTTCCAGGCTCTTCTGGAGGCTCTTCTCCAAGACTCCCACACTGTTCTGGGGGTGGTTCTATTGCCATCCCAACCTGAGGGTAGAAGGAGAAAAAAAAGGTTCTCTCTGATCATCCTGTCTGACCATTTCTGTCTTATACTTGGCACATTTCTTTTGATATCTTTGTTCTTGGATCTTTCATGGGTAACAATTTCTAAAGCCCCAGGTATTGTCCTGTGTTGCTGATGCTAGAAAAACAAAGCATGTAGTCAGTTCAGTCAGTTCAGTTGCTCAGTCGTGTCTGACTTTTTGCGACCCCATGAATCGCAGCACACCAGGCCTCCCTGTCCATCACCAACTCCCAGAGTTCACTCAGACTCACGTCTGTCGAGTCAGTGATGCCATCCAGCCATCTCATCCTCTCAGCCGTCATCCCCTTCTCCTCCGGCCCCCAATCCCTCCCAGCATCAGAGTCTTTTCCAGTGAGTCAACTCTTCGCATGAGGTGGCCAAAGTACTGGAGTTTCAGCTTTAGCATCATTCCTTCCAAGGAAATCCCAGGGTTGATCTCCTTCAGAATGATGGACTGGTTGGATCTCCTTGCATGTAGTAAAGAGCAATTAATATCTCAGCTGTCATCCTAACACAGATAAACACTGAAACAAAACTCAACCACAGTCTCATCATCCAGAGATCAACAGTGTTAATGTTTTGGTGCATTTGCATCTTATTTTAATATAATTCAGTGTAATATAATCATACTTATATGCAGCTTAGTATTCTTTTTTCATTTAACATTATAACTTGAAAATTTCTTCAGGTTATTAGATACTTTAAATCTGCTTATAATGACTGCCTATGATTCTGTTGTATCATAATCGATTTTACCATTCTCTTATTGTTGTGTATTTAGTTTGTTTTCAATCAAGCACTCTCATATACAAAGTCGTAATGAACTTTTAATTCAGGAATCTTTGACTTTCTAGTTATTTTTATGCAAGATAGAGATTTATTAGTGAATCATTGATTTTAAAACATCTTAATTTCTGTGCCCAAATTGCCTGTCAGAAATTTCTACATTAATTTCTACCCCTACCATTTAACTGGTATATTATGCCAGGTCAACTGTTGTCTCTTTTCCTCTGCCACTGCTTCCATGCTGACTTTTGGGAGAACTTAGATATGGGAAAATAATCAGAACTCTTTTTTAATGTATTTTATGAATATATTTGGTTTTACCTCAACTATTCTATATGTCTAACGCTTATAAACTAAAATAGCTTTGGTGTCAAGCTGAATAAAACGGTCTCAATTTTTTTCAGTTGGAAAACGAAAGATTACCATTTACTTACTGAAAATGAAGGCGACACTAGAGGTTCTTTTGATATGTTTTCCAAGAAAACTGTGACAAAGGATGCCCAAGGGAGGCTCTAAGTATTTCACCGTGCCTGACGACATCACTTTCAAACTCTGAAAGATTTTCACACACCAAATGCATATATCCTTGAGTGATCTTGGGTAAGTTTCACCTACTTAGCTCTAGCATATCAAGAGGAGATAAGCATTTACTCCATTTTCTGGTCATGCGTCTCTTTAATGACTTTAATGACTTCTCTTTGCATTTTTCTTTGAGGCCCAGGTCTGCAATAAAACAACGTCTAGTAGCACAATGAGGATATCAGGAACTTAGAGCTGGTTGGGAAGAGCAGTCCCAAAGATCCAAGGAGCAGAAGAGGACCAACAACCACCAGGAGATGGCAGCAGGGTGCCAAGCTGTGCATGGTGTGTGGAGCTCACGCGGCTGATGGCGGAATTCCAAGATGGCAGCTAGGGTTGGCACCAGCTGCTCTGCGTTTGTGAGTAGGGCTGTCCACTAGGGCGGCGATGCGTTCAAATTCCTCCAAAGCAGAATTCAGCCTTGAGAGTTGTTAGCTGGGAGTCAGATAAGGATGGTGGCAAGTGCAGAGTCAGAGTTGCTGGGGGTTGGTTCTGTTTGGGCCCTGCCAGCAGACAGGAATCTCGGAGGGGAAAGAGAGTAGAAGGGGGTGAAATATCAAGTCAGGTAGTGAGGGCTCAGGTGAGAGCTAGAAACCCAGCCTCTCGCAAAATAGGACATGAACAAGTGCACGTCAGCAAAAGCCAGTGGAACCATTGGTTTTCACAGGGAGGAAGTGGCAGTGGTTGGTGTTTAAATTGTTGGGCCAGATTCTTGGCTCTGCCTTCTCTGATACTTAAAGGGCCTAGGTCCTAAGAAGCCCAGTAGTGATTTCTGATAAGCCAGGTGTTTCTTCATCCCTATGGGTATTTACTGAACACCTGCTATCTGTGATGTCAGGTGCCTGTATGCAGAGTGATGAGAAAACAGTCTGCACTAAAGGAGCTTACCTTGACTCCCTTGGTCCAGCAACATCTGATCAGCCAAGAGCTGTAAGTTATATGAGATGATTGTGTTGTATGTCCTAGGGAGACAGGTTGGAATTTATATCTCCAGTGTAAAACCCTTGATCAATGGAATGCAAATTGCCCTTCTCCAAGGACCCACCAGGCTTCTTTTCTTTTTTTTAAATTTTTATTTATTTATTTATTTTTTGCCACACCGCATGGGATGTGGGATCTTAATTCCCCAACCAAGGATCTAACCTGTACCCCTCGGCACTGGAAGTATGGAGCTTCAACCTCAGGACCACCAGGGAAGTCCCCCACAAGGTTTCTTGTGAAGGTAACGGAGCCCTAGTTGCCCTGAAAGTTATTTAGAAGAGCCTTTTGCTTTCAGAGCTGATGCACCAAAGTTTGAAGATACTGGCTTGAGCACAGTTTGGCACAATAGATTAAACCCCAGTGACCACAGGTGATTACTTCCTTCTTTAGGTGGAGAAAGGGCTCAGCAAGCGCGCCCCCTGCCCCCCCCCCGCCCCCCCCGCAATATTCAAGGTTGATTTACTTTCTGATGTAATAGAAGTCAAATTCCGTTTGTTATTCCTGTGTCCTTTGTCCATGAGCTTAAAGATAAGTCCGTGGAAAAGTATTGACCAGAGAGCCTGAGGCCTGTCTCTTATACACATCTCAAAAATCTAATCCATGGAAAGAAATGCTTGCTTTGAGGGTCACACCTCCTTAAATTATGTGCCTTCATCCTGTACTTTGGTGGATCCCAGTCCTGGCCCTGAGGAAGAGGCAGAATCTAAACCCAGAATAGAAAAAAATGTTTGTATTTCATCAAGTCTTTCAAGTATAGTGTTTTTCTTTCTATTTAGCTATTGATATTCTGTGTGAAATCAGCCTCAAGAACTCAGTGACACTTGTCCTCGGCTTTCATTGTCATATAGGAAGCTATGGGGAACTTTCTATTCTCTTCTGTTTGGAGGAAGACTTAATATCATACACTGCTTAGCGTGGCCTTGATACCCGCTCCAATGTTCTGTCTCATGAAAGAGAATCATTTAGGATTAAAGAAAGAATGGGGAGATTTGGACTTTCTGAAGCTGTAACAGCTTCCCCTCAGAAAACAACATCATCATCAAAGCAAATGATATTGATTCCTTATCCTGTAAAGGCTTTGTGCTTTTTTTTTTTTCATAACTGCCTGAGAGTTGTACTGTTCTCATCTTCCATCCTTTATAGAGTAACAGAGGTTCAGAGATGTTCTGAAACCTGCCCATATCACACAGTAGTGGACCCTGGCTTTATTCCAATTGCTTTTCTCTATTAACCTCAAACCAAAATAATATAGGGCCCCCAAAAAACTGAGGAGGTTGGCTCCTAAACATTGCCTAAAAGTGAATAAATCATTATTCTTAGCAATAGGAAACATGGCTGTATGCCATATTTGAAGAAATTTAGAAGATATAGAAAAATGTATTGTGTGGTTAACAATTAAAAGAAGGAAAAAAATTTAGGTTATCCACCTCATTTCAGTCAGTGGAAAATAGCTAAAAATCGATTTTGCAGAAGAGACTTTCACCTCTTGACTTCAGTTGTTTTTGAAACTATCTCTAACTCCAGTTTAGGAGGTAAATAAAAGGTAAATGATTACATTATTTCTGGTTAAATGTTTTCCAGGGGAATGCTAGTCAAGGCAGAGAATTACATCCCTCCTTCCTGCTGGTTTGTCATCAACATTTGATATCTTCCGAATAAGTGAGTGGCTCTCTTCAGACCAGAAGATGAGAGTTGAAACCATTGTCTGCTAATGAGCACCTTGGGGTGCCATCTGCAGCCATTGCACATGGAGGTGTTCAGAGGAGCTGTGGCCTTGGGTCGTATGGTTATACTGAGGCCACTGAAGTCAGCCAACTCATTGCACGTTAGTAAATCTGGGCCCTTCTTTATCCAGCATGTAGGTGACTGGCGTTGGAATGGGTCCTTTTTGACAGTGAGTCAGTATTGGAAGTTTGATGGGACCCATTTATTGACTTGTATTGAGTTATTCTCTGGACACACATTAACTCCAAGCTGTTTCTTGGACACTGACATTGTGCCCAGTGCTAAGGGTGCACAGGTGGAAGGCGACATTCCTGTCTTCGACGCTCACTGTTGAGTCTAGCTGCACAGCGCTCTGCTAGTTCTTGCGCACACACTAGAGGAGTATAGGCTGTGGCTCCTGTCCTCAGCCTGCATTAAATCCAGAGGAACACAAGCCTGAGTTGGGAGGTTCTCGGAGGACAGCAGGGTCTATGTCATTTTCAATTTTATGTGCTCAGCACCTGCCTCCTGCCCAACCCTGTAAGACTAAGCTCCATACATGATCACTGAGGGGCTCTTGGCCAGTCTCCTACTCAACTCAGAGCCTCCTTCCAATGTCTGGAGTCTTCCTGAGGACATCTGGATACAGACTTCTCTCCACCACTGTGGCAGCCCATCTGTTATTGAATCCCTCTAGTAACCAGGAAGTTACTAGTTTCCTTCACGCTGAGTCAACACCAGCCTAACTTGCAGTCTCACCAACGGATGCAGATTCTCCCTTCAGGAACTACATTAACTAAATCGATTTCTTGATGCAGTGTTGGGCTTCAGGCATTTACAGACATCCTAAGGCAGTGGGAGGATGAACGCTAGCAGGAAGACTGGGCGAGTAAGATGGAGAGGGCCAGGTGGGTTGGGGGGAAGGGCTCGGGAACAGCTTAGCTTAATCAGGAACCCTGCATTTAGAGTTAGGTGCCGCCATTTACCGGAGAAGGCAGTGACACGCCACTCCAGTACTCTTGCCTGGAAAATCCCATGGACAGAGGAGCCTGGAAGCCTGCAGTCCATGGGGTTGCTGAGGGTTGGACACGACTGAACGACTTCACTTTCACTTTTCACTTTCATGCGTTGCAGAAGGAAATGGCAACCCATTCCAGTGTTCTTGTCTGGAGAATCCCAGGGTTAGGGGAGCCTGGTGGGCTGCCATCTATGGGGTCGCACAGGGTCGGACACGACTGAAGTGACTTAGCAGTAGCAGCAGCTGCCCTTTACTAGCCGTTTGATCTAACTAGAGATTTAATCATGGTAAGCCATAGTTTCTTCATCTGTTAGGGAGTGGTAGTGGTTTAATTGCTGTGTCTGATTCTTGCAGTTGTGTGGACTATAGCCCACCATGCTTCTCTGTCCATGGAATTTTCCAGGCAAGAATACTGAAGTGGGTAGCCATTCCCTTCTCCAGGGGATCTTCCTGACCCAAAGATTGAAGTCACGTTCCCTACATTGCAGGCGGTCTCCTGTATTTCAGGCAGATTCTTTACTACTGGGCCAGTGGGGAAGCCCTCTTCATCCATTCATTAGGGCAGTAAAACCTGGCTAATAAAAATGTTCTGAGAATTTAATGAGATAACATTTGCAAATACTCAGCCTAGGGCATGGCACACTTTGAGCTATCAATAAATGGGAGCTCTGAATAACCCCAACAGCACTCTAGTATAGAAAGCAAAAAAAGATATCACAGGGCAAGGGGAATACAAGTGACTAAGATATGGTCTTTGCCTTCAGTTGATGGTGACTAACAATGACAACATCCTATTCAGATGCAATATAGGCCAATGGCTAAGAATGAGGGATCCTCAACTTTATCACTTTTGACAAGTTCCTTAACTCATCTGAGTTGGTTTACTCCTTTGTGAAAAGGCATACCAATAACAGTGCGTACGTCAGAGGTTGCTGAGAACATTACATGAGATAGTACACTTAATATTCCTAGCATCAAGTAAGTATCTACACTGCCACATAGAGAGAAGAACTAGAACATGTGTAAGAATGTGACTGCATTTTTTGCACCAACAAGCTGGCAAAGAGAGGGCCACGTGTGTGTAACTTTTAGCAACAGGAAGGAGCAGCAGGAGAAAGGGGGATAGTTGCTGCTGCTAAGTCGCTTCCGTCGTGTCCGACTCTGTGTGACCCCATAGACAGCAACCCACCAGGCTCCCCTGTCCCTGGGATTCTCCAGGCAAAAACACTGGAGTGGGTTGCCATTTCCTTCTCCAATGCATGAAAGTGAAAAGTGAAAGTGAAGTTGCTCAGTCGTGTCCGACTCTTAGCGACCCCATAGACTGCAGCCTCCCAGGCTCCTCTGTCCATGGGATTTTCCAGGCAAGAGTACTGGAGTGGGGTGCCATTGCCTTCTCCGGCATTGTGGGATTGTGGAAAGCGATGTATAGGTTCTTCCCTGTTCCTTGTGCTAGTGCCATCAATAAGGCAGGACTCAGGGGTAAGGAATGGTAAGGCATAGACCAGTGGATGGCAGGGCCGGGGAAGGCAAGCCCTCAGCTAGGTGCCTGTGAGGTGGGGGCCAGGCAGGCAGGTGCTGGAGTGCTCAGGTAGGTGGGCAACTCAGGAGATTCCCTGGGAGGGGATTCGAAGGAGCATTTAAACAATTGTGTCTGCCCAGTGGGCCTCTCAGTTTCCCCTGGAGGACTCCAGTGTAGTCACCTGGCTGCTGACTGTATTCCAGACAGTGGTCCAGGTACTTCCAGACAGTGCAAGCATTTAGCAGTGCTCTGCACTTGGTGTTACACTCTGCTGTCACCGAACTGAAATTCCTAATAACTTTTGAACAAGGAGCCCTGTGTTTTCATTTTGCATTGAGCCATGAAATCATATAGTCAGCTCTGTTAATCATAAAAGGAACCAAGTTTACAGGCATTCATGGGAGGAGGGGAGAATCATTCCCCACTGAGGGTGGGCAGAAGAAAGGAAAGACGTCACAGATGGGGGTGCATTTTGAATGTGACCCTGAAGATGGGCAGGGTTTGGACAGGTAGAAATCAGAGTATGGCTGGCTGGTTGGAAGAAACACACTGACAAAGTCAAGAGGTGGAGGCGGATGGGCTGTGTTTAGGCAATGGTAAGAAACCCTGTGAATTCAGAGTCCCCACTCCTGAGCTGCTCACATGGGCTCTCCTGGGGCAGCACTGTGCTCAGCTGGACTTTCTCAGGGCAGCCTTTTCCCCAAGACTTCTCTTAGACCTTTCCTCCGGATCCATTCTGCTAGATGCCTGTCAAACTCATGCATTAAATTTAGCCATGTTATTCACAGAAACCACAAAGCAAGGCAGCAGGCAGGAGAGGTAGATATAACAAAGAATCGAGTAGAAAATTTTCATTGAAAAGTGTGGTTATTGAAATAAAAATGAAAAATACTTCAGTAGGTCAAGTAATAGATCAAATGCAGACCAGGAAAAAATTCAATCAGGAATCCCCATCATCTAACTTGCTCTCTCTTGGTTTTTGGAACTCAAGTTCTATGTGGGGGTTTGCATAGCAGGCATGTGGTATAAAGGTGGAATTCTGACAAGAGTCCACATCCTATCCTCTGTCCACTACCCCTCACTGCCATGGCCCTCATTTCACTCCATAGTGGTGGGTTTCCCCAAACGGACTCCTGGAGTGATCTAGAAAGCATTGCCAGCATTGGTACTTATAAATTTAGCTATGGTCATACTCTGGCCATTCAGAGGAGAGAGAACATGAAAGATATTTTCTTCTAAACATCTCACAATCTCTATCCCCAACCTTACTACCTTAAAATTTATCTTTAGAGTTTTATTTCAAACTTCCCTAGCGGTCCAGTGACTAAGGCCCTGCACATCCAATGCACGGGCATGGGTTCAATCCCTGGTCTGGGAACTAAGATCCCACAGGACCTAAGATCTCACATGCCCCATGGCATGGCCAAGAAATTAAAATAAATAAATAAATTATTTAAAAGAAAGTTTAGTTCAATGAACAAAGTGGATCATGAATGGCACTCCAACATTGTGGGATTGTGGAAAGCGATGTATAGGTTCTTCCCTGTTCCTTGTGCTAGTGCCATCAATAAGGCAGGACTCAGGGGTAAGGAATGGTAAGGCATAGACCAGTGGATGGCAGGGCCGGGGAAGGCAAGCCCTCAGCTAGGTGCCTGTGAGGTGGGGGCCAGGCAGGCAGGTGCTGGAGTGCTCAGGTAGGTGGGCAACTCAGGAGATTCCCTGGGAGGGGATTCGAAGGAGCATTTAAACAATTGTGTCTGCCCAGTGGGCCTCTCAGTTTCCCCTGGAGGACTCCAGTGTAGTCACCTGGCTGCTGACTGTATTCCAGACAGTGGTCCAGGTACTTCCAGACAGTGCAAGCATTTAGCAGTGCTCTGCACTTGGTGTTACACTCTGCTGTCACCGAACTGAAATTCCTAATAACTTTTGAACAAGGAGCCCTGTGTTTTCATTTTGCATTGAGCCATGAAATCATATAGTCAGCTCTGTTAATCATAAAAGGAACCAAGTTTACAGGCATTCATGGGAGGAGGGGAGAATCATTCCCCACTGAGGGTGGGCAGAAGAAAGGAAAGACGTCACAGATGGGGGTGCATTTTGAATGTGACCCTGAAGATGGGCAGGGTTTGGACAGGTAGAAATCAGAGTATGGCTGGCTGGTTGGAAGAAACACACTGACAAAGTCAAGAGGTGGAGGCGGATGGGCTGTGTTTAGGCAATGGTAAGAAACCCTGTGAATTCAGAGTCCCCACTCCTGAGCTGCTCACATGGGCTCTCCTGGGGCAGCACTGTGCTCAGCTGGACTTTCTCAGGGCAGCCTTTTCCCCAAGACTTCTCTTAGACCTTTCCTCCGGATCCATTCTGCTAGATGCCTGTCAAACTCATGCATTAAATTTAGCCATGTTATTCACAGAAACCACAAAGCAAGGCAGCAGGCAGGAGAGGTAGATATAACAAAGAATCGAGTAGAAAATTTTCATTGAAAAGTGTGGTTATTGAAATAAAAATGAAAAATACTTCAGTAGGTCAAGTAATAGATCAAATGCAGACCAGGAAAAAATTCAATCAGGAATCCCCATCATCTAACTTGCTCTCTCTTGGTTTTTGGAACTCAAGTTCTATGTGGGGGTTTGCATAGCAGGCATGTGGTATAAAGGTGGAATTCTGACAAGAGTCCACATCCTATCCTCTGTCCACTACCCCTCACTGCCATGGCCCTCATTTCACTCCATAGTGGTGGGTTTCCCCAAACGGACTCCTGGAGTGATCTAGAAAGCATTGCCAGCATTGGTACTTATAAATTTAGCTATGGTCATACTCTGGCCATTCAGAGGAGAGAGAACATGAAAGATATTTTCTTCTAAACATCTCACAATCTCTATCCCCAACCTTACTACCTTAAAATTTATCTTTAGAGTTTTATTTCAAACTTCCCTAGCGGTCCAGTGACTAAGGCCCTGCACATCCAATGCACGGGCATGGGTTCAATCCCTGGTCTGGGAACTAAGATCCCACAGGACCTAAGATCTCACATGCCCCATGGCATGGCCAAGAAATTAAAATAAATAAATAAATTATTTAAAAGAAAGTTTAGTTCAATGAACAAAGTGGATCATGAATGGCACTCCAACATACATTTTGTGATATTTCCATTTGATTTGCATAAACATTGAACTTTGTCACTCGATCAACATGCCTTGATTTTCCTTTTCCGAGATAAGCGTGCCATGGCTTCTGAAAGTTGGAGCTCCCGTTTCTAAATTAAGTGAGACAGAGTTATAGAGATAGCTAGTTGGTTTTTTGTGGTCCCAGAGCCTCAGCCCCCTTCTAGGCCATGTTGCTGTGTGTCTGGGGATTGGTGGAACAGACCACCAAGACCCCATCTGCTGGAGGGGTGGGGCACCTTCTGGGGCAGCACCCTCTTCCTTGGATAGAGTCAGGGCCGACAGGCCTGCCTGGTACGGAGGCCTCCTCCACAGTCAAAGCGAACAACACAACAGTGTCACTCAGATTTATCTCCTGGCCTGGCACCGCTTTGAACTCATTATTTGAATTCTATTATGAGAAAGAACTGAAGAGGGTTGTCCCCAGAGGACCTCAGGAAAATTCTAGCATTTATGTTTTGTTGTCTGTTGACAGCCTATAACGCAGAACAGCGAAGAGACCTTCTCCCACAGACTGTCCAGAACTCAGTATGGCCCTGGGTGCTCCAGGGCCTCCGCTGGGGCGGGAGAAGCCAGGGTCCAGCAGCAGGAGTGGTGCCCAGGACAAGGGCCAGTGGAGCCTGGGGGCAGGCAGCGTGCCCTGCAGAAGACAGTGGTGCTCTCTCAGTCCCCATGGCATCTGATTGCTGTTAGAAAACAATGTCCACTCATGGTAAATAGCTATTATACAATGTATCTCTAGCGATAAGCATTTAACCTAAAGAAATCTGGAAGCGTTGTGTTTCAGAAGGAATAGTAAATGGTTACCCAGGGAAGTTTAAACCAAGGGAGACCAGATTATGGAGGGAGGGGGGATGGCAGCATTATCTCTTTGTGAAAACTCCAAAACTAACAGTTCAAGGTTGATTTACTTTCTGATGTAATAGAAGTCAAATTCCGTTTGTTATTCCTGTGTCCTTTGTCCATGAGCTTAAAGATAAGTCCGTGGAAAAGTATTGACCAGAGAGCCTGAGGCAGGGGGTGGGAGGGCCTTTAGTGGAGTGGATGGGGGTGAGGTTTATGCCCTAGTTTCCATCAGCACTGCCTTGCCTTTGATGTAAATGATTGATGTTTCATCTAGTCTGACATGAAATGTTACAGGAGTGCCACTTTATGATATGTCAGCTGCGCTCCCTCGAACCCCAGCTAGCTTACCCTGAGCCCCACTGCTGAATAGGAATCTAACCCCCAGTGCTACAGGCTTCAGTTCCACCTCTGCTCTGCCACTCTGATGATGTTACAAACACGCTGAGGCCAATTTTCCTACCAAGGTCAGGAGAACAGCCATGACTCTTAGAGAGGAGATGACTGAACAAGCCTGCCTCCCCACTCCCACTGGCTGGCTCCCCCATGCATAAGCTGGCTCCCCCATGCATAAGCTGGCCTTTGGGCATTGTTGGTTCCCCAGGGTCTCCAAAGTTCTTGTACATTGAGACTGCTTGATAAATGTGTAATGAATCAACAGAGTACATTATTTTCTTCTTGTTTCTCTTTGAAAAAGTCTGCAATTGTTTCTAATTGTTTTTTATACCAAATTAAGCCTGCAAGGAGCTTCCCAGGTGGTGCCAGTGATAAAGAACTCACCTGTCAATGCAGGAGACATAAGAGATGTGGGTTCCATCCCTGGGTGGGGAAGATCCCCTGGAGGAGGACATGGCAACCCACTCCAGTATTCTTGCCAGGATAATACCATGGACAGAGGAGCCTGGCAGGCTATGGTCCACAGGGTCGCTAAGAGTCGGACACAACTGAAGCAACTTAGCACACACACAGGCAAGCCTGAAAAGTCTTCCACAGTCAAGTTCTCTCTTCTTCCTTGGCATAACTCTGCCCACTCCCTCTCTGCCCCACAGACACTGGACTTTTCCCTGGCTGAAGAGAGGACATGGAGCCCCTGCCTGAGTCATAGGGAGAGGGGCTGGCATTCATGGCCAATCAGCAGGAGGAGCTAAAATGACTCTAGAACAAACTGGAAGCCTGGCAACGGTCAGTCAGAGTTTCCATGTGAGTGTATGTGCTCAGCTGCTCAGTCGTGTCTGACTTTTTGCGACCCCATAGACTGTGGCCTGCCAGGCTCCTCTGTCCATGGGATTCTCTAGGCAAGAATACTGGAGTAGGTTGCCATTTACTTCACAAAGTTTCCATACCTGACTCCTCAATCAGTGGGATGTATATTATATCAGCCTATCCCCTCCATAGTCAAAGCTATGGTTTTACCAGTAGTCATGTATGGAAGTGAGAGTTGGACCATAAAGAAAGCCGAGCATAGAATAATTGATGCTTTTGAACTGTGGTGCAGAAGAAGACTCTTGAGAGTCCCTTGGACAGTATGGCGATCAAACCTGTCAATCCTAAAGGAAATCAACCCTGAATATTCATTGGCAGGACGGATGCCGAAACTGAAGCTCCAATACTTGGGCCACCTGATGTGAAGAACTGACTCATTGGAAAAGACCCTGATTCTGGGAAAGATAGACGGCAGGAGGAGGAGGGGCAATGGAGGATGAGATGGTTGGATGGCATCACCAACTCAAAGTATATGAGTTTGAGCAGACTCCAGGAGACAGTGAAAGATAGGGAAGCCTGGCATGCTGCAGTCCATGGGGTCACAAGAGTTGGACTGGACTGAGGGACTAAACAACAATCCCCTCCATGGTGGACAGCAACCTCTCGTGGAAATCAAGAAACTGTCTCAAAAATGTTTCTTGTGGACCTGGGCTTTCCCTCTGGAGGGTTTTGGCAATCTGTGCTTGCAGGCTCAGGCTGTGACAGGCACTCTGAGGTCAGCCAGCTGGCCATTGCCTACTGTCTGTAGTCAGGGAAGGCTGGAATTCTGAAATGGAATAATACCATTGTTCACAGAAACTAATGTGTTTTATTAATATTATATAAAATGAAAACCGTTAATATGGGTTTTAAGAAAATGCTTGGCACAAAACAGATAATCACATGACAAAAAAATAAAGAGAAAACAAAACAAATAAAAAGTGAGAGATGCCAACATATAGTCAGAAAAATAATTTTAAAGATATTTTTAGGGAACTTAAGTCGAGAACCACATAAGTAGCTTGTACTCTTAGGAAGTATGAGTGAATAAAGTTATTCATTAAAATAAATGGAAATGTGTGAAAGACAATCAAGTTTACATTTTAACCATATTGTCAGTACATGTAATAGTTTCTACAGCTGCAATACAAAGAATGGGGTGCATGTATAAAGAAAATCACTGCCTCTCTGTTCCCCTGCATAAATGTCCAAAGTGGCGTGCAGTTTTCGATGCATGCCAATCCATGAACCAGTCCAGGAAGGACTCACCAGGGTCTGTCACTGCACACACTCACCCATCAACAGTCATGTCTTGGCCCTGCTCTTCTAGGTTTCCATGCACATTTCTCACAGTTTCCTCTTTCACGGAACATTCTCAGGACTCAGCCTGGCTCTGCCCATCCCGTCCCTTCAGCCAACGCTCTTGCCCACGGCAATTACGAACAACACGCATCTTCCATGCAAGCTGCCCCTTCAATGCTGGACCGTAGAGTAACCAATTGTCCTGGCTTGACTAAGGGGTCCATGGGGTCGCAAAGAGTTGGACATGACCAAGGCACTGAACAACAAACCCCTCCAGAGTGGACAGCACCTTCTCACAGAAATAAAGAAACCATCTCAGAAATGTTTCTTATGTGCCTGGGCTTTCCCTCTGGAGGTTTTTTGCAATCTGCGCCTGCAGGCTCAGGCACACAACCCATGGACCCCAAGTTTCATTCTGGAATTTGAAACTCCTAATTCTAAAACCAGAAACTAACAAGGATGAGTTGGTCACCCTAGCACTGGTACAGGTCACACCAAATACCATGAGTCTTGACTTTCAGAATTCCAGCAGCACAGGCCCAAGAAATTTAAGGCTTCCTGCTATATTAACACCCTGACAGATGGCACACCACAGGTCAATTCTGGAGCCACCTGTGTTTATTTCTTATAAGACTCTGTGGTTGGTTTGCTTTCCCCCCTTTTAACCTTTAGTACTGTTGACCTGAAACAAGTGAACTACCAGATATTTCTCCAGCAAAGATGGATTGCTGGATCAGCAAAGAATTGGAGTTCGGAGCCTGAAACCAAGGCGAGGTACATACAAGTCCCAGCATGGCAAGGGAAGGAGAACACTTTTATAGAGAGGAAAAGGAATTTGGGAGGGCTGTGGTAAACAAATAGTCCATGGCTTTTCATCGGCTGAGTCCTTGCTAGGAAGGAAGAGGAGTCTTTCTTCTTCCAGTTGGTCTGTGCTGTCATCTCAGGGCATGAGAACTTCAAACAGTCTGATTTTAAGATCAGACTGAAGTTCCAAACAGTAACTCACATAGAGAATAAAGCTTTAACCAGAAAGATGAAAACTTTAAATATATCCTAAATAAAGGAGAGCTTTAAACACCAGGGAGTGTGAGGTCAGATCCAGGAGAAAGATGTACCTTCCGACTCCAGGTTCATGAGAAAAGCAGTAAGCCACTCTGGGCTCAATTGTGGAAACCATACCTATTTGTTTAGCAGTCCTGGAACCACTGAAAGTCTTCCCTGGTCCCTGTTTAGGCCACCAAAATATTGACTGAAACAAATAGACTGCTAGATATTTCTCCAGCAAAGATGGGCTTATTCTGACCAATAGAGAATTACATTTCAGTGTCTGCCACCATCGTGAGCTACAGACTAGTCCCAAAGAGCAAGGGAACGAGAACGCTTTCATAAAGAGTGAAAGGAAGTTGGAAGGGCTGTAGTAAACAAGAAGTACATGGTTTCCCACGGACTGAGTCCTTGCTAGGAAAGAGAAGTCTTACTCTGGGGTTCTGCTGTCCTCCCAGAGCGTGAGAGTGCCCCCTCCTGGTCTCCTAACTCTATTTGCATTTTCTCTATTAATGTTTTATAGTACACCCCCTCCTAGCAGTTCCTGTCTTTCTGGCCCTGGAGCCCACTGAGAATGTAGGGTCAGTTTCAATCTGCTCTTTGTAGAAATCCTTCAGCAGGGACATTCCTGCTTTTTTCAGAGTGGGGAGTACTACAGGGTCAGAAATCCACACATGAGCAGGTCAATGACTGTTTTACACTGGTTGACACTGGGGGAAGATAACCTGTTAAGGTTTCAA
Organism: Cephalophus harveyi; assembly: GCA_006410635.1. Classification (NCBI taxonomy): domain Eukaryota; kingdom Metazoa; phylum Chordata; class Mammalia; order Artiodactyla; family Bovidae; genus Cephalophus; species Cephalophus harveyi. Next base: position 45,802 of record SJYT01012835.1, read on the forward strand.
AAATGTGATGCTTTACCAGAAGTGCAAATTTCTTCAAAAACAGTTTAATTGCATTTATTTCATCATAGTATATAATAACTGTCTTCACTCAGGCTGCTATAACAAATTACCATAAATTGGGTGGCTTAAACAGCAGACGTTTATTTCTCACCCTTCCAGAGGTTGAGAAGTCCAAGATCAAGGTGTTGGCAGATCCAGTGTCCGGTGAGGGCACGCTTCCTGGTTTGCAGATGGCTGTCTTCTTGTATCCTTACATGGTGGAAAGAGAGATCTTCTCTCACATCTCTATAAGGCACTAATCCCATTTATAAAGGTTCCATCCTCATGACCTTGTTACCTTCTGAAAACACTACTTCTGAATACCATCACTAGGCATTAGGGTTGAAATCTATGAATTTGGTGGTTGGAGGAGAATTAAGGGCCACAAACATCCAGTCCACAGTGATAACTAATATTTAAAGAGTATTTGCTTCATACCAGGTACTTTGCTAAGTACTTTTAAGTACATCATGTTGTGTATCTTCGAAATATGATGTAGGTGAGGAGACTGAGGCTCAGAGAGGTTCAGATGCTTCTCTGAGGTCACATTGCTGATAATGGGAAGATCTGGGCTTTGAATTCAGACACTCTAACTGCAGAGTCAGATACTTGGATTCAGAACCGCAGACCTGGAGCTACGCATGATCACACTCAAGCAAATTGAGAACATTGCAATTTCATAGACAGTGTTCTGGGCAATTGTGGAGCGAGCGTATCAGTCAGGGTGCATCTCCTTCCTGAACCTATGTCTTCCTGAACCTACATCTGTATCACTGATGGGGCTCTCAGTTTCTAGAGCAAGAGTTAAGTAAAAGATAAACATAGCTGTACGTTGAATGAATACAAGAATTGCCCAGAGTTTAGCCAGGCCGAGATTCTATGGTCATTTTGGATTTACATACTGTCACCAAAATTCCAGGGACCACACGCCCATCCACGGCTTACACGTAGCCAAGGATTCATCTCAGTTCAGCCAGTTTCTCTAGAAAGTGAGCCACGCTGACTAGACCTAGGCTTGAAACTTCAAAGAAATGTAAAACAAAGACCATCAAAGAAATGTAAAGACAACTCATAGTGTGGTACTTCATAACAGTTTGAGTTTGCATCTCCTTTTTGATCAAATTCTCGGCATGCACACATATCTTGAAGTAACTGTGTTTTGAGTTCTTTCCTAGAGTTTTAGGTTCAAATGTGACATTTTGCATGTGTTTTCCAAGTTTTCTGCATTGAACATGAATTATATGGGGTCAGGGGCCAGTGTGGGAACCCCCTGCACTAGATCGTGAGGCCCCCCATGCTGAGAAGCTTATTTGAGCACCTTACACACACCTGTCCTCTGCACCTTGCACAGCACCTGGCATCTGGTGGGGATGAATTCAGTGATCACACTATGGCAAGTCCTGAGGGCTACCAGAAGGTGCAATTGACTTTAAGGACTTTCCTTGTGCTATTTGGTTTAAAACACAACTGTGCTATGCTTAGTCGCTCAGTTGTGTCCGACTCTCTGTGACCCCATGGACTGTAGCCCGCCAGGCTCCTCTCTGTTCATGGGGATTCTCCAGGCAAGAACGCTGGAGTGGGTTGCCATGCCCTCCTCCAGGGAAACACAGCTAGTAGTCTTCTTTTCCCAGAACCAGGTTCTGAGAGGTTTCAGCTATGGTAATGAAAGGAACCAGACCTGTCCTCTAGACAGTGGTCTCAGGTTTGAGTGTCCATGGCTCTAATCAGCATCCTTCATGTTCTCATGGAAGGTCACTGATGTGTAACCCACATTCTTCAGGCCCGCGCCGCCCCCCCCCCCCCAGCAGAGAAGGAGATAACCCCATGGACTAGAATGGTGCTACCTTTGGCTCAGGTCCCATTTCCAAGACTCCTGCTCCCAGAATCCTTCCCTTCCTGGTGGCAGGGACAGGGAGGTCCTCATGGATGTGCAGATAGTCCCTTCATTCTTCTTGAGTTTCGCTGCCTTCTTTCATGCTGCAAGAGCACCATGAGGCTTCTCCATTGCTGCTCTAGCATCCCTGGATCATGGTTACTGCTCTTATGTTTATCTCATGTGATCTCCCGGGGCAAATTGTATTTTCTGAAAAAAAAAAAAAGGGGGGGGTGCACAGCAATATGTGCAGATCTATGTACTCTTTCAGAATCTGAAAAGTCTTTCGTCAAAAGGTTGAGTCTAATTTCTCTCCCCTGGAATACGGGTGAGCCTTTGTGGATCCCATGAATAGAAAGAATATGGAGAAAAGATGCTGCGTGACTTAGGAGGCTAGGTCATACAAAGAAATAAAGCTTTTCCTTTCTTCTGTCTTTTGAAACGTGTTTTGGAAGTCCTGAACTAACATAGAGGAAGGTCAGCTATGCTAAAGCTGCCACGCAGCCAAGGTTACATGGGGATAAAAATTCCCAAGAAACCTCACTGTTCCAGCCACTAGCTGCTTGAATCCTCCCGGGGTCAACTATTAGAAATGTGAATAGAGCTTTCAGAGAACTCCAGTCCCCAGGTTTTGAGCTGTCCCTGTATGCACCACATGCACAAAGGAGCTGTCTTCATCAAGTCCATCCCATACTGCAGGCTTGCAATAAAAATAAATGTTGCTGTTTCAAGCCACTCAGTTTGGGGTAATTTGATACCCAGCAATAGTAACTGGGGTATCACCATTAACAGCATCATCAGGCTACTCACCTGGCTTCCTTCTTGTTGTGAGCAGAAGTAGGGGAAGTTTCTTGCTCCCAGCAGTGTCAAAATTCCTTTGTCAAACCTCAAAACATGGAGACATCTAACTCATACCATTTAGAGACTTACAGCTTCAGATAGTGGTCCTGATGGTATAAAACTTCGAATCAACTGATTCTTTAGTTGGTTACAGTTTTGCGTGCTCAATAGTTTCAGCTGTGTTTGACTCTCTGCAACCCCATGGACTGTAGCCCACCAGGATCCTCTGTCCGTGGGTATTCTCCAGGGAAGAATACTGGAGTGGGTTGCCATGCCCTCCTCCCGGGGATCTTCCCGACGGGGATCAAACCCACATCTCCGGCACTGCACACGGGTTCTTTATCACTAAGCCACCAGGGAAGCCATTGTTACAGTTACTTGCCCTCAAAATTGAGTGCAAGTCCCCTTGTAATTGTGTTGTGCTGTGCTTCCCGCATCCAGAGCATCGTGCAGGAGTCAAAGCTTGTCGGGCCAGCTTTAACGTGTCCGGCTTCTCTTCTAGGACTTTTGGACCTACAAGCACACAAGGGCTATGAAACTGTTACACATATACTAGGCACTTGGCATTTTAAACTCTTCCTGAACGCTCACCACTAATAAAAGTACTGAATAGATCAAGACTGAGAGGACATAGCTCTGGTTTGTGCCAGCAGAGACCAGCTCCCTTCCAGGTTGACACTGATTCATTAATCAACAGCATGTTCAGCCACAGTTAGTGAGTTATGAATCCAACTATATGTCTCTAATTCTGCTCCCCAAAGATATAAAGGTATGGATCATAAAATGCCTTGCTGAAAACTTTGTCTATCAATTTTCTGTTGTCCTAGGTTAGTGACCCCACTCCAGCACTCTTGCCTGGAAAATCCCAGGAACGGAGGAGCCTGGTGGGCTGCCGTCTATGGGGTCGCACAGAGTCGGACACGACTGAAGCGACTTAGCAGCAACAGCAGCAGCAGAAGAGACAGAGGCTTTAATTACCTGACTTGTTTTTAATCATCTAGTCTGGCTCCTCACGATGTTTTCCACAACTGTTTTCTCATGATCCATCTTTTATTTGTTTTTGTTTTTGGCAGAATTGATCTCTAAATCAAAATTCAGCCCCTGTGGAATCTACATTAGGATTAAGTGAGGCTAAGAGAGGAGGGCAGAGACAGTCAAGGTGCATTATTTATTTGAATTTGCATTGAAAGTTATCATTCTTGTCATTTTAACGAATAACTCATTTTTTTTTAAAGTGATAATAGCCAGAAAATGGCTTTTTTAAAAAGTCTGGAGTTTCAGGGCTGATTTTAACACTAGCATAGCACTATTTTAGCGCCACCTTGAGGCAAACTCATGCATTGCAGAGGGGAGGAAATTAAAAAATCATAAACCTTAACAAACCTTAGTTCAGCAACATAGAAATACCAACTTGCTCCTTTTTGCCTATCTGCCCCAAGCCAGGGATTCCAGTTGGAATTGTCCAATGACCCTGTGAAATAGGTGCTATTATTATTACCATTTTGCAGATGGAAAAACTGAGGCATAGTTTGTAAGTGGTGGCACTGGAGTTTGATTCTAGATCATATACATTTTAATAACTATGGTATATAAAACCTCAAATTTTGCATCTGTACTCTGTCAGGAAGAACGTTTGAAATGTAAAGGGCAGAATGAACATCAGTAGGAGGAAATGGAAGCCCAAGAGGGAAGAACTGATGACAAGAAACACTTTTACCACTTGAAAGGAAATCATGTCTTCTGGACTAGACAAAATCTAAGTACTTAAAGGAATATAGAGGAGGTTGTTAATCATGGCTGTGATGTTGAGGGACTGTGGAGGAGTGAGAGGCTGAAAGACTGAAGATGCGCGGTTTTTCCAAAAGCTGAGAACATGATAGTCAACTTAGGCATCATTTGTAAGCATGTAAGTTAGAAAGTATTGATCCCTAGGGGGCAGATATGGGCTTGACCCAAATATGGGTCAAGTCAGATCCACCTTATTTCCTAATAAGCTGTTGTATAAATGGATTTCAACAAGGCTTCTCAGCATATCCTTGTGGACATGATAAGAAATATGGCTACTTGCAAAACAGCTATTTTCATGGAGGCTGATATGACTATATGCTGATGTTTTGATGACAACCTGGAGCAAGGCTTTCAATGGCAAAATTCAAGAGCTGGCCTTCAATTCTTTTCTTCACTATTTGGATAAAAAATCTTGATGTCTCAGCCAATACAGAGGACAGATAACATCAAGTGGAGAAGCACAGAATATCAGATGACTGAGTTGGAATCCCAAAACCATCTGGACCACTGGACTGAATTGAATGAGATGTAATTGAGTAACAGTGAACATGAGACCCTTCCTCCCAAAGTATTAAGTCAATTTGCCCCATATTGAGAAGTAACCTGGCAGCCTTGCTATCAGTAAAGTGAGCTGCACACATAATTTAAAATTTTCTAGAATCCACATTTTGAAAAGGAAAACACCAAAACTAAGGTAAGGTGAATTTTATAATGTATTTTATCATTTTAATAATATATTTTACCAAATATACCAGAATACTATCATTTCAACATGTAACCAATATATAAAATTATTGCGTTACTTTACATTCTTTTTTTGTACCAAGTCTTCAAAATCTACTGTGTACTTTACATGTATAGCATCTCTCAGTTTGCACCAGCCACATTTCAGGTGCTCAGGAGTGGCCATCTAGGACATATGCCCCATATTGGACTGCGCGGCTCAGAGCGCTCTCATTGACACTTCGCTCCGTGCTGGCACTGCACTCTGGTCAGGGTGTTCTCAGGCTGGCTGCATCAGCAGGGATACCATACTTACGGTTGTTCCACTCATAAGGATTGATTTCATTTAGTGGAAAGAGAAAGGGTCTGGGCTCTCTGACATAAACCATGGTGGAAGCTGCACCGGCGCCCACTATCTGTGACCTCTAGTCAACTCTTCATCGTGAGTTCTGGTACCATGCCAGTGACTAAGTCTAGAATTTTTTTAAAATAAACACTCCTCAAACTTTTTCCCTCTCTGCTCATCTCCTGGAGTCTTTGTTCAGGATAGATGTTTTTACTGGACCTAATTGCAGCTTAACTTTTTTCAAAGACTAGAGTAAAATCTTTCTTCCATTTTTAAGACCAACCAATGCAACTCTTACAATTGGTTTTAAGTTTCCATATCCTGTTCCCTTTTCCAACAACAGTGATTTCTAAGCACTAACACCCATTCAGGAATCTGGCAATGTAACCAGTAGTGAATGTAGCTGAAGAGCAGAAACTAAACTTACATAAATGTATAGCCAAAATATTTTAGAAATGTGCAAAAACTCGCCTTAAAATAAATCACCCATCATCATTTCCAACTGGCTTTCCAACAGACTCAGAACTGAGTCTGATCCCAGGCCAACCACCCTTTCTGCTTCATTATATATCTCACTGCAGGGACATTTTTCCCTGCAGGGCTGAAGACACTATTATTTATCCTCCCACCATCACTACCTAGAATATTCCTCCACACCACCTGTTTTCTTTGAGTAGAAATCATGAGTTCATGGTAGTTGAAGATACATTCTCTGGAGCAGACTGCTTGGCTTCAAATGTTGGACCCACTGCTTCTAAGCTGTGAGATGTAATTCAATTTCCTCATCTGTAGATTGAGGATAACAGTCTCTCTTTATATAAACAACCTCATCCATATAAAACACTTGAACAGAAACTGGCCCATAATAAGGACTCAATAAATATTTTCTACTCAGTGAATAAGAGGACAAGTTTTCAGTTCTTCACATGAAAACTTTGTAACTCATAAACTTTTTTTTTTGGTACACAGAAACTTTTGGCTTGAGGGGAGCTTACATATTGACCACTATGACCTCCCAAGCCCATTCCATAGGAAGCTTGCTGCCTTGGGGATTTCTGCTCCACTTTGGGGCAGCATTAACTTCTGGGAAGGCAGCTGTACCCTAGTGCAAAAAGCTTGGACTTTAAAGCCTGGTTTTACAATCTTCCTGTCATCTCCACCACATCATCCTATTACTATGCTTTATTACAAGAAAACCTATGGAGCTCTGATATGTCTTTCCATACTACGATGTGTTTCAGAGAAAGCACTTAAATAGTGACAAAGCCCCATGAACATTCTCTTTTGCAGCAAAAGAATTATATCTGGGGTCTTCCTAGCTAAGAACAGTTCTAGCTTAGTATGTGACCGATTCTTGCAAAAATCTTGGAAAAAATCAATAGGTGCAAATCATGATCGAGAGCTCTCCTGGGCTAAGATATGGAAGATAAATGTTGATAATTATTCCTCAGAAATTAACTACAGAATCTTAGTATATATGAATATTAAATGTACAAAAAGTCCATGAAACATACGTACGTATCTATGTGGTGCATTTACTTTCTAAGATTTTTAGCATTTTAAATATTCCTCAATTTTCTCTTTACAAGTAAATGCACAGCTGGATCACTCAAATCCAAATAGTGTCTGATCAAGGTTAAATGATGTGCTTGTTAACTGTTCTAAATGGATGAAATTTCTTTCCCTCTTCCCTTAATTTTTATAAAACAGGGCAAAATAAATGAAAAGGCAACAGCAGCTTTGGCTGTTATATAGACATAAGAGGGGAATGTTGCTGGAACCATACTGATGGCTAGACGGCCGCTCCATAAACCCTCTGCCACAGTTGTTCAACAACATTGAAACATTCACTAGCTAAAGTAGAGTGTGATCTGACCATGTAATGAAGAAAAAGGAAAGAGGTTCCAAATTCACATATATTGAAGTCACATACCACCTGAATTAGGTGTCACTGACAGAAGAAAATGTAAATTTGTTACTCTAGTACTTCAAATTTCATTTTCTAGGGGCAACAACAATCCTAGTTCCCAACACAAGCCAAAGACTTGTTAAACATGTCAACTGAGATTGGACACATGAAAAGTGCTTTCTAAACAGTAAAGTTCCCATGTCAGAGTTTACTATTCCCTAACTAAAATGAGAAGGAATATACTTTCTCAAGGATAATTAGGTCCTTGTTTCATCCACTCCCATCTCTAGTTTCTGCAGGCTCCTCTCTAGAAGGTGCCATGTGTGTTTAACTGGGTATGGGGACTTGATCTTCACCACTCTCTCACAGGTTTGTGTGTTCATCTTGCTTCATGGGAGGAAAATCCAACTAGCACACAGGTCCCAGGGAGGGAAATGAGGCTGATTAAGGAAAAATGACAAGGAAAAAAGATGGAGATGGGAGAGACAACAGGGAAGCTAAACCAACAAGAAACAGGAGTCAAGAAAAAAATTAACAAAAGAATGTATTTAAAAACAGACTTCTCCAGTTGGCATTTCAAATGAAACAGCTAACAATTAACTCCAACCCTTTGTATAGTGTCTTTTTGCTTCTGGAGTCCTCTTGTAGCTTTAATTCTTGAAACTCGGGCGGCAGCACCAGACATAAATCCCAAAGGGAGAGGTATTGTTAAACCTTTTGCTGGTCATTCTTTTCTCAACAGAAATGGACAAATTCTTAAGCCCGCTTACTCATTTCATGACGATCATTAGAAGAAAAAAGATTAAATCAAATTTGCATATTGAAAATGAAAACAAAAATACACACACACAAAAAAAACCCTGCAGATAATAAATATCGCTGATTCACTTATTTTAAAACAAAGTCCAATTTTATTCATTCTTAATATCCTTGCAGTCCATTGTAAACCTTCTGCACTGATCCTTGTTTCAGTAGCTGTTTGATACCTGGAGAAAGAATGAACAAATGACTCCATTAACAAAAATGTAGCTTAAAGAGCATGTTTCACAGGAAGGCTCCACAAAAGGCCCCAGGACAAGCATGGATCTGAATTAAACAAGTAACTACCCACGTCCAACTGCATCACGTGTGGATACCCACACACGCACGTCCAAGGTGATCCTTGTCTTTGTATCTCAGGCAGACATACCACACACACATCCCACAAAATTCCATGAGAAGAGGCAATTAGAATGGACAGAAAGTGCTTCAGCTGTCTTCCATCCCTTCTTCTCTGTCCTCTTTCCACTTTTGACCTCTTTCCTTTCTCCTTTACCTTTTCCTTTTTACTTACGACCCACCACCTGGGCCCTCTTCTCAAGCAACCATTGCAGCCTTCACCCTCCAAGCCTCTGATCCTTCTAAAGCAGAACTCATCTTTCCCTGAACAATAAACATTACACTCTCACCTTCTCTTGCTTCCTCTGACAACTGTTCTTTTGGAAAATCCACATCGAAAGTGATTATCAAAGAGCCCTTGATGTTGTTGTTGTCAAAGTTGGGGAGCCCTTCCCCTTTCTTCCATAGCTTGGCTCCGGGTCTGGTGATCTTATCCCGGGAAATATGTACCTGGAAAGCAAAGCGGGATGCTAGAGGAAGGACTGTCCTCCCGGAGCACAACACAGCTTCCAGTGAGCACTGCTACCCAGAGCTCATGTCAGAGCTCAGCAGAGCACCAGGATGAAGGGGCAAGCAAAACATGTCTCTGTGGCTCCAAAGACTGAAGTAACCTCAACATCAGCCACAGGAAGGCTTTAAAAGGACAGGACTTTTAAAAGAACTAGTATGCTTACCTTGTGACCATCCAAGTGAGTAATGTCCATATCAAAGCCCACCAGAGACTCTACGAGGGAGATTGTCACATTTGTGTATAAGTCATCTCCTCGCCTTTCAAATATCGAGTGCCTGGAAGAGAACACGGTAAAGATCAGTAACTTCCAAAGTCTTTTTTTGGAAGAGTTCAAAAAGTTTTTAGAAAAGTCATGGAAAAGGATGGATGCCACTCTTTCAAACAATAAGCTTCTCTTAAGACACTCCTTTGTGTATAGTATTAAGAGAGACTGTAAAGTTAGTAGGATTTATTAAACCCTCATCTTCAGGAGCTTATGATCAGCAAAAGCATATAATTAAAATACAAGTAATCAGATTATGGAAAAAAGAGGACAACTTCTGGCCATGGAATTGGGGGAGAAGGGCGTCAGAGATCGGTGGGGATCCCAGAGCTGGGTTTATAAGGCCCAGTCAGCTCTGAAGCTGTAGATAAGGAGGGTGCATGGGAGGCTGGGGACAGGACAAGAGGGAATTCTGGCAAAGATATGGACTTGAGAAGGGACTAGGTTTATTCAGGGAACAGAACATATCCCAGTTTCCCGGGAGGTGATCAGAAAGACAAGGCAGATGAAAAACACTGGGGAAAGATCACTGAGATTAAGGAGTGCTATGACAGAGAGAAGTCTTTGGCACTGGGGGCCCATTTCTCCATATTTGGGTGGGAATACTGTTTCAGTGAATCCTTAGACAGAGGCATCACTGGTCTCCAAAGTGGTAAACAAGAAAGCCTGAGTTCCGGGCAAAATTCTTATGTAAGGGGCACTGCATGTTGAAGAGAGGCAACCAGGGAAGCTGCCCAGCAGCTGCAGATGACGTCACAGTAGGTCCTGTCTATGGAAAAGTCTCCCATTATTGCAGGGGGCGCATTTCCTCAGTTAATACCTCTGACCTCCTTGTGTGCTTCTCTTTCACAGCTCCTTACTTGTCTTATCAATGCTCTTCACCCAACATCGTTTAGAATCTTAAGTCCTGAGTAAATAAATATTTAGGCTCAATAAGAGGCTCCAACCCAAAGAAGGCTTCCAAACTGAGATGACTTACTTGACAACTTTGATTCGGAACCGCAGGTCTCCTGGCTCTCCATCCACGTGAGGCTCACCTACTCAGAAGAGATTACCACACACTGTAAACACTGCAAATCTGTTTGGTTGCTGAAAAAAGTTTTTAAAGCCACTAACTTGGGCTTTGACTGTTAAGCCTATCTGTGAGCACAGTCTCTCTACCTGGTTATATCAAATTTCAGATTATTAGTGAGTCTCACCTGTGCCTCAGGCACAGCAGTAAATAAACTGACCTATTTCCTAAACAAAGAATGATTCACTGATTTCTGAACCTTATATTTTAAAGCTATTTTTTCTTCTAGAGTTTTAAATTTAACCCCAAAATGAGGTCTGAGAGCATCTTATTAATGCCAATTAGAGTTACGTCCGGAGAAGGCAATAGCAAGCCACTCCAGTACTCTTGCCTAGAAAATCCCATGGATGGAGGAGCCTGGTAGGCTGCAGTCCATGGGGTCGCTAGAAGTCGGATGCGACTGAGCGACTTCACTTTCACTTTTCGCTTTCACACAATGGAGAAGGAAATGGCAACCCACTCCAGTGTTCTTGCCTGGAGAATCCCAGGGACAGGGGAGCCTGTTGGGCTCCTGTCTATGGGGTCGCACAGAGTCGGACACGACTGAAGCGACTTAGCAGCAGCAGCAGAGTTACGTCTCTTCTTTTATTGGGGAGTTCAAATTAATCCATTAAATTCTGAACATCTTAAACTTTGATATAATTTAGGCTGTGTGTGCATGTTAAGTCGCTCAGTCCTGTCTGATTCTTTGTGACCCCATGGACCATAGCCCTCCAGGCTCCTCTGTCCATGGTATTCTCCAGGCAAGAATACTGAAGTGGGTTGCTATGCCTTCCTCCAGGGGATCTTCCTGATCTAGGGATCAAACCCACATCTCTTATGCCTCCTGCACTGGCAAGCAGGTTCTTTATCACTAGCACCACCTGGGAAGCCCAGCTTAGGCTACTGGACAGTAACTTTTGGCCATTGTATTCAAAGGATAAACAGTAATGCTAGAGCTTAAAGATGGTCCCGAAAAGCTTCCTGTATCCTAAAAAATGATGGAAGTGTGTTGGAAATGATGCATGCATTTACTATGTGGCCATGAAGTATGGGGTGAGGTGGGAGGTATTCACAAGCAATCAGAGAGCAGAAAGTTATGATAATAAAACATCAATGTCAATATTTCACCTTCTCCAATAAAGGGGTACTCCATGCCATCTCTCACCCCAGGTTCAATTTCTACCTCCAGTGTTCGTTCTTCATTCACTAGTCTGAGACAAAGAGAATTTAAAAGGAAAAACAAATGAAAATATAAACCAAATCCCAGACACAGATAATTCAAGTTTTATCTACCCAATCTACTTTTTCTTGGAATAATAGGCTATATCTCTAGATGACAAAGCCACTTGATATCCATTTACACCTTCCACCTGCCAAATGCCAGGGCAAAGCTTCTATATATCACATAATCACGCAACCACTGATTCCAAAAAGGCCTACAGTTGGCTGGCTGCTTTAACATGAAGATCAATAATAGAGAAAAGCACTTACACTTACATAAGTGTCCACCTGAAAGGACAGTGTCATGTTTATCAGAAAATCTAACAGTTGAGTTTATCCTATTTGATTTTTTTCCCTGAACCCACAAATAAATGAGCTAGATTTAATATATACAATTGAAGGTTCAATTAAATAGTTGTGTTCATAATATAATCAGCAAACAGTATGTCTCTAATCTGAAATTTAGCTGGACATATAAGATTGCTCTAAATATTCCAAGTAGAAAAAAATGGAATATCAACAGCTTTAAGAATACTCAGAAATAAAGCTGATTTGTCTATAGACATAAAAGAAGATATTCAGAAGAGATACTTTAAGAAGAAACAAAAATGTAAATTTCTTTGCTCTGTCCTCTGGCAGGACATGAGGGAGAGAGAAGGAAAAAAAAATCTCGGTATGGACCACTGGCATTTTATTAGACCAATGAGATGATTAAAGTGTCCCTTGGCAGAGTGAACAAGGTGCTTCTACTCACTTGACATTCGGGCACTCATCACAGACCACCTCCTGGGTCATCTGGAAGCGCCCGGGGCCCAGCTGGGTGGTCCGCATCTCCTGCCTGCAGTTGCACTTCCGTTTGCCAGGGGCCTGCCTCGCCACAGGTTTGTTTCTAACCACCTAGGAAGTGCACACACAGCATAAGCTTCTCTTTTGCATCCCCCAGATTTCAGTTTCCTCACCGGATCTGGGATGGAACCTTCCCTTCTCTCCCAAGTCATCCTTCAGGGAGACCCACAGCTGAGAGAAGTCCTAGAGGAGTTACAAGTCAGCCCCCACACAGGACTGTAGTAAATGAATCCTTAACGGACTCAAAGTCTAAAGCTGGAGGAGAGAGAGGAGGGTAAGAAAGAAGAGAACTAGAAGATAGTGTGCACAGGATCACTTTTTCTAAGCCACAAAGAAATACTACTGAGTTAACATAGTCCACAGAATTACTATTTCTTGAGAAATCCGAGCTGTGTAAAGCAGGAGCCCTGAAGAACAACCACAGCCTTCAAAAGCTGGCATGTGGCTCCCACTCCAAGATGAGCCATGATTAACCTCATGAAAACACTTCCTTGTTTCAGGCAACTCAATCTGGCAGTGTTTTCCAATGCTGCCTCAATCTAGATACTCAGCCTGTAAGAAGAGACACAATGAGCATCTTCTTGTAGCTATCTGCAATCAAACATTCTGATCCCTCCAAATCAAAGGATATATATATTATATCCTTCATATATAATAAAATATATGAAGAAATGCATGCCTATGTAGCTGAATGAGGCAAATGTTTGAAGAAAAATCCCTCAAAGCCTACTAATATATGAAGCCCAGTTCAACAGAATAAACAATAAAAGTAATTAGAGCTAACAGTTATGGCACTTACTATGTGCCAGGCAAGGCCCTAATCACATGTATTTACGAACTCTTTATGACATAGATGCCGCTATCATCTCCATTTTACAGAGAATGGAATGAAAGCACAGAAAGGCTCAGTAATATGATCAAGGTCACATAACCAATGTACGGCAGAGCCAGGACTCTAAATCAGGCAAGTCTAGCTCCAAAGTCTGTACTTCTAACCACTATGCTCTTTTAGAGTAATTATTTTTCTTAAAAAGAATCGACCATGGGGGCATTTAAACAGCAAGGTCACATACATACATTCTTTACAATAATTAGATTAACAAGGAATTTGTTTAGGAGCATGCTAACTACAAGAAAGTGATGTGTACGTTATGTATAGCCAATGACTACAGACAACAGGCCTGCAAGGGAACATGGGAAATTAATCTCTGTACCTGAATATAGGTATAAGGCTTCCTAAAAGCACTGTTTGGAATTGGAAAAAAACTGGAAACAACCTACATGCCTATTGATCCAATGTGGTCACAGTGAAATGCTATTCAGTAGAATTATAGCTGTAAGCAACAACATGGGTGAATCCTGACAATATTAAGAGTAAGTAAAAAGAGGCCAGTCTCAGAAGATAATGTACAGTCTGAAGTTGTTTTCAAAAAGCCAGAAACAATGTGAGTGAATGAAATACTATTCAGGTATACATACACATATAATAGAACAAATAAACAAAGAGTGGCAATAGAGACAAAACTCAGGATATGACGTAGTCACCTTGGAAGGGAGGTAGGGGGATGGAATAAGGAAGTAGCATGTAGGTAGATATAAGTCTTGGTTTATTGTTTTATTAAGTTCTTGGGCTGAGAGATGAGTTCATGAAACAATTACAGCGTATCATGAACTAATCGTTAGTCCATGGAACATAATCATGGGTTATGATTCATTCAATTCTATGCACTGCCCCCTTCCTAAAAGACAGAGAAGGTACCGGAAACCTCTTAGTTTTAGTCATAAGAACACATTCAAGAGTTAATATGAATAGGTGCATAATTTGGACTTACTTCTACAAAATTTCCTGCATACACTTCTTCCAAAGTGACTTCTAGATCTACAATAATATCACTTCCTCTTGGAATATTTCTGTCTTGCTGACGAGGGGTTCCTCCAAACATGAAACCAAAATCTCCAAAGAAGCTGTTGGTAAGTGTAAAATCATCAGGAAAAGAAATCAGAATTCACCTCTTACAATTTTAGTTTTCTTCATACTGATAAAATATTGTGACCTACCAATGAGCAAAACTGAAAGACATTTTTAATTCACTGAAGTAATAACATCATGTATAACTTATATAGTAGTATTTATAGTATAAATATAGAGCACATATATATTGCCCCAAAACAAAAAAACTACTTTTTAATATTGTCGGACACGACTAAGCGACTGAACTGAACTGAGATATACAATACAGTGTATAAAGTATGCCAATGAATTATAAATCAACGAAAAAATAATCTCTTTAATAGTGACAAATATCAGAATATAATGGAGATATTGAGAAAGGGTATAGTATATATAAGCCCATGTATTGCTGAAACCAACGGTAATTTTGGACTCTTGTAGTGTTCACCTTTATATGCTTTTTAGATACTAACTTTGGTGAAAGAAGCTACTGCTTTGTACAAAAATCTTGGATACATAATTCAACTAAAAAAGCATCAGCCTCAGTAAAACTCTGGATCTGACAGAAAAGGAAGTTCTGGTCTCATATGATCAAAATTAACTTGTGTTAAATAACAGAAGCATCACTTTAAGATTAATATAAACAGTGACCTTTAACTCCATAGGAGTTCTAATCATAATCTTAAATTTTGGTTAAGAAGTCTCAGATGTTAGCATAGTGATGACAATTATACAACCCCTCCCCCTCTCTCCAGAAAAAAAAAAGACAAAAAAATCCCCCAGTCTCGGTGAACAGACTCCCTGAATCTTGAATAAAAGCAGAGGGGGGAGGATTTTGGTGCAGGAGGGGCATGGGCAGAGCCTTTTCTCTTTCTGGCATCTCTGGGTATCACTTCTAACTGCCAAGAGGTTTGAACAGAACACTTTCCTGGTAGGCTAAAGCAGCCAAATCAATCCTGGGGAAGAGCAGGATTTCCTAACTGTATTACTCACACATCTTCACAGGTCCTGAAAATCTACCGTCACCCCCAAACACTAAACATAGCAACTGTGATTCATACTTTTTTTGAGTTCACAAAACTCTTTAAGAATCTGAAGTATGCATTGCATCCTCCCCCCACAGAAATGCATATTCAAATATGTTTTTATTTATAATTTGACTCAAAACCCTCGATCAAGACCACCTATTTATGCATGAAAATTCAAATGTTCAATAAAATGGGCCTCAAAGAGTGGGAAGGTAAGGTGTTTATCATCCAGCCACTCAGCATTCTCAGAAAGCCGGGAGCAGCAAGAGACGGAGAGTCTCTGCCCTGACTCCTTCCACCAATGTTGATGATTACAATCATCCCTTTCTTGCTGCCAGGATGAAGAGGCAGCTCTGGGTATAGAAGCAGGAATTTCTCTCTCTTACAAGAATCACCTTGCTCAGTAAGTGGTTTGCAGATTTGAAGACAGCGAGGAGACAAAATGAACTGGTTTCCAACATATATCACCCCCAACAAAGTAGGGATTGATTCAACTGATATGGTTGGCTAGGAGGACATCCCTATTAGTACTAACCATCTTTGCTGGAGCTTTGTGAAAATAGAGAAGTATATTCCCATACAAAGGATGATGAATGACCTTCTGGTCAAGGATCAGTTGAGTTGTACTCTTCATCAAAAGATTCTGAGCAAGGGAACAAGGATAATTCTTTAATAGTCACTAAGTGACCAACTCTCAGACACTAATACTTTGCAGATGGATAAATTACTTACTGTGAAAAAATGTCTCCATGGGAGCTCTGATGGCCATCTTTCAAGCCCTCTTCACCATATGTATCATACTGTTTCCGTTTCTCACTATCCGACAGAACCTGGGAGCAAAAGCCAGTGGAGGAAACGATTATGAGAAATGGTTTGGTAAGGTGCATTCACATTTATGTTTTAAAATTTTTAAACTCTTGAGACTGTGTGTAAAATTTTAGTTGATGGTGGTTTTCATTATGTATAGTATTAAGGCATGTTTAAGAGTTAATAAATTCTTTGATCAGTGTTCATTTTGTAACTTTACACAATGCTCAACTCATGTTTTTAATTTAAATTGATCAGAACTTACCGAGCTGCATAAACATCATGCAGATTAGCACTAACAAGATTAGCAACATGGCTATGAATGTGAGGGCAGTAACAGGAAAGAGTGAGATGAATTCCTCAGGTTTACTTTCCATGTAGTTTGACTCCCATACTTAGGCTGCTAACCACTATGCTATATTAGCTCTCTAAACTATAAACCCGGGACATGACTGACAAGATTGTTATTAGTCACAGAAACAGTAAATAAGGACAGCCTTCAACTTTGCTCAGCCTCACATATCTATACCATAAGCTCTACCGGACACTACCCCACACAAATTAAGAGATTGGCAAGTCGAGAGAATCAAATGACAGGTCTCCAGAAAGGTCTACACTGCAATATTTTCATATTCCCCTTGCATTTTTTTGATATATGTAGAAATCCATTTGTGGAAGAGTGCTGTCTGGCACATACAGCTCATAATGTCCTGAGTCTGAACTGCAAAGAGTGAAAAGGGACACTGCTCTACAAAGGATGCTCAAGCTCAGTTTCACAACTTGAAAAAAGACTTTCTAAAGTTTTAATCGTTTTAGAAAACTAGATGCTCAGTCATAAGTATATGCTTTCTCATTGGGACCATTTCATATCTAGAATAAAGAATGTAAAACAAAGTAAGCTTCAGTGTTATTCAAAATTTGCCTTCCAAAAAAAGCTTCCCATTTACTGACAGCATTCTGAAATATACGCACTTTGAAGGGGCTTCCCAGGTGGCTCAGTGGTAAAGAATCCGCCTGCTAAGCAGGAGATGCAGGTTTGATCCTTGGGTTGGGAAGACTCCCTGGAGAAGGAAATGGGAACCCTCTCCAGAATTCCTGTCTGGAGAATTCCATGGACAGAGGAGCCTGGCGGGCTACAGTCCCATGGCATCGCAGAGAGACTGACAGAATTTAGCAACTAAACAACAACACAACTTTGAAAATTAAACAACTTTATGCTCTTTGGTATTCTTACATTTCTATTTAGACAGCAAACTGATGGAAAAAGTTATTCTAAACTTATACTTGTGTTGGCTCAGGGAAAAAAAAGGTTGGAAGTATATGGGGCTTGTTGACTCAGCAAAAGAAAGGGAAGATCTGATTGGCATATGTAAATAGGCCTCATTTTTGGCTCAGGGCCTGAATGATGTGTAAGGAGCCACAGTAAAAAAATCTATTAACATTTAAGATACATTCAGAAGGATAATAAGAAAGTCAGTGTATAAGAAAGTGAGCATTCTTAAAATCAAAAAGAGATGAGTTAGACTAGAAGTGACTAGAGTACTCAACTCAAACCACTATGATAGAGCAGGGGAGATAAATATCCTTTAAAAAAAAAAAAAAGCTACTTTGGGGAAAGAGAAACGGGCAGAGTTAACTTAAAAAAACAAACAAAAAAAAACCCCTCATTATTATGTGATCGGGATTTTCAATATTTTCACTTTCAAGTCCACTTCTCTGTTCTTGTCTTGGCAAAGAAATGAATTCCACATTGGATCCATAAGAAATTCCATTTCAAATCCCCCCAAACAAAGACTATTTTTAAGTCAGCTTCTTTTTGGACACAGGAGGCTTCTGTAATAACTCATCCAAAACTACCCTTGAAGTTATCTATTATCATTCATTTACTCCTCACTTCTCTTCTATCTAAAGAATGCAATTTTATTCCAGTCTTGGAAAATTTTATTTTTAAGAGAAAAAAGGAATTTCTTAGTTGACTGGCCAATCAACCAGTCTCAACTAATTAAAATGCCTGCAGTAATCTCAGCTCAGTAGAGAAGACAGACGTATTCACAATAGACCCTTCAACTTTAGTGAGATTTTGATTTGTGGACACTGATTTATCCAAGGACCAAAGACAGGCAATCAAGTGAATGACGCAAAGAAGAATGAACTGGGGACTAGAAAGGTTCTGAGTTAAACTGCAATCTTGTTGAATGTTGCATGTATAGCCTGCCTAGGTCATGGTGAAACAACATGCAGAATCTACAAAGAGTGTGGAAAATTCTTAGCAAAAGTTCTCCCAGAAAATATTTTTGATTATTGGGTTTCTATCAAGCAATGGGAGTATTCATGGTAAATAAAGTGCAAAATATGGAATCCATATTAACAAGAAACAAAATGTTACATACAGTAATTTAAGAGGGTCCACCAACCCTCTCAAGTTTATTTGTGAGCCTAAGGTTAGGAATTTTGGTCCTACAGGTGTTGGGAGAAGAAAGGGAAACCCCATTAGTTTTAAGTTTCATGTGCATATAAATCACTTTTACTTCATTCACTTCTTTAACCTAGGAGGCCTCAGAATCCCCTCTTTGTGGTTTTTTACCACTAAAATATTTTCCAGACTTGTTTCCAATCTTCTCACTATACAGGGATTTAATCTGAATTCAGAAGCTGTAGCTCCCTGACTACTGGAGTCAAATTATTTTTTTCTGTGTCCTTTTAGAAAATGGGAATAAATGGTGACTAGAATTGATAACACTGTATTGTATAGCTGCAAGCTGTGAAGAAAGCAGAACGTAAATGTCCTCACTATAAAAAGAAATACATGATGTGATGGACTGAGCAAAATCCTTTCACAATGTATACACATATCAAATTACCACAACGTATACTTTACATATCTTACAATTTCATTTATCAATTATATTTCAACAAAGCCGAAAAAAAAAATATAACCACAGATCTCTTATCCTATTTCTAGGGGAAAGGTGAATTGCAACACATGCAAAGCAGCTAACTCTTAAATTGATACACATGAAAGATTATCAGCCGCTTATTTGTAAAAATTTTTTCACCATGGTGTTGTGTAAAATGGTTCTGTGTGAAATCGTTTTTCAAACAGTAAAAACAGTGATTAAGGATTCAGTAAATATTCCTGTGTTGTTAAAAATGAAAAAGAAAGAAAATGGGAATAAGAATATGCCCAGCTCTACTATATTTCATGTTGTCCTAATGAAGATTAAATGAAATGATACATATCAAAATGTTTTAACCTCTAGATAAGAGGTTGCAAATTCAAACTATAGCTATGTTTTCTTTGATCTGCACATAAAAGAAAATTTTAAATTGAATAAGTTCCCAACATGTTATAACCAGGAAAATTTACCAAAACAATCAGGAATTCCACTCCTCTAGAAAAATTAAATGATCTGGCAACATAGTGCTTACATCTATATATGGCAAAAACTGGGTGGGGTTGAATAACAGCTGCTCCTTTGAAATGAGTCAAGAAGTCTTCAGTTTGTCAGTCCTCTTCATTCCCTGTTGATTGCTAAAATGGAGGTAGAATATCCACTCTCCTGTTTTATCTTATACCTGCCATGCATATTATCTGCCTGGTCCATATAGGCAGGTGGATTTGCAATCCTCATTTAGACTTTGTTTCTGCTTCTGGCTCCAACTTCCAATCTACTAATTAATCTACCAATTCTATCTGCTTTCATTTATCTTTTTTAACACTACTCTCCTTAATAAAACAAATGCTGATATGAAAAAGGCAGGAAGCAGTACCTTCTAAAATAGATGTACAGTATAGCATTGAGCACTACTATTATCTATTGTCTATTTCTTTTAAAAAGTGACCTGAAAAACGGGAGTGTTACTCTGCATTACATGGTCTTTTCTGTATCTGCAGGTTTTATTTATACTTTACCTTCTTCCTGACTTACCTCATAAGCAGCACCCAGATCCTGGAATTTCTCCTGTGCCCGTGGATCATCAGGATTCCGGTCAGGATGAAGCTGCAGGGCTAGTTTCCTGTAGGCCTTTTTAATATCCTTTATAGAGGCACTGCGAGGCACCCCCAAGATCTTATAGAAGTCTCGCCTGGGGATGCAGGAGAGGGAGAAGATACTTCATTAACGGGTTATACATTACATTTTTAAAAGTGAAATTTCTTCCTTTACATTTAGGTTTGTGTCTGAGCAAAGAGGTAGGAAAATAAAGGTACATATGTGACACATGAAAAGAATGACTTAAAAAAAAAACCACACCAGAATTTGTAATGAGTTTCATACACTGAAGCAATCATAATGAGAGGCTATGTACTTTTTGAACAATGCTAGGATTATTCAAAGTATCTGTGGCATTATTCTCTTAGGATAACTAGTTTTAGTCAAGAAAGTCATTTTCTTATTTTATGGTCACACATTATTTCCAAGCAAGAACGCTATAATCAAATTAAGTCTCTGTCGTCCTCTATTACTGACTTCAAATGATTTGACTGCTTCCAAAGATCAAATAATCTCAAAGGATGATTTTCTTTATCCAAAACGATTGTATCACATAAACGTTCTAACAGTAGCACTCTTGGAATGTTAAAGATGAAGTGACTGAAATTAACTTCAGAGGTTAACGCAGAAGTCAAAGCCCAAACAAGAGAAGCCTGAAAAGAGAATAACATTCATTTGAATGTATGAGTTGTGGAGTTTTGCGCCGAAAAAGAGAAAATAACAATTTTGCAGTCATTCAGTCAGTTCAGTCACTCAGTCGTGTCTGACTCTTTGCGACTCCATGCATTGGAGGAGGAAATGGCAACCCACTCCAGTGTTCTTGCCTGGAGAATCTCAGGGATGGGGGAGCCTGGTGCGCTGCCATCTATGAGATCGCACAGAGTTGGACACGACTGAAGCAGCTTAGCAGCAGCAGCATACTGACATCTTGTTCAAACAACTTAAGGTACACATTGCTTTAAGTGCAAAAAGTGCTAACAAAAACATGTTAAAAATACAATAAAGTTTTACCTAGGAGAAGAAGATTTTTATTTTAGAAATATAAGATGTTTCACAAGGAAAAAAAAAAAAAACCAACAAAGTTTACGCATATATGCACACGGGGAAGGGAAAAAAACTTTTAAGAGAATAATAAGCACTTAAAGTGTCAAGTTCTTCTAGGTAGTGCTTTCTCCTTTCAGAGTAACCCACAAATTTGTCAGAAGCTAAGGATTTACTCTTTTCCACATTCTAAATATGAGCCTAGCATATCAAATTCAGTGGGCACTGGGCCTACAGGATAGTGGATCTTAAAGGCTGGAGAATCTCTAGAGTCCAGGAGGTCCTGCTTCCTTCAAACAGGTGGCACATTATCATCGTCATGTCAAAGATGGGAATTTTGGTTTTCTTTCAAAGCCACATAATTCATAAGTTGGGTGGGGCTAGAATTCCAGTCTACCGTCTATTGGTAAAATGTTTCTCCCCTCTGCTTGTAATACGACTCAGCTCCCTAAGAATGCTCCCTGGAGAGACAATGAGGCATGATGACAGCTTAGGCTCAGTATCTCACGAAGCTGAAAGGTACAAGGGCTCTTCAAAGGGTCTGCCTTGCTCCCGCAATCCAATTTCTTTCAGTCCCGGCATGGCTACCCTACCTATTCTCCCCACGTCCTCACTTTGCCTGGCATCACTACCCACCCACTTTGATGCCAGCCCAACGGCTCGTTGTAGAGTTAACACTGTATCGTCCCCTTCTCCAACTCAGCAGCCCCCCATCCCACGTTGCGCTTGGCACTGCATCCCACCCTCGCTTCTCTGGGCAAATCTAGCTCTGGGGCTTCTGAGTCTAAGCCCCTATCCCCCGGGTCACCCACTGTCCGCCTCTCCATCCCACTAGCCTGGCCCACACTACCCACTCCTCCTCTCCACTGCCTCACCACAGCAACGCCCCCTACCACTCCCCCCATCGGACAACGTCCCCTTCTCTCCCCAGCCTCCTTCCCATCCACGACTGACTTAATGGCCCCGTGCCCGCAGATTCCAGTTCCTCACCCAGCGATCACGGTCCCGATGAGGTACAGCAGCAACAGGCAGAAGGTGCCCAGGTTCTGCGGGGCCATAGTCCCTCTGTGCCGGCCCCGGTCCCCCGCACTCCTCACAGCCCCCGCCGCCGCGTCGGCTCGTCAGCCCACCCGGCCCTGAGAGGCCGCCTTACCCCCGGGTCTCCGACTTAGTTAGGAGCGACAGCTAGCTTGCCCCCTCCTCTACCAGTCCACTTCCCGGGAGTCCCGAGTCCCGGCGAGAGAAGCCCCTAGCGGGCCAGAGCCAATCGCTGCTCCGGACATCACACGCGGCCGGCGCCTCACAGCCAATCAGTGCAGTACACTTCACCTCCGAGGCGGCGCGGGCGGCCAGTTAGGCTTCGGGACTGCGGCCGCAGCTCCCGGCCAATTAGAAGGGGAAACGTCAGAGAATCGCGCCGCCGCCGGAATCCGTCCGGCCCAGGCACCTGCCAGTCGAAGAAGATTACGTAAAGATTGGTGATGTAGGATGCGTCCTAGAGCCGGCATCCACGGTACGAGAAGTTTCCCTCCGCCCGCCTCCTTGGACTCTCAACCAATCACAAGGCTTTTCCTCCAGCACCGGCCAATTGCAGGAGGGAGGTTTTATCTTGGTTACAAGTCTAGGAATTTCATTCATAATACAGCTAGGCGCTGGACGCCAGGGAGGAGGTACGCGAGCGAGATGGGCGGGGACAATGACTGAAAGTCAACGGTACAACGGACGCGACGCTTAGGTCATGTTTTGCCTTCTAACAAAACTCACGAGAAAACTGTCTTGGTTTCGCAAAGAAGAGGCCTGATGTCCGTGGAAGCAGACAAACTTAGGTTCGAATTCAGTTTCCAACACTTCTAGCGGTGAGAACATGCGCCTTGTCCCAAGTCTGAGCCTAAGCTTCTTTTCTACAAAACTGAGGCACAGCATTTACTGATGGGGGGTGAAGTCGCTCAGTCGTGTCCGACTCTTTGCGACCCCATGGACTGTAGCCTACCAGCCTTCTCCGTCCATAGGATTCTCCAGGCAAGAATACTGGAGTGGGTTACCATTTCCTTCTCCAGGGGATCTTCCCGACCCAGGGATCAAACCCGGGTCTCCTGCATTGGTGGCAGACGCTTTAACCTTACTGATAGTATTGTGAAATTTTAATCTGTAAGCCGTCTAGCGCAGCGTCTGGCACATAGTAAGCACGCAAAGAATAATAAATATTACACTTAAAAGAACCAAAAAAAAAAAGATCAGAAACGACCCTCTGACCCCTTCCACCCACCCCTTTGCTCATTTCAGTAAATCACCACCTAGGTGTTCACTGCAAAGCTTCAAGTATCTTCCTTGATTTCTCTCCTGTGTCCCCTATCCGAATCTTTACCTTTAAACCATTTCTTGAATCTGTCCACTATTATATATCTCCACCACCTCTTGGCCAAGTCACATCATCTCCCACCAGGCAAAGTGAAAGTGAAAGTGAAGTCGCTCAGTCGTGTCCGACTCTTTGCAACCCCATGGACTGTAGCCTACCAGGCTCCTCCCTCCATGGGATTCTCCAGGCAAGAGTACTGGAGTGGGTTGCCATTTCCTTCTCCAGGGGATCTTCCCGACCCAGGGATCGAACCCTGGTCTCCTGCATTCCAGGCAGACACTTTAACCTCTGAGCCACCACCAGGCAAGGGCTTCCTAATTGGTCTCCCTGCCTCCACTCCTAATATCTTAGGATCTGTTTCTCACCCCGACCCTTTTCCCTGCCATGATTTTTTACACACGTCAGATCATATAATTTCTCTGCTTAAAAGCCTCGAATGACTTTCCATTGCACTTAACAATAAGATCCCCAGCCTTTATACTAGCTATTAGATAATATAATAATGTTTCCTTGTTTAGCCACTAAGTCGTGTCCAACCCGTTGTCACCCCATGGACTGTAGCCTGCCAGGCTCCTCTGTCCATGGGATTCTCCAGGCAAGAATACTGGAGTGGGTTGCTATTTCCTTCTCCAGGGGATCTTCCTGACCCAGGAATCAAACCATGTCTCCTGCATTGGCAGGCAGATTCTTTATCACTGAGTCACCAGGGAAGCCCCATAAGAAATGTCTAAAGAGATTTAAAGTATATCAATTATATATATGTATATCACTTGGGTATCATACACATTAAAAATATTAATACGCAGCAAAAGACAAATATATAACTTTAAATAAACCATCTGTCTAATTATTCTCTAAGTGGATAACTAGTGCCTAAAAAGTTTAAAGAGGAATACTGGCCTAGCTGAGTCAATAATATAAAGAAATAGATTGATAATATAAAGAAATAGATTTGTTCAGTTGCTCAGTCATGTTTGTATCTGACTCTTTGCAACCCCATGGAAAGCAGCAGGCCAGGCTTTCCTGTCCTTCACTATCTCCAGTAGTTTGCTCAAACTCAGGTCCATTGAATCGATACCATCCACCTATCTCATCCTCAGGAAGAGAAGGGGTGACTGAGGATGAGACGAAACAAATTGAAGCAGTCACCCAAATTTTCAGAATGTTAATCCTAGAAAATATCTTAGTTCTAAAATCCAGTAACATCCCAAAGCCGAGAGTCTCTTCCTTTACAATCCTAAAAGTTTGTACTGTTACATCTCAAAAAATAAGGAATGTGTATAAAGTCAGATTAAGATGATAATCAAAAATAAAATCTCTCAGTCTAGAATATAAAGAGCTGGGGAAGTGGGAGAATGATACTGTTCAAACATGCCAATGATCATCTGCAGAATAAATACAATGAAATAAAAATTTATGGAACTTAAATATAAAAAGTAAACCTCACAGATAAATATTTGAACCATGATTGGCAATGCAGCTATGGTGATCAAGTGATCACAGCAGGTGGCAGGCAGAAGTCAGAATTAGGAAGCGGGACATGGGGAGGCATGTATAAATTAATGTGCCCTGACTCTCAGCATCATTCCAGTGTGCCACTAGCCAAGTTTCAAGTGCTCTATAGCCACATATGGCCAGTAAGAAACATTATTTTTCAATAAATCTGGGAAAAAAAGAACAAAAAACGTACATGATCTGTACTTTCACCTGGTATACTCCTTACCACGTTTTCCAGCAAAACAGTTTTCTTTATTGAGTACATCAAGTTCATTCCTGGTTAGGGCCTTTATTCTAGTTTTTTTCGGCCTGAAACACTCTTCCCTCAGATCCTAACAGGGGTGACTCCTTTTTAAACTCAGATAACTGCTTAAATTTACCACTTTATAGAAGACTTCCTTGACCGAGCAACCAAAATTAGCAACTATTGAATCTCTGTTCTTATACTGCCCTGTTTTACTTTATTATTTTCATCCCTGCCCTAACACTCACACATACTGGAATGCCAGTTTCATGAGAGCATGAATCTGGACTGTTCTCTTAACAGCTGTTTAAGGCAGCAGCTTAGAACAGAGTCTGCCACAGCATAAAAGTCGCTTCGACTGTCATCTTCGTGTGCTGGCTTCTTATTCTTCAGGCCTCAGCTCAGATTTGGCACTCACCCATTCTCCCTGTCAAAATATACACTCCAAGAAAGCAAGGGCTTTGTTTTGCTCACTACTGTAATTCAAGTGGCTAACACTGTGCCAGACACAGTGCAGAGCTAAGAGGGAGACCAGGTTACTGCTTTCAGGAAGATGCCTACTAAGGGAGAGAGGCCACATGCAAGAGGAGCTAAATTGCATTTTATGGTCTTTACTTACCTTTGTATCTCCCACACCTAGAGGCCATAAACGAACTAAGAAAGCAGGAAATGGCCAAAAATCGTAAAATGAAAGTTTAGAGAAAGGAGTGATGTTCTTATACTAGGTGAAATCCAAAAAAACTTCTTAAAGGCAGTAACATTGTTAACCTGAGCTCACCCTGGTCGCTCTCGCTTCAGATAGCCTGGGTTTGTATCTTTGCTCGGTCGCTGTTACTTTCACTTCTCTAAGCCCTAGTTTCTTCATCTGTAAAACAAGTGTACTTAGAGTGCTCTTAGGAAGACAGCTAAGTTAAGGTGCTTTAATCAGTGCCCAGTTCATTGTATTCTATAAAAGTAAACTGTCACTTTCATTATTATTACTGATGAAAGCGTGCTGACCTTACCAGCAGCTAGTTGCTGACCACAGCTCTGTGGAGCAATAGAAAACTTCCTACTACCCTGAGCAGAAAAGCGCGACTCCAGAAAGCAGCCAGGTCTGGTTCCAGGTTCCAGCACCAAGGACTCTTGGCGCCAGCCACGTGTGTCGCAGATCGCGAAAGAAGTAGTGGGCCGCTCTAGCAATGTCGTGCGCCAGGTCTCGGTGGTGCGAGGCCTCGCGCTTGCGCAGAGGGTGGGCGACGAGCGCTGGGCCGGTCTGGCGCGCAAGGCACGGCCGCACCCAGAGAGGTCCGGTGGAACGGCCCGTTGCCTTCGCAGGTAACCGCTCGCGGGCCCACGCCAGGGAGGGAGGAGAGGGCCCATCTCGCTTCGGGCTCCGGCTGGGAAGGCAGCCTTTGCGCTCGCCAGGTCTTGGGTCCTCTACAGACCCTGTTACCTGGGGCTTCTCTGTTCCCGAAGTCTGATCGGGGCGCTCTCGGGCTGCACATCCCGCCTCCCAACCTGGACCGCGTCCTAGCCCGGACAGCGGATGAGGTGGCGGCGAAGCCTCGGGAGGACGGCCTTGGGCCTCACGCTGGTCTCCCCTCCTAAAAAACCAGGATCCCAGGGCATCCCAGGGAAGCTTTTGAAGCGGAAAGGAGCTTCCGTTTATGTTTATGAATTTAGCCGTCCCGAATTTCATGGTTAGAATAGAGGGTTCGTCTCCAGTGAGCTTTTGAATGCTCGCTATAGAGACAGGTGGACTATACTGGAGCGGACCAAGATCTTCCTCACAGAACCTGCATCGTCTGATTTTACTCAGACAGTTCGAAGATAGCTGCCATCCACCCTTACACCCTTTCTGGGGTTCATGCTTCAATGATTCTTCACCTGGCCCTTACGTGGCCCTCCGTTTAAGACCACGCATTCTGGTAATTCTCTTCTGGATTCACTCCCACTTTCCAGATTCTCCTAAAACTGGGGGTTCCCAAAGTATTAATATATATATTTGTAAGTAGCTCAGTTCTGAAGTCAAGTTGACTTGAATTCTAATCCAGGGTTCTCTGCCAACTCAAGTATGTGACTCTAGGTAAGTAACTCACTTAACTTTTCTAAGCCCCAGTTTTCTCATCTGAAAATGGGGATAATATATGTATCTCTAGGTGATTATTGTAAGGATGAAAGAAGGTGAAGAGCATGAAATACTTAGAATGCTACCTGGCACATAATATGCACGTAATTTATGTCCGTTATTTTTTGAACAGAGAATTCCCCGAAGAAGCACAGCTTTCTTAGAATCAAGTGCCAAACAGAAATAGCAGTAAAACTTTTTTTCATCCAGTCATAAAATGAAGGTTTTTAAAGTGAGGTTAATGCTGAGGTGTGCTCGATGAAAACCATTGCTTGGTCAACTGATGGAAAATTTTATATAATCATTTTGGAAAGCAGTGGACAAATATGGCAAGAACTTGAGAAATGTCAATTACTTCATTTCACAAATGCACGTTTGAAAATTTTCTCTGGGAATTAATCACAAGCCAGAATATATGCAGAAAGGTGGTAATTATAGCATTATTTATAAAAGTGAAAACATTAAACTTTTTATCGTGGAAAAATTTCACATATATAAAAGTAGAATAGGTAAGTGAACCCCCACGTGCTCATCATCTAGCTTCAACAATGATCACTATTTTGTCTGTCTTGTTTTTGTGAAAAAATTTAAATTTACAAGGTGTCTGAAAATAGAACAGTTGAATAAACTGGAGTATATTTTTTCAGCTTTTAAAATAATACAGAATTGTATTATACAATGCAGAATATACAGTATTATCACAACTATGAACATTCAAAAACCGGTGTAGAAAAAGGAAGGAAGTACAGTAAAATATTAACCAGTTTCCCTTTGGTGATAGGCCTATGGATACTTTCCTCCCCTTCCATTTTTAGATATTTAATAAATATTCCATTAAAATGGTGTCTTGTTGTTACAACAAGCAATGAACCAACAAAATCTAAAAATATTGCTCCTGAACTAAGGACAATTGAATATGCCAGAGCAGGTTAACTGTTACGGAGAATAAAGGTGCTTTAATTTCCTTGGTCAGTTTTTTCGGTTTATGTTTATATGAGTGTTCTTGTCTGCCACCTCTTGTTAGTGCTTGATGATGCACTCATATGGGCAACTAACACATCCAAATCTTTAATCAATCTCATCCTCTATACGTAAGTGATTGGACTTTGAAATGTTATTCCCCTTATTTTGATTATTGTTTGCCCTCAGGGTAGAGCAAGATTTCTAGTGATAGGATGGCTCTTTTTTTCCATTTCTTCTTTTGTTTATCCTGAGCAGGCATCTATCTCATACCTCACGCATTTATACTCTTCCTAGAACAACCACTTGGAACAAATCAGATGGTTTTATCACATTTTTTTCTTGCTCAAATAGATTATGATGAGATCTGACCAAAAAATCTATTCTGTTTTTGTTTGATGAACTGGATTCACTTTTTAAACTGACCTAGGACATTTAAATGGAGAAGGCAATGGCACCCCACTCCAGCACTCTTGCCTGGAAAATCCCATGGGTGGAGGAGCCTGGTAGGCTGCAGTCCATGGGGTCACGAAGAGTCGGACACAACAGAGGGACTTCACTTTCACTTTTCATTTTCACGCATTGGAGAAGGAAATGGCAACCCACTCCAGTGTTCTTGCCTGGAGAATCCCAGGGATGGGGGAGCCTGGTGGGCTGCCATCTATGGGGTCGCACAGAGTCAGACACGTTCTGAAGTGACTTAGCAGCAGCAGCAGCAGCAGCAGCAGTACATTTAAAAACAGTTAAGGGAGAGGTCACCTTACAAGAAAATGTGTAAATGAGTTTTGTTTCAAATTAGTTTGTAAAGAAACTTTGTTTCCTAGGTATGCAAAGAAGCCTTCTCACGCAGATGTCTTTAGAGATAATATGGATCAGTCCGGAGTTCTCCTCTGGGTGAAAGCAGAACCCTTTATAGTGGGTGCCTTGCAGATTCCCCCTCCATCCAAGTTCAGTCTTCACTATCTCAGGAAGATATCCACCTACGTGCGAACACGGACCATAGAGGGAGGTTACCCACGCCTGTCTTGGTCTACATGGAGGCACATTGCATGTGGGAAGCTGCAGTTGGCTAAGGATGTGGCATGGCTTTACTTTGAAATGTTTGATAGTCTTGCAATGAAGACACCAGAGGAGCGCCTGGAATGGTCTGAGATTCTGTCCAACTGCTTGTCTGAGGATGAAGTCGAAAAGCAAAGAAATCAGGTATGAATTTATATGTATATGTGTGTATCTTTAGTTACTTTGGGAAATAAACTATTTAAAATTTTTGTACTAGCTGTAGAGTGTGCAAGTTTTAGATTTTAATGACCATGTGCTCCCAAAGCACCATTTAAGTTTTAGCATTTCCAGTTTGGCAGTATTTAGTGAATTAGTCCTTACTTAGCAATCCATACTCATCTACTTTCAAAGTGATAATAATATAGAAACCCTGTAATTGGAAGAGGAGAATATTTTCATTGACATTAAAACTAATATTGAGGTATGTGAGTGCTTATGAACTGTTGACATGTTACGGTAAGAGCACCTGCCTATTTTTAAGTGTGCATCTGCTATGTGCTGGGATTCAAAGATGATTAGTAGCTCTGCCCTCATGGAGCTCATAGACTAGTAGGAGAAGCTGGTGTGTGTAAAAAGGTGCTATTTAATAAACATTTCTTCAAAGAAGACATGCAGATGACCAACAATGCTAATTATTAGAGAAGTGCAAATCAAAAACCACATTGAATTCTACTCAGTACTCCGAAATGACCAATATGGGAAAAGAATCTCAAAAAGAGTGGACATATGTGTCACTGATTCACTTTGCTATGCACCTTAAACTAACAGACTTTGTAAATCAACTGTTATTGTATTAGTCACTCAGTCGTGTCCAACTCTTTGTGACCCCATGGACTGTAGCCCACCAGGCTCCTCTGTCCATGGGATTCTCCAGGCAAGAATACTGGAGTGGGCTGCCATTCCCTTCTCCGGGGGATCTTCCCAACCTAGGGTTCGAATCTGGGTTTCCAGCATTGCAGGCATGTTCTTTTCCATCTGAGCCACTGCTGCTGCTGCTAAGTTGCTTCAGTTGTGTCTGACTCTGTGC
Organism: Cephalophus harveyi; assembly: GCA_006410635.1. Taxonomy (NCBI): domain Eukaryota; kingdom Metazoa; phylum Chordata; class Mammalia; order Artiodactyla; family Bovidae; genus Cephalophus; species Cephalophus harveyi. The sequence continues at coordinate 76,444 of SJYT01012835.1, forward strand.
AACCCCATAGGCGGCAGCCCACCAGGCTCCCCCGTCCCTGGGATTCTCCAGGCAAGAACACTGGAGTGGGTTGCCATTTCCTTCTCCAATCTGAGCCACTAGGGAAGCCCAAATCAACTATACTGTAATAAAAATTGTTTAATAAAAACCAATTTGAGGTATTACCTCACACCATTCAGAATGACTGTCATCAAAAAATCTACAAATAATAAATGCTGGGGAGGGTGTGGAGAAAAGACTACCTTCCAAACTGTTGACAGGAATGTAAATTGGTACAACCACTATGGAAAACATTATGGAGGTTCCTTAAAATAAAAATAAAGCTACCATATGATCTAGGAATCCCACTCTTGGACCTGTATCCAAAGAAAACTCTAATTTGAAAAGATGCATGTACCCCAGTGTTCATAGCAGCATGTTTACAGTTGCTATCACTTGGAGGCAACCTAAGTGTCTGTCAACAGATGAATGGATAAGGAAGATGCATATATTAATTACTCATCATAGAAAAGAATGAAATCATGCCATTTGCAGCAACAGGGATGGTCCTAGAGATTATCATACTAAATGAAGGAAGACAGAGAAAAACAAATACGATACCGCTTCTACGTGGATATAGAAAATAGTACAGATGAACTTATTTGCAAAACTGAAACACTCATAGACATAGAAAACAAACTTGTGAAGTGGGGAGATAGGAGTATGGGATTAGCAGATGCACACTACCATATATAAAATAGATAAACAACAAGGATCTGCTATATGCCATAGGGAACTATATTCAATATCTTGTAATACACTATAATGGAAAAGAATCAAATGTATATATGTAATGGAAAAGAATCAAATGTGTGTGTGTGTGTGTGTGTGTGTGTAACCGAATCACTTTGCTGTACACGTGAAATTTAACACAATATTGTAAATCAACTATACTTCAGTTAAAAAAGTACTGTTTAATAGTATGGAATGTACAATAAAAGTATGCATAGAGTACAGAAACAGAATAGAGAAGAGAATTAATTCTGGTGATGAGGAAAGACTTCACAGGGAAAGTATATTAATCAGAGTAAGCTTATTACAGTAACAAGTGAGTCCAGCATTTCAGTGGCTTAGTGCAATAACATTTTATTTCTTATTCATGCGGCAGTCCAGCATAAGGCATCTGGTTGGATGAGTCTCTAGGCTGCTGTTGTCTAAGCAATGACTCAGGGGTCTAGGCATCTTCTGTCTTTTGGAGCCACTATTGTACTAGTCTGCTTTGCTGCAGTTAAAAACAAACAAAAATGAAATTCCAGTGGCTTACAGTAACTGGAGTTTATTTCTTGCTTATTTGACTTTTAGTTTGCACTTTAGTGAAGACTCTTTTCCAGGGTCTGGCTCTGTTTTTGCCCATTTGGGGACTCAGGCTGAAGAAACAGCTTCTGTGAAGGTCATACCTGTCTTATGATAGATGGGAAGAGCAAAGGAATAGGAGAAAAGTTTTGACACCTCTTAAAACTTTTGCTCAGATGTGACATAAACAGCAACTACTTTTGTTCCATTGGCTAAAGCCTTGTCATGTGTCCATGCCTGATATTATTAAGATGGGAGGGAATCTGCCTCATAGGAAGTAGGGAAATCCTGTGGCCATGGGTAGAGCCATGTAAGCCCCTTGGAAGATGAGGAAGTGAACAATTGCACATAAAATACAGTTTGCTACGGCCATGCCCACTAGGGCCTGAGTCCTTCACTTCTGTTCTTTGAGAGTCTTGAAAGTGGTATGTGTAAATCCACCCATATTCCATTGATTGTAACCCAGTTATGCCACATCCAGTTTCAAAGGAGGCTGGGAAATGCCATCTAATTGTGTGCTCAAGGAGGGAAAGGTATTTAGTTAGCATCTAGCGAGACTCTACCACATGAAATAATATCTAAACAAGGTTTTGGAAATTGAAAAAAAAAGTTTGGCAAACAACCAGGAGGAGAAGGGCATTATAATTAGTTGTTGTTCAGTCGCTAAATCATGTTCAACTCTCTGTGACCCCATGAACTTCAGCACTCCAGGCTTCCCTCTCCTTCACTGTCTCTCAGAGTTTGCCCAGGTTCACGTCCATTGCATCGGTGGTGCCATCCAACCATCTCATCCTCTGTTGCCCCCTTCTCCTCCTGCCCTCAATCTTTCCCAGCATCAGGGTCTTTTCCAGGAGTCTGCTCTTGGCATCAATTGGCCAAGGTGTCAGAGCTTCAGCTTCAGCGTCAGCCCTTAAACATTTATAGAGTGCCTACTATGAGCAGTAGTGAGTGCTGTGGATACAGAGATGAATAAAACCTTCAAGAAGCCCCAGTGTTTTTTGAGTGCTTACTATGTGTGCTAGTTATTGGGAACATAAAAATGAAAAAGAGATCTCATAGTCTCATGGAGAGGCAGGTATATGAAGAAGTAATGACAGTATAACAAATAATTATTAAATGGAAGTCCTAATATGCATAAAATCAGGAAATTATGTTGAGTGGAAAAAGTCAGTCCCAGAAGATGACATACTGTGATTCCATTTATGTAACATTCTTGAAATGACAAAATTATGGAAATAGAGAATAGAAAAGTGGTGAGGGGCTGAAGAAGGGGTGAGGGAAGGTGGGAAGTCAGTGTGGCTATAAAAAGGCAACATGAAGGATCCATATGTGGATGGAAGTGTTCTCTGCCCTGACTGCATCCATGTCAATACCCTGTCAATACTATTGCACAGTAGTTTGGCAAGATGGGAAATTGAGTAAAGAGTACATCAGATCTTTGTTCTTGCAGCTGCATGTGAAACTACAGTTACTTCAAAAGGTTTAGTTAAGAAAGTAACTTAAGAAAAAAACTTAAAAAGACATAGATTCATGAGGTTCCATGTTGACTGCTGATTTGAACAGCTAGGTTTAGGTGGTTCTGAGAATCCATATTTTTAAGTTCCTTAGACTTCATGATTTTGAGATGTGTTGGCAATCAGGGTGAATATAGCTGTAGTCCTAGAGGTATTACTTCATTTTTTTGCCTCCATTGTGTGTGTATGGAAATGGGTATATGAGGATAATCATGAGCTTCAAACCATACCTTCTTCAAATAAGAAATGATTTAGAAACATTTGTCAGGCCAGTAGTATTTTTTTTTTCAATCAAGCACTTTTTAAAGAACTTGATGAAAACCTGAGGCCTACTCCTCCACAGAAGACCATACACCAAAAAATTACATACAATTTCAGATGTTGCCCTGATATCCTAAACTTCGTTGATTATGTTCTGATTTAGTGTTGATTATGTTATGATTTTATGTTATGATTAGTTTATGATTATGTTAAACTAACTTCTGTGTCTTGATTAAGTTTCCTTCCTTTCTACTTTTTAATTCAAATTACTAAGGTTTTTTAAATATAATTTTAAACTTCTGAAATAATATACTTCTTTAAAAAAATGTGCTTCATGACTTTTGAGAGAGAATATCAATGGCCATAGCTGCTACATAGCTTTTAGAGAATATAAGTGACTCCAGTTTAATTAGTTTTAGACACTGGTACATCTGGGTACCAGAGACATATGTATCCAATGCTAGAAACATTTTTGCATTTGTCCTTTTAGGATCAGAACACTGTTGTGAATTTCTTTTACTATATCTACTTAGTTGTAGACTAGTGGTTGATTTCATTTTAGGACATGGGTTCATCATTTATTTTCTTCTTGGACAGCTTTCAGTGGACACCCTGCAGTTTCTGCTCTTCTTACATATACAGCAGTTAAACAAGGTCTCCCTGAGGACATCTTTGATTGGGGAAGAGTGGCCTAGTCCCAGACACAGATCTCAGTCTCCTGACCTGACTGAAAAATCCAGTTGTCATAATAAGGTACTGTTTAAATTATGGTCTCTTTCTCTGAAAGGGACAATTTTCGAGGGAGATATATTGCCTTCATTAAAAATTACTTTGAGTAACTTATATAAGCCAGAGATTTGCTCGCTTGTTTTGTTTTGCTTTTTACTTTTTTTCCTATTTATAAAACAGAATCAACATGTGCAGTCTTAATCAACATAGAGAAGTGATTTCATTTCCTTCAATGACACAAAAATCACTTAGATAATTTTCTGGCAAATCATTTACTTGACTCTTAATTAGTGTTCACATTTTTGCAAATGTTGATGAATTCGATTTCACATGATTAAAGTCAGTTAACTTCTCTTGCTTGGCTTCTTTTCTCTACATGATGATGATAATGCCTATTTCTGAGTGGCTGTGAGAATTCAGTAATATATAGCACATGACTTGTTGCACAGTAAGCACCAGTATATGGTGACTTTAGTTTGTGTATGGCATCTCCCAGCAACTGACTGGACCAGGGATGGACACTTGACTAGAGTAACCCATTCCTTGGCATGAATTTGAAATTGGTCTGATTTGAAATGGTGATCATGGCCCAAACAGTACCCCAAGGGGTTGAAGAAATTACCAATTGGTGATGGGTATTTGAGCTGGTAGCTCATGTGTCATTGAGACCAGCACAGCTACCACATTTGTGAGTCACCTGGAATTATGATGGATTAGAAACTCTGAGGGAATCAGAGAAAAAGAAGAGAATGGAACAGATATGCAGAGCGTCCTGGGAGAGGAAGAGGTTCAAACTGGCTTTCCAGTTCCGGTTCTGATGAGGCCTCCCTGTACTTCCATTTGGGAGATGACTATGTGTCCCTGTAGTAAATCTCCCTTCACTTGAATTAACTTGTATTCCCTGTGCCGGTGAAAGTTACTACCAGCCAGCCACCCATGCTCTCTTTATCACCACCCTTACCTACTTAGTTGTCAAGCCTTACTGATTCTGATTCCAAAATAACTTAAAAAATTTGTCTTTTTTCTTCTTCTTCTATAGGTCCTAGTGTCTTTTTTTTTTTTTGCTTTTATTTCTGGTATTAGATCCTACTTTATCATCCTGCTTTTAATCTATAGCCTACCTACTACACTGGAGTTTCCAAAACACAGATCAGTTGTATCCATCTCCTGTCAGAACTCCATCAGTGAATTCTCACTGTCATTGTTGTTTGCACCCTTGTACTCTCTGGAGTCCTCTCCAGCCTGCTTAGTATGGGGGAGGGAGATGCAGCAAGAGGGAGGAAGAGCAGGTGAGGTTGTGGGCAGCTCTGCTTTGAAGTGTTCTCTAACATCCAAAAGAGAGTTTATTCAAAAGAGAAAATGGTATAGCTGTTTACAAAATAGTTTGAAAATCTCTGGCACACACAATGAAGCTGAGAGACCTTAGTATTTCATGCAGGGCTTTTGCTGAATGGATGCTACCTACCATTTTACCTTCCCCTGCCGCTTACCAGCATGCTCCCTACACCCCACCCAGAATTTTCACTTCTTTCAACATAGCACGTACTTTTACTCCTATGAGCCTTTGGATGCAGTTTCCTAGGGCTAGAATGCCTTTTTTCCTGATCTGTTTGCAAAACTACCAATGTCAATCAAGAATCTATTCAAACAGCACTACACTTAAGATTTGTTTTCCCCAAATGATGTTCTTGTTCCTCTCCTGCCCGTAGAATGTCTTTCAGATCTCTGCTATAGATCTTATCTCATTGTGTTTTACTTTATGTTGTCATTTCACTACAGAGATGCTGAATTCTTTGAGCACAGGAACTATGTCTTACTCAGTTTGTATAATTTATCACGTAACACTGCACATATCACATAAGAGGTATTCAAAAAATATCTGTCAAATGAATGAGCCAAGTTATTAGAACGTCCGCCAACTCAAAGCTTATTCCCAAAGTAATAACTTCTTTTAAATCTGACTACTATAAGATCAGTTGCCTTTTTTCATTGGATTTTGAAATTAGTTCTGTGATTTGAGAAGGTAAATAAAAAAAACCTAGTGCTTCATGAAATGTTTTAGAATATTTACTAGCTGTGTTAACCTCAGGCAAGTTTCTTTTTGTATCTCCATTTCTTCATCTGTGAAATGAGCATGGTAATGGCATCTAATTTAAGACTGTTGCTAGGACTAAATAATGATAAAGTTTCTTTAACAGTGCTTGGCACACACTGAAGCTTAGCTACTAGTGTTACTTTTGGATTATCTTAGGTAGGATAGACTCTCTTTATATCTATCACATGCACAGAAAATCTTTATAAGTTTTGTATAGTCACCTTGAATGCTTTTGGGGGGATGAGGCAAAGTATAAACATAAAACAATTAAAATATAAAAGTTTCAGATCTCAGAGTCTCTTTGTTCTGTTGAGAGTGCTTTCTTTTGATATTTTTTAGAACTGGAATGATTACAGTCATCAGGCTTTTGTCTGTGATCATCTGTCAGATCTCCTTGAGCTGCTTTTAGACCCAGAGCAACTTACTGCATCATTTCATTCAACCCACAGTAGTCTAGTCTCTCGGGAAGCTGTTGTGGCACTCAGCTTTCTTATCGAAGGTACAGTGAGTGGAGCTAGGAAGATATATCCGCTTTATGAACTTGCACTGTGGCAACCACTGCATGCGGAAACTGGCTTCTCAAAGACCTCTAAGACTTTTTCTTTCTACAAGCTGGAAGCCTGGTTGAGAACCTGCTTGACTGGGAATCCATTTGGTACATCTGCTTGCCTCAAGTCTGGGAAGAAATTGGCTTGGGCTCACCAAGGTATTTATTAATATCTTAATCTATATTAAAATGACTGACAGGTTATGGAACCTAGATTTTCTGGTGTATTAGTGATCACACATCTTTTGTGGAAGACCTCAAGAATATTGCTACTATAAAAGGGAAAAAGGGGAACATCTCTATTGTAAATGACTTTTTCTCAAGGCAGCAACAATCTCAGCTGACTCATTAGTCCAGCTTGCTTTGGTCGCAACTAACAGAAACTCCAACTTCAGTTAGTCCTTTCTGTGCTCTACTTTCGTCTTTTCTGGCTCGTTTTCCCTCTCTCATGCTGATCTCCTTGAAGCTTTCCCATTTTCTGTGCCGCTTAGCAGAAATTGGCTATTCCGCAGTTATACCCTCATAGAGTTGTTGCAAAAATGAAGTTCTTTTAGCTATATAGACACAGGCAGACTAGCTATTTCTGAATTAGAAATTTAAATTCATAGTAGAGAGAATTTGGCTTTGGTTGCAAAGGTATCTACTTCTGATTGTCCAGTGATGGCTAACAGGATAGGTTCAGGTACTATATGACTTCTTGGGGCCCAGGTATAAGTTTCAAGAGAAGAGGGCCTCAGAAGTAGGTGCTGCACTAAGGCAAATGCCAGGCAAAATTAATAGGGAAAAACTAGAATATACTTTCAAAATCTCTGAGTTTCAGAGAAAAAGAGAAAATAGTTTCCATGCAAATGTAAAAAAAAAAAAAAGGCAGTTTTGTGTCAAATTTTTGTAATGCTAAAAGTCAGAAAACGGTTGAGCAACATCTACAATGATCCAGGTATTTTACATGTAACCAAGTTATTGCTCTAGCATGAGGTCAGACTCTCAGGTATGTATGGCTTCTATAAACAGGAGATACTATATAATTGTTGATGTTGATAAAAGAAATATAGGTGCAAGTAAGTTTTTAAACATTGTTAGGGTAAGTACTAGGAGGAAAAAGGACATCTGACCTCTTAGGATTATAAAATGTGTTAGATAGTAGGATTACAAATAATTTTTATCTTATTTTACTTACAGTATTTAAAAGTTTTCGACAGTAGCATTATATTAGTTTTCTAATAAAAGAAAACAATAAGAATTGTTTTAAAAGAAGAATAATGTACTATGTGACCTCTCCACATTTGGCAGTTTTCTTTACAAGAGTGGTCCTGATGGCTTGCAGGGAAGTACAGTCTGAGAAAGCAATGACGTCATGGTGAGACTGTGTTTGGAGGGCAGCCTGCACAGAGTTTTTGAGTGTGAGTTTGTGCAAGGCACCATGTCTGAGAGGAAGATGTACTCTCAGTAATGATCCTGAGAGTAAAAACATGAACCTAAATAGAATGCATCAGAATTTGTATTATGGCAATTTAAAAAGAATATTTCAGAGTTGGGATGATAAATTAAGGTGAGTTGGAGAAGATATTTGAATTGCGTCAACTCTTATCACTTACCAGCCATATGGCACGTTACTTAACTTGAAGAGTAGACATGAAAAAAATCTTAGATCTATAAGCAATCTTGAATGGATTGTAGATTTAACCTTTTTAAAAAAAGACAAAAAATTTAAAATTTGGCAACATACAGAAAAGCACAGAGAGTAGTATAGCATACACCTCTTTACCTGACACCCAGATCTAACACTTTTTAAACCTGTTATGTATCTAATTTTAGACATGTGGACATGTAGATATGTATAAGCTCATTTGGATGATGGGTTTCCTTTGAAACTATCTTGTTTGTATTTTTCTTAAATAGTTGAAGGGACAACCAAGAGAGCAAAGATTGCCTGTAATACTCACGTGGCCCCAAGGATGCACCGCATGGTGGTGATGAGCCAGGTTTACAAGCAAACATTGGCCAAGAGCTCAGATACTCTGGTGGGGGCACATGTAAAGGTCCATCGTTGCAATGAGTCTTTTATATACCTGCTCTCTCCTTTACGGTAAGCAGTCTTCATAGTGTTCTGACATTGTTACATCTTCTTTAGAATGGGGTTGGTACTTGTATTTGTCATCACAGAATAATATTGTAGTCAAACATTTTTTAATCTTGTTCAAAGGAATTTACCTCATTTTTCAGATCCGTGACAATTGAGAAGTGCAGAAACAGCACCTTTGTCCTGGGCCCCATACAGACTACTCTTCACCTCCACAGCTGTGACAACGTTAAAGTCATTGCTGTTTGCCATCGTCTGTCCATCTCGTCGACGACAGGTTGCATCTTTCACATTCTGACACCTACACGCCCCCTTATTCTCTCTGGGAACCAGAGAGTAACTTTTGCCCCTTTTCATACCCATTACCCGATGCTGGAGGACCACATGGCCAGGACCGGCCTTGCTACAGTGCCTAACTATTGGGATAATCCCATGATTGTGTGCAGAGAGAACAGCAGCCCAAGTGTCTTCCGACTCCTACCACCGTGTGAATTCTATGTGTTTATTATTCCATTTGAAATGGAAGGGGACACAACAGAGATACCTGGGGGTCTTCCATCTGCATATCAGAAAGCACTGAGCCAAAGGGAAAAAAAGATACAGGTCTGGCAGAAAACTGTGAAGGAAGCTCGTTTAACAAAGTGAGTAGTTTCTAGAAGTAAGTAGTAACTTGTCTTATGTAAAACTCCACAGGAAAGCAAATTAATCTGCATGCATGCTCAGTCTCTCAGTCGTGTTTGGCTCTTTTGTGACCCCATAGACTGAAGCCCACCAGGCTCCTCTGTCCATGGAATTCTCCAGGCAAGACTACTGGAGTGGGTTGCCTTTTTCTACTCCAGGGGATCTTCCCAACCCCCAGACCTACGTCTCCTGCATTGGCAAGTAGATTCTTTATGACTGCGCCATCTGGGAAACCCCCCAGATTAATCTGCACGTTTATAATTGTGCTAAACAAACAAAAAAGAAAGTGTGTCTTTTGTTAGGTCAGTATTCCAGGTACTGTTTGATTGGGGGATGGGAGCAAGTAGATACTCAAGTATTAGACTCCCTCCTTTTTTTTTTTGGTATAGTAAATTTTATTTATTTTTTTATACACAAAAAAATAGTTTGTATTGGAGTATAGCCAGTTAACAATGTTGTGATAGTTCCAGGGGAACAGTGAAGGGACTCAGCCATACATAATACATGTATCCATTCTCCCCTAAAATTCCCTCCTATCCAGGCTGCCACATAACACTGAGCAGAGTTCCATGTGCTATACAATAGGTTTTTGTTAGTTATCCATTCTAAATATAGCAATATGTACATGACCTTCCCAAATAGACTCTCTCCTTTTAAGAAGCTTCAGTTTAACTGGCAGATATAAGACTTAAATGAAGGACCATATATAAGGTCAATCATAAATGGATTACTTTTAGTTTTTAATTTTCTCTTCTGCACTATATTGGTGGTTCTTAAATGGTTGTGTATCAGGATCATCTAAAGAGCTCGTTAAAAATACAGGTCCTGGCTCCTCTACTCTACAGATAGACTTCCCAAAAGTGGATTCCTAATGCTGGTCCATGGACTCGTGCCAGTTTTTGTCAACGTTCCTAATTAATAGTAAATTGTGAAAAATAAGTACAATGTTTTTAAGTAGTGCTAAATTTAGTCAACTTAGAATACTGTCTTTTATTCTGAAATTGTTTCTTTCTTACTTTGTAGGTACTGAAGTATCTTGTTTTCAATAACATGCTTGATATAATAGATGCTTATGGTTTATTATGTCCATCACAAAATTTTATTTCAAGGGTACTTGTCTTTAAACTCTAGGAGCCAGGGACACACTATATATAGAGCATATATAAAGATTCAGAAAACATGAATGTGGGTAGTCGGAGAAGATTGATGGAAAGAATTTGTGTTGGACATTGAAAAATGAGCAGTTTGGATAAGAATTGAGGGTTAGGCAGAATACTTGAAACAGCGTTAGAGGAAGAGATGTGGAAGCAGAAGCAGACTTAAGGTGTCCTGGAAATCAGTTGCTTAAACAAGATTCAGGGTGTGGATAATATTTAAACTTGTATGAGTAGATCAAGCCAGATCATGTAGAATCTTGCATATCAGTCAATAAGAGTTAGATTTATGTGGAATTAAATAATAGAAGGCATAAAAGGGTTTTAAACAATGGAATGAAGTTCAGAAAGCCATTTCATTTATTCAGGAACATTTATAGAATGCCTGCAATATGCAAACCACCTTATTAGATGGTATGGCAGATAAAGAAATGTGATTGGCACATATGAAGATCCTCTGATTAGATCTGAAAGAGGGAAGTCAGGGTGATATTACAATATTCTAGACTAAGAAACTGGACTACAGTGGAGATAAAGGGTGTGGAAACCAGAAATATTTTGACAGGAGGCTGAACTTGGTACAAGATTTTCTAAAAAAGACAAAGATGACTTCAAAAATTGGACTCCAGTTTAGACACCTTTGATCACTTTTCTTCTGGACAGAATAGCATGTACAACTTAAAAAGTAGTTGGTGCTCAGAATAATTATTAAGTAATTATATGCAGAGTACATCATGAGAAACGCTGGACTGGAAGAAACACAAGCTGGAATCAAGATTGCTGGGAGAAATATCAATTACACAGAAATATTTTGACAGGAGGCTGAACTTGGTACAAGATTTTCTAAAAAAGACAAAGATGACTTCAAAAATTGGACTCCAGTTTAGACACCTTTGATCACTTTTCTTCTGGACAGAATAGCATGTACAACTTAAAAAGTAGTTGGTGCTCAGAATAATTATTAAGTAATTATATGCAGAGTACATCATGAGAAACGCTGGACTGGAAGAAACACAAGCTGGAATCAAGATTGCTGGGAGAAATATCAATTACCTCAGATATGCCGATGACACCACCCTCATGGCAGAAAGTGAAGAGGAACGAAAAAGCCTCTTGATGAAAGTGAAAGAGGAGAGTGAAAAAGTTGGCTTAAATCTCAACATTTAGAAAACTAAGATCATGGCATCTAGTCCCACCAATTCATGGGATATAGATGGGGAAACAGTGGAAACAGTGTCAGACTTTATTTTTATGGGCTCTGAAATCACTGCAGATGGTGATTGCAGCCATGAAATTAAAAGACACTTATTCCTTGGAAGGAAATTTATGCCCAACCTAGATAGCATATTCAAAAGCAGAGACTTTACTTTGCCAAAAAGGTCCATCTAGTTAAAGCTATGGTTTTTCCTGTGGTCATGTATGGATGTGAGAGTTGGACTGTGAAGAAAACTGAGCACCAAAGAATTGATGCTTTTGAACTGTGGTGTTGGAGAAGACTCTTGGGAGTCCCTTGGACTGCAAGGAGATCCAACCAGTTCATTCTAAAGGAGATCAGTCCTGGGTGTTCTTTGGAAGGACTGATGCTAAAGCTGAAACTCCAATACTTTGGCCACCTCATGCGAAGAGTTGACTCATTGGAAAAGACTCCGATGCTGGGAGGGATTGGGGGCAGGAGGAGAAGGGGATGACAGAGAATGTGATGGCTGGATGGCATCACCGACTTAATGGACATGAGTTTGTGTGAATTCCGGGAGTTGGTGATAGACAGGGAGGCCTGGCGTGCTGCAGTTCATGAGGTCGCAAAGAGTCAGACACGACTAAGTGACTGAACTGAACTGAACTGAATGTTAAAATGAATGTGTAACAAACCAACCAAATGATATAGGAATGGGTTTATTTCCTTATTTTTTTTCCTTACAAAGTTATTTTTCCCAAGCTCTGTAGGCTAAAGTTCTCTTTCAAGGCTATATAAACTACTAACATTTTCTGATTCAAAATGCACAAACATTTACAGAATGCATATAGGGAGTTGGTTGAGCAGTTTGTGGATCAGTCCAAACAGAGTAATGGCAAAAAAAAAGAAAAAATCTTAACTGTGTTTTGAGATTAAAATTTCAGTTCATCAAACCTTTACTTTGATTTAAAAATCAAATAAATATTTGCCACAAAATATTTCTAAAGGTGGTATCAGAAAAGTATTATATTTTATAAATAGCAAAAATAGTAAATGGCAATAGTAAAGTAATATGTGGTGTTATGTACTCACTGGAATGCTTTATACTTAATTTTTTATAATATAAGGTGGTATTTCCCTATCATCAGTGGATCTGTGCTTTTATTTATTTCACAAGTCATCATCTTGAGTAGTCCCTTATGTGTGCCTCTGTTAGATATTTATTTTGAAGCTAGCATTTTGAGTCTTGTCCAAAGTTTTGAAAGAGAAAGAAAATCACCATTAGTCTGTGAAGGAAATGCAAAGTTCATGCAGTGCCCTATGCATTTTTCTTTTCTGGGCCACCAATCTTATTTTTAGTTTTTAGTATGTTTCTTTAGAAAGCAGAAAAGGACATTTACTATAATCCTTGTTTTCAGCAGCAAAAAAGGATTGTATTTGTAACAATACAAAATGACTTAGTTTACAAAGTTAGCATCCTTGAACCAGTTTACATAGAACACTTCACATGACAGTTACTAAGTTATTTTATTACCTATGTCTACAAAATCCTAGCAGTCCCCTCACCCTCTCCCTATCACAGTGGAGACATTGAAAGAACTAGAACTGCTTTTAATTTGCAGCTCCTAGATGTGAGAAGAGAATGAATATTAAAATCAAGTGTTAAAGTAAGCAGTAAAGGCAAATTTTATTTTAATTTGTTCTACTTTTTATATTTCTCTGTGAAAGTTTTAAAGAAAATATAGTTTTAAAGACATATAGTTTAATGATAGCTACTGTACAAATTAAGTAGTCAAGTTTAGCATTCAAGGAAAATATGAATTGTGTAACAGGTCTATACATAAGTAGCTTAATTCTGACTCCTGAATTTAAAGTAAAAATATAGGTGTTTCTAATGGGCAGGGAATGCACTAATTTGTAGACCCTCGGTCTTATCATTTTATGGAGCCAGGAAGAACAGAGATGGAATCTTACTGACCCCATTAGTCAATAAGAGAGGAAAAAGATATGGTCAAGAGTCTATATTGGGTGGTGGTGATATTTCTTCAACAGATCTGGTTTCAGTTCACATTTACAACTACTTAATCCCTATGCTCAAGGGCTTGGTGATTTAGCCACAGCTAACTGTGGTAAGGTTGGGAAATGAAGTCCAGCTGTCCACAAAAAGAGAAGAGAATATAGCCTTGGTGAAGAGCTGGCCAGTCTCTGCTATACGGAATTTAGCATTTAAAATGTGACTATAATTTGGATACTTTTAACATAAAGTCTTCATACAGTTAAAACTATCAGAATGATAACTCTCATATCTATAATTTCACATTTTTATATCGCAATTCAAAACATTTTAAGCTACCAGTTAAAACATAACTGAATGCAGGTTCTGCTACTCACCACTCACGCAGGTCAGACTCTTTGTGCCTTTTCCATTGTGTCTGCAGGCCTGTTGCCTCCTCTAGATCGTCTCTGGGACCCTGTCTGGCTTGTGTGGTCTGCCTACAGTTGCATGTTCTCTCACCACCATAGTTCACCTGCACCCGCGGGGCACACCTGTACATTTACTAAGGGGAAGCTAGGGGTGAAAGTCAGTCATTCCTTAACTGTTTAATTCTTCATTGCTTCTAATCTAGGAAAAGAATCAGCATGTTAGATAAGNTGGTCTGCCTACAGTTCCATGTTCTCTCGCCACCATAGTTCACCTGCACCCGCAGGGCACACCTGTACATTTACTAAGGGGAAGCTGGGGTGAAAGTCAGTCATTCCTTAACTGTTTAATTCTTCATTGCTTCTAATCTAGGAAAAGAATCAGCATGTTAGATAAGGTGTTGTGTATATTCAGAAAACCAGAAATCAGGAGCTAAGTTAAAGGTTGCTTGATGATCTCACTTTTATGATTAAGGTTAAAGGAAAACAGGGAGGAACAAACAGAAAAGGGGCAAAGGAGTTGCTTACAAAGCATAGACCTAGATATCATGCCGCTTCTTACTGGTGCAAGAAATATAATGTCAAACACAATTTCAGAGCAGATTGAATTTAGCAAAGGCTTTTATAAAAAACTTCTTTTGTGGTTTCATTTTTTTCTCAATCTGGCTTTCTTAGCATTCTATTATTATGTTCTGATTTGGTTTTGTGATTGTTGCAAAAATGGCCTAAATTATAACAACATAGTTTCAGTTTTGTTAGATAAAAGTGAGTATTTATGTAATGACACCAATCCATTAATATATTTCTATGCTTTAATTAACCAATTTTGTTGCTTTTGTTCAAAGAACTGTGACCAATTAAGTTTATTATGCAGAAGTGTCAGGAGTCTTCAGTCAAAAAGGCAGCTGGAATCTGAAATGCTTATCGCAACGTTCCAATTTAACCTCAAGCAACATGAATAGAGAAATAAAAGCAGGAAATTGATATTATGCACTAAGCAATATTAACCTTGGTATTGATGAGATGTCAGGGATAATGGACACAATCTCAGAGACTTGGGTAATATGACTTTATTGTTTGGTTCCATGCTGAAGGTGTTCTGAGACTCACATAGGGATTGTTCTGTCAATCTTCTAGCAGTTTCCATTATTGCAGTGATAGAAGAGCCTTACTCTAGTGGTTGAGGAGATCAAACAGTGAGCTAACATGTCTCTGTAAAATCTAATACAGCTTGCTCAAAATTAGTAACAATTTCTACACATCTTGGCTCTATACATGCAAAACAGTGTTCTTCAGACTCCAAAGGGGAAATAAATTTCCCCCCAGTTGCATCTCATGTTCTTTGCTCATATTATACATGGATGAATTAGAGGAAAAGAGAAAGACCCAGGAGAANGCTGTGGCAGGAATGCAAAAGGGTATACAACATACTACAGATGTGTGTTCACATCTCCGCTCATTTCACACCTGCTAACATTGTATTGGCCAATTATGTCACACAAACAAATGGACCCAAGGGTCCTGAAGGTATTCTGTGTCTTTTGAGGGGAGGAGCTGTAACAGCAGAATAAATGGATATGGGCACTGAAAAGGTGGAACTGTCTCCACAAGAAGCAAACTTTCTCTTGGGAGAAAGGTATAAGAAAAACCCATCTTTGTTGTTTAAGGATGGATTTTTTTTTTCTTGGTAGCACTAAAGTTTAGTATATGGTTGAATATGTGCCATGGGACCTTGGGAAAGTTATTTAACCTTACTGTGGTTTGGTGAAACAGGATAATAATTCAACCCATAACTTAAGGATTTCTTTTACAAACAAGATAATCCATGGGACAGGCTTCAAACAAGATCTGTGTATAGTAAGTGATCAGTAAAACTTTACTATTATTTGTACCTGATCTCTGAGGAAGAATATTAACAATTTACACAAAGTCTAAAAGTCTTCCAAGACAAGGGGAACCCAGGACTCCAGTCTCTGTTTTAACTTTTGGAAGTGCTAGGGTAAATCTTAGAATTTTTTGCTGATTACTTTGACTATTCTGTTCCTGGCATTTGCATTTAAAATTTAAACTCAGCCTATCAAAATCTGCCAACAACCTAATGAAATTTTGAATGATATTTTGTTGTTTTCAATAAATTCAAAGAAAATTAGCATGCTACAACACTGTATATCTTTCAACACACGAATGTGGTATATTTGAGTATTTATTTGGGTCTTAATTTCTCTGTGATGCTCTGAGGTTTTCAGTGTAGACATCTTACACATATTTCATAAGTGGAATTATTATTCCATCATTGGAAATTGAATTATTATTTTATTTTTCAATTGTTTAACTATATAAAAATAAAACTGTGTTTTAAAACTTCTAATGCACGTTTTAGAAAGCTTTTTCAAAGATTTCTTAAAATAGTCTACTAAAAAATCTGACTGTTTAAATAATGACAGTTTTAACATTTTTCCTAAAAGTGAATTTTATGTGCTTTTAGAATTATTGAAATGACTAACACCTCCTTTACAATGTCATATAAAGTGGGAATACTGGCCATTCTTGTCTTGAGCCACATATTTGGTTGGGAGGAAACTGGTTTTTCACTGTTTGGTGATAATG
Organism: Cephalophus harveyi; assembly: GCA_006410635.1. Classification (NCBI taxonomy): domain Eukaryota; kingdom Metazoa; phylum Chordata; class Mammalia; order Artiodactyla; family Bovidae; genus Cephalophus; species Cephalophus harveyi. The sequence continues at coordinate 93,039 of SJYT01012835.1, forward strand.
TAGTTTTTTAATTTTTTAGATGCCTTTATTGTTTAAGAAGTTCCCTTTTACCAACTATTTTCTGAGAGTTTTCTGAGAGTTTTATCATAAATAGATGGTGAATTTCCAAATTCTATTTATGCATCTATTAAATATACAGCCTTGACATACTCCTTTCCCAATTTTGAACCAGTCCATTGTTCCATATCTGATTCTAACTGTTGCTTCTTGAACTGCATACAGGTTTCTCAGGAGATAGGTAGGGTGCTTTGGTAATCCCATCTCTTTAACAGTTTTCCACAGTTTGTTGTGATCCACACAGTAAAAGGCTTTAGCATAGTCAATGAAGCAGAAGTAGATGCTTTTCTGGAAGTCTCTTGTTTTTTCTATGATCCAATGGATGTTGGCAATTTGATCTCTGTTTCCTCTGCCTTTTCTAAATCCAGCTTGTACATCTGGAGGTTCTCAGTTCACATACTGTTGAAGCCTGGCTTGAAGGATTTTGAGCAATACCTTAGTAGCATGTGAGGGCTTCCCTGATAGCTCAATTGGTAAAGAATCAGCCTGCAATGCAGGAGACCCCAGTTCAATTCCTGGGTCGGGAAGCTCTGCTGGAGAAGGGATAGGCTACCCATCCCAGTATTCTAGGGTTTCCCTCGTGGCTCACCTGGTAAAGAATCTACTTCTATGCAGGAGACCTGGTTTGACCCCTGGGTTGCGTAGACCCCCTGGAAAAGGGAAAGGCTACCCACTCCAGTATTCTGGCCTGGAGAATTCCATGGATTTGAATATAACAGCTTGAATTGCATCACCTCCACTAGCTTTGATCATAGTAATTCTTCCTAAGACCCACTTGACTTCACACTCCAGGATGTTTGGTTCTAGGTGAGTCCACAGGGTCGCAAAGAGTCGGACATGACTGACTTTCACTTCACTTCACTTGGTAGCATGTGAAATGAGCGCAACTGTGTATAGTTTGAATGTTCTTTGGCATTGAATTTCTATGGAATTGGAATGAAAGCTGACTTTTTCCAGTATTGTGGCCACTGCCGAGTTTTCCAAATTTGCTGGCATATTAAGTGCAACACTTGAAAGGCATCATCTTTTAGGATTTTAAATAACTCAGCTGGAATTCTATCACTTCCACTAGCTTTGTTCATAGTAATACTTCCTAAGGCTCACTTGACTTCACACTCCAGGATGTCTGGCTCTAGGTGAGTGATCACACCATAGTTGTCATTCAAGTGGTTAATGACCTTAATGCAGGTCATTAAGACCCTTTTTGTACATTTCTGCATAATGGCTTTACATTATGATAAGAATTTTGGCAGTAGACATAGGATTGATAAGAATTTTCTATTTCTTTTTGTATAAATTTTGGTAATTATTGTCTTTTGGATGTTTTCCAATTTTATCTATGTTTTCAAGTACTCTGGAATAGTTATGCAAAATGTTACATTATTATCTTTGGATACCATTGGAATCTCTATTAAGGAACTGTATTTATTCCTGATATTGAAAGTTCCACTCTATTTTCAATTTTTTTTTTGAAGTCAGTTCTCAATTGAGTGTTTCTGTTTTGATAATCTGCTTAGATCACTGTCTAATTTACAAATTTACTTTTTTATTCCTTACAGACCCAGGGATTGAACCTAGGTCTCCAGCACTGCAGGCAGATTCTTTACCATCTAAGCCACCAGGGAAGCCCTCACTTATTCATCAGTTCAGTTCAGTTCAGAAGCTCAGTGTCCTAATATTTGTGATCTCATGGACTACAGCACCCTATCGATCACCAACTCCCAGAGTTTACCCAAACTCATGTCCATTGAGTTGGTGATGCCATCCAACCAATTGATCCTATGTTGTGCCCTTCTCCGCCTGCCTTCAATCTTTCCCTGCATCAAGATCTTTTCAAATAGGTCAGCTCTTCCCATCAGGTGGCCAAAGTATTGGAGGTCATGATTAAACATTAGTCCTTCCAATGAACACTCAGGACTGTACTCCTTTAGGATGGACTGGTTGGATCTCCTGGCAGTCCAATGGAAAATCAAGAGCCTGACCCTACACCACAGGTCAAAATCATCAATTCTTTGGTGCTCAGTTTTCCTTATAGTCCAACTCTTACATCCATACGTGACTACTGGAAAAACCGTAGCCTTGACTAGATGGACCTTTGTTGGCAAAGTAATGTCTCTGCTTTTGAATATGCTGTCTATGTTGGTCATAACTGTCTTTTCAAAGAGTAAGCATCTTTTAAATTCATGGCTAAAGTCACCATCTTCAGTAATTTTGGAGCCCCCCAAAATAAAGTCTGCCACTGTTTCCACTGTTTCCCCATCTATCTGCTATAAAGTGACGGGACCAAATGCCATGATCTTTGTTTTCTGAATGTTGAGCTCTAAGCCAACTTTTTCACTCCCCTCTCTCAGTTTCATCAAAAGGCTCTTTAGTTCTTCTTCACTTTCTGCTATAAGGGTGGTGTCATCTGCATATGATAGGTTATTGATATTTGTCCTGGCAATCTTGATTCCAGCTTGTGCTTCATCCAACCCAGCATTTCTCATGATATACTCTGCATATAAGTTAAATAAGCAGGGTGACAATATACAGCCTTGACATACTCTTTTCCTATTTGGAACCAGTCTGTTGTTCCATGTCGAGATCTAGTTGTTGCTTCCTAACATGCATACAGATTTCTCAAAAGGTAAGTCAGGTGGTCTGATATTCCCATCTCTTTCAGAATTTTCCACAGTTTATTGTGATCCATATAGTCAAAGGCTTTGGCATAGTCAATAAAGCAGAAATAGATGTTTTTCTGGAACTCTCTTGCTTTTTTTGAGGATCCAGCATATGTTGGCAATTTGATCTCTGGTTCTTCTGCCTTTTCTAAAATCAGCTTGAACATCTGGAAGTTTACAGTTCACATATTGCTGGAGCCTGGCTTGGAGAATTTTAAGTTTTACTTTACTAGCCTTTGAGATGAGTGCAATTGTGTGGTAGTTTGAGCATCCTTTGGCATTAACTTTCTTTGGGATTGGAATGAAAACTGACCTTTGCCAGTCCTGTGGCCACTGCTGAGTTTTCCAAATTTGCTGGCATATTGCATGCAGCACTTTCACAGCATCACCTTTTAGGACTTAAAATAGCTCAAGTGGAATTCCATCATCTCCATTAGAATTGTTTGTAGTGGTGCTTCCTGACCCGACTTGACTTCACATTCCAGGATGTCTGGCTCTAGGTGAGTGATCAACCATCATGTTTATCTGGGACATGAAGATCTTTTTTGTATAGCTCTTCTGTGTATTCTTGCCACCTCCTCTTAATATCTTCTGCTTCTGTTAGGTCCATACTATTTCTGTCCTTTATTTAGCCCATCTTTGCATGAAATGTTCCCTTGGTATCTCTAGTCTTTCCCTTTCTACTGTTTTCCCATATTTCTTTGCACTGATCACTGAGGAAGGCTTTCTTACCTCTCCTTGCTATTCTTTGGGACTCTGCATTCAAATGGGTATATCTTTCCTTTTCTCCTTTGCTTTTCACTTTTCTTTTCACAGCTATTTGTAAGGCCTCCTCAGACAGCCATTTTAATTTTTTTCATTTCTTTTTTTGGAGGGATCTTCTTAATCCCTGTCTCTTGTCCAATGTCACAAACCTCTGTGTATAGTTCATCAGGCAGTCTTTCTATCATCTAATCCCTTAAAACTATTTCTCACTTCCACTGTAAAATCATAAGGGATCTGGTTTAGGGAACTTCCCTGGTGGCTCAGAGGGTAAAGTGCCTGTCTACAATGTGGAAGACCCAGGTTCGATCCCTGGGTCAGGAAGATCCCATGGAGAAGGGAATGGCAATCCACTTCAGTATTATTGCCTGGAGAATCCCATGGACAGAGGAGCCTGGCTCCTCTGGTAGTCCATTCACCTAGAGCCAGACATCCTGGAATGTGAAGTCAAGTCGGCCTTAGGAAGCAAAGAGTTGGACATGACTGAGTGACTTCACTCTTCACTCATACCTGAATGGTCTAGTGGTTTCCGCTTCTTCTTCAATTTCAGTCTGAATGTGGCAATAAAGAGTTCATGATCTGAGACACAGTCAGCTCCTGGTCTTGGTTTTGCTGACTATATAGAGTTTCTCCTTCTGGCTTCAAAGAATAAAATCAATCTGTTTTGATGTTGACCATCTTGTGATGTCCATATATAGAGTCTTCTCTTGTTTTGTTGGAAGAGGGTGTTTGCTATGACCAGTGCATTCTCTTGGCAGAACTCTATTAGCCTCTGCCCTGGTTCATTCTGTACTCCAAGGCCAAATTTGCCTGATACTCCAGGTGTTTCTTGACTTCCTAATTTTGCATTCCAGTCCCCTATAATGAAAAGGACATCTTTTTTGGGTGTTAGTTCTAGAAGGTCTTGTAGGTCTTCATAGAACTGTTCCACTTCAGCTTCTTCAGTGTTACTGGTCGGTGCATAGACTTGGATTACTGTGATACTGAATGGTATGCCTTAGAAACGAACAGAGATCATTCTGTCATTTTTGAGATTGCATCCAAGTACTGCATTTCCAATTCTTCTGTTTACTATTATGGCTATTCCATTTCTTCTAAGAGATTCTTGCCCATTATAGTAGATATAATGGTCATCTGAGTTAAATTCAGCCATTCCGGTTCATTTTAATTCACTGATTCCGAAAATGTTGATGTTCACTTGTTCCATCTCCTGTTTGACCACTTCCCATTTGCCTTGATTCATGGACCTAACATTCCAGGTTCTTATGCAATATTGCTCTTTACAGCATTGGACCTTGCTTCCATCACCAATCCCATCCACAAGTGGGTGTTGTTTTTACTTTGGCTCCATCTCTTCATTCTCCACTGATATCTAGTAGCATATTGGGCACTGACCAACTTGGGGAGTTCATCTTTCAGTTTCCTATCTTTTTGCCTTTCATACTGTTAATGGGGTTCTCAAGGCAAGAATACAGAACTGACTTCCTTGCCCTTCTCCAGTGGGCAGAACTATCTCCAGTGTCAGAACTATCCTCTATGATCCATCCATCTTGGGTGGCCCTAACATGTCATGGCTCATAGTTTCATTGAGTTAGACAAGGCTGTGGTTCATGAGATTAGATTGGTTAGTTAAGAAAAATTAGCTGAATGAATTAGATAGCTAGAAAGTATAGTTATGAAAATGTAAAATGTTCTTAACATAGCATAAATTTGATGTTCACTGTCTCCTGGAATTTGCTCCAATTAATGTCCATTGGGTCAGTAATTCTATCTAACCATCTTATCTTATCCTATGCAGCCCTATTCTCCTTTGCCTTCAGTCTTTACCAGCAACAGGGTCTTTTTCTAATGAGTTGGCTGTTTGCATAAGTGGCCAAAATACTGGAGTTTCAGCTTCAGCATCAGTCCTTCCAATGAATATTAGGTGTTGATTTCCTTTAGGATTGACTGGTTTAATCTCCCTGCTGTCCAAGAGACTCTCAAGAGTCTTCTCCAGCACCACTGTTCGAAAGCATCATTTCTTCATTGCTCAATCTTCTTTATCCATACATGACTCCTGGAAAAACCATAGCTTTGATTATATGTACCTTTGTCTGAAATGTAACATCTCTGATTTTTATAAGCTGTCTGGGTTTGTCATTGCTTTCTTTCCAAGGAGCAAGCATCTTTTAATTTCATGGCTGTAGTCACCATCTGCTGTGATTTTGGAGCTCAAGAAAACATATTTCATCTTTATTTTTTCTACTTGGTGTTCATGGTGATTTTTGCATCTGTAAGAAGAACTTTCATAACTTCTGAATACATTTTAGCTATTATATATTAAAATGTTGCTTCTCTTCCATTGTTTGATTTTCTTTGATTTCAGCAAGTTGTTCTTTATTAATTTTGCTTCCTTCTAATTTTTCCATCGTTTTCCTTATTGTCTCATTCTGTTTTATTTTTTTTTTCCTGAATTAGGTTTCATTTCCTCAATTGTGTGTTAGTTTGTCTTACACAATGTTAAAAATATTTACTTACACTGAATTTAAAATATTTGTTTTATTTACAGATTTTTTTTTTTAATTCTATGTCCTTATCTGAAATTTTAGTCCAGATTGCCTAGGGGGTCATTGTCATATTTGGAAATGATATTATGTTGTCAACATTTTATTTTCTCATAACTATATTTTTTAGCTATTTAAATCATTCAGCTAAATTTTCTTACTGTTATCCAAATCTGAACAACATTTCAATGACTATAGTTTAAATTCACAAATAGACTCCTGATGGAATATAGAATGCTGAGCAAAAA